>OX439041.1:13217500-13768000 GCA_949317995.1 Acholoe squamosa
TGAGAGCATTACTCTTGAACACATAGTACCCGATGGACAGTAGCTGTGCTAGGTACAGACAAAATGCTGCAGGCACCACAAAAGGTAGGTTGTATAACCTAGGGCTACAGTTTGAAGTATAAGTGCTAAATTTAAAGATGTCCACTTTGCATGACTCAATGTAAAGGGTCAGGAAGAAGGCGATTGGGGTTGTGAGTATAAGGGGTAGGAAGAAGGCCGGACGCATGGACATGCTACAGGCCATCCAACCAAACAGGTAACCAGCACAACTACACACCAGTGTAGTCATCAGGTAGGGGAAGAACGGGTCATCTGAAAAAGTGCAGACAGAAAGAAATAATGTAGATCATGTGTATAAGCCATGGCTTATAGAACATTTCAGGCTCTTAGTCCGGCTTATAGGATTCCCTTGAACTCAGCATGTGGCTTAATATATATGAGGGGTTTAATTATATAGACTATAGGAAGGAATGACAACCATTTCAGACCTCTGGGGTGGCTTATATCAATCTCCAAAAGTCAGAGTGCAGTTTATACACAGGAGTGGCTTATACACAGGGTTTTATGGTATTATTATCTAAGGAAGTGTTAATTATAAATATGGATGTTGAGACGCCATTGACAATGCACTAGTCCATTGCATTACACCCCAGTGTTGAATAACTCATTGCTAATTCTGCACAATGATATAATCCCCTAGGGCCACTTGACCATGGCAGAAAGTAAACATCCATGATAATGTACCACCTGGCAATTTTGGGTTGTCCCAAGTAAAAGTGAAAGCATTTTGAATAAAAGAACATGAATTTGTCTCTTAAACACCTTGACATAAATGTTAAGGTGAATCTGATCAGTTTGCAACTCATGTTTCTTTGCATGCAGGTCGGGGCTGTTCTGCACATGGCCTAACAGCCTAGACCCGCACGTGAAGAAACTTTCATGAAACACTGATCATTCTATATATTCACATATGCTATGGAAGGCTATTGGCCTGTGCCATAAGCTACAGAGGAGAGACTTTTATTTTACACAGAGGTCTTTCTTATTGATATCAAAATATAATCAGCCATTATTATAGGAGTTAAAAATAACTGATTGTTCCTACCTGGAGTTATATAAGTAAAGCCCACTGACAACTTGGTCAGATTGATATCTGGATGGAATCCCCAGGTTAAAAGCAGCAGAAAGCTAGGCACCATCACCATCCTCAGGATGCTGGTAATGATCGTTATCTTCCAGCGAGCTGTCACCATCATCTCCGAGTCACCATGTGGATCTTGCAACTGCATGACATCAAGATGAAGCTGTTTATTTAAGTTGATAGATTACCTTTACCTATTAAGATATGGCTGAACCATAAAAATCTCTTTTTATGACCAACATTATTTTATACATTTTTGGCATAAACTGAAGGATTTATGTCCACACATGTCAAAAGGCCTAGACTCACCCAACTTAATTATTCCAGAGAAGAAGGCAGACACTTTTTCCTTTTTTTTTGTACCATCTATACTGAAGTATTTTATCCATTGCAACTTAGTGCTGATTTTTGGTGCCTATTATATAGTGGAGCACCGATTTCTTATTGATTATTTTAGAACTAAATCAACTTACCTCTGACAACTGGAGGTGGAGCCTTGGGATGCGTCCGGACGTCCTGGGCATTAGCTGTAAATGTTGAATGGGACTACACCAGGCAATGCTGAGGCACACCAACGACACAGGTATGGCCCACACTGCAGTTCCTGTCCTTAACCCACCACAGTTATAGCAGAACAGAGCCAGGAGGATACCAGCAATTGTAAGCACTACTGATAATGCTAAGGTTAGGGTGAGGCAATAACGCTGCCTGCCCTGAACTTCTGCCTGGTCTGCCCGGCAGAGGGTCTGGAAGAGCATGTAGGCAGCATGTGCAAGGAAGACGCCATTCATGAGGGAGACTGAAACTGAGGGTTGTATGTTGGGTAGTACCTCCAAGACAAACAGTGCCAAACCAAATGACTCAAACAAACTGGCGAGTACACCCTGGAATACAAACCAAACTATTAGTAGTTTAGGGGCACCTGTTGAGAGAATACACATCAATTATTGTAGAAGTAGACCTTGTGTTTAGTATGGTAATCATCATGTAGAACAAAGCATTCATTTCCATCTATGACCTCTATCTTATAAAACTGTCTGACCCCAGGCTAAAGTCACAACATAGATAAGGAAGTATTTCTTTTTCAATGTGTTTCAAATATGTTTACCAGTGATAGAAACATTCCTTGCTATAATCTGATAAAGTATTTCTCTGTTTACAAAGTCTTTCAGGTACGAATAGTTCATTATTGTAATACCCTATGTATAAGCCACATACATGTCAGCTACTTGTTGAGTTCATGAGAAAGCTACTTTTTCTCCTAAAAGTATCTATTTGCGGCTTGTACACAGGGTCATATAATATGTGAAAATAATGTTAAAGATTGGGAAAAACCTGACTCACTGCAATTATTGCCTTAATCGTGGGCCATGGTTGGTCTGCTGAGAAACCACACCAGAGGGAGCGTAGGAACACTGCAAGCAAGGGAATCAACAGAGCAACTATGATCATGGCCAATGTGGCTTCCAATGGCCTCTTAACATCAAGTTGCAGCAGGTCCTCAATCCCGGTTGTGGGTGTTGGTGGATTTGGAGTTAAAGTGGGGGTAGGTTTGACATACCCGTTGTGATACAGGTCATTGGCGATGAGGATTATGGCGATCTTGCTGAGAACCAGACAAAATATCAGCGCCAGAGTGAAAAGAAACCCAACCACCCATTTCATAAATGTCAGCCACTTTGAAGGTGCACAGGACACCTCATCTTTCCTCTGTAACTCCTGCTCGATTTTGGATTTGTTTCCCACTGTCAGCCCAGATTTCCCTTTTTTAGAAGCGTCTGAAGTGCTTGATTCTTGGTTGTTGATTGCGCCATACCTCGATGACGGCTGGTTATTGAGAAGTGGTGATTGGTCTGTATGCAGACTGTCCTCCTCCGTTGCCATTTTGGTGCCTGTATAGGATGTTAAAGTAATAATGGTTGAAGAAAAAATACAATGCAAGTAGTTTTATATTTAAAGAAGCTTGCAATTACAGGGTTAATGCAAAATGAAGCTTTAAAGAGGTCAAGAGAAATATCTGAGTAAAATGCCCCTGTGGGTATAGATGGCCCTTATACAGGGCCGGCCCCTATTTAAGACAAAGTTATTAGTTCTCAATACGTATTTCAATACAACTAGAGCACTTATTCGAGACCGGCATTTTATATCATTCAATGACCCTGTGCTTATACCCACCTCCACAATAGTGCTGACCTAAGGTCATCTTTCAATGGCATGAGGGGGGCATTGCGGAAATTACCCCTACCAATTTTCTGCCCCCCTCCCCCCACTACAGAGGACCTAAAAATGCATATTCAGCATTTTAGCCTATAGTAAGATTTGGATTTTCTCAGTGAAAAGAGGCAAAATCCCCCTCCTCATAGTGGCCCCCACCTCAAATGTACCCCTGTCCCCTCGAACAATGGTTTGAAGAAAAAAAATGTATTCCCCATAAAACTTAAACCCCTCCCTAATTCCCGTGTTAAACAATTACCAGTCCCTCACTTGGCACTGTGGATGGTGAATGTAGAATGCCAGGGTCTCCTCCCTGGAGAGTTATTGTACTGACCTAAATAATGATATGAGGTACAACACTGTGTAGGTCCACACTAGCCCTTTTTAAACTGTTTAATGTTTACTAATGCATTAATGCTTCATGCCCATTGGTCGTCATGATGCATGAATGCAGCCCTGGTGGGTAACTCACCAGGCCTGCATTCGCACATCATGCCAACCCTGGCATGTTACTTGCCAGGGCTGCATCCATGCATCATGACAACAATGAGCATGATACATTAATTTTTGAATAGACTTCAAAGGGCTAGGAGTGACACAGGGGTTTTAGAAAATGACAGACACTGACAATTCCAAAGGTCCGCAGTACATTGGCATAATCATAAAAAGTAATGGCATGACATCCTGAAAAATGTGAGCATCCATGTATAGGCACAGTGTTAATCCAGCCAAAATATAACTCTCTATGCGCTTTATCGGTCTGGCATAAACTCATGTAGGCCTACCTTAAATATGTAATACGCCTTAATACGCGATGAATAGAAAGTTCTGTTTATGGAAATACATGTACAACCTCTAAGCCTCCTGTTCCGGATGGTTTCTCCTGGTGAAATGAGGTGGTATGAATAGCCCATACCACTCATCCCTCCCACCTTTGGTCTGCAATAGAAACTGAAACTGTGAATCTAGGGCAGAAGAGACAAAAATATTTCCCCTCCCATAGACCAGCTGCAGCCTCTAGGTTCTGATACGACAGTGAGTGAGTAATAATGTTAAATGTCATTACGACAGCTAAGGTCATATTCAAGGCAAGAACTACATTACACAATTTCACAGGGGAATGTGTTGGTGCCTGCGCACATGTGCATCGCATACATCCGAGGCAGATATAGACCCTTTTTAAGTGAGCTAGGGAAGCCCCTGATACAACATTACTCATTTCGTACCCCACTCACCCCTCCCTCTGCTCTTACAGTGTGATCAATGACTGAACCTAGGATTGATTCATTAGAAGTCTTCTCAATTCTTCTATCCAAAGCTTTATTTCAATTTATATATTTCTTTTCAGTTTTCTTAAATTAAAATCGATAGACTTGAGCAAGTCTACTCCCCCATTCATAAACCATTTACATGACCGGGAGGCCAATGCGAAAAGATTTGGATATGGTTCTGTCACAGGTGCTATTGCCAAAACAAAACTCACTCACCTCAGGGAATTGATTCCCTTGTGTGTTGCGAAAAGGAAATCAGTCAGAGGAGTGGTATAGGAGTGTTTCAGAGTCGGGGTGTAATTATCAAGTAGGAACCAATTCATTGGGGAAGTTGATTCTCAGGGTGGGGAAGAGCAGAGAATTCAAAGATTAAATAGCTACAGTGAGAATTCATTTCCAATTCTTTTCGCAACAGTCCCGTGAAAGCCTATAAAACTGTGTATAAGAATTAGCCTTGGGTTATTAGATATAAGCACATGGGGCAAGTTTAGCGCAGCTTTAGTGCAACTTTTAGACTTAAGTGCAGGAATTTCAATATTCTGGATCAAAATATAAGTCCATAGCTACTAAAATGCCAACAAAATTCCTAAGCAGTCGATTACTATGGATATAATATATAAGCTAAATTGTGTTAAAATAGGTGACTTACTAATCCTTGGTGACCGATATTGTCAATTAAGTTTGCCCACTTAAACTTTTAAATACTGCTAATGTACCAATGCATCATGCCCATTGGTCGTCATGATACATGAATGCAGCCCTGGTGAGTAACTGTTTGTAGGATTGGTGTACAGCAGACCCCACAGGAGCTTAATTCAAAACATCCTGGGATCGCAACCCCAGCGATCTTAGTGTAGGCACATATCATAAGACCTGGCCGGTCTACCCTATCTAATGCAGTGGTTGCAGGCCTGCCAGGAATAGTAAGTCCTGGGATCACTTCACTATTCCTTTTCCAGCGCTAAGATCACTGCAATCTTAGTGAAAGAATTGCATAGTGGTTTCACCTGAGTACAAGATCACTTACAGGGAACACTCCTGATCGAAAGAGTGAATAGCCTGCTGCATACATATAGAGGGGAGGGAGTATGTTTGCTGAGTGTCCTTGAGGGCTCTTAGGGCTACTCATGCGTTAAGTGCACTGTAAGGTAATTCTTCCCTTCTCTCTCTTTGTCCTGGGGGGGGGCACAATGCTTCTAATAGGCAAACATAAATCATACATTCATGGGAACAACTCTTGATTACTGTACTGGGTCAACTGCACCCTGTACTCTTTTGTTAGCCCATATGGGGATGTGGAACGATGGTATAAACCCTGTTGTGAAGAAGAGTGACTCCGCAGCTATTCCTTTATTCTGGGACTTTTACCCCTGTGCCCAGACAGTACTTCTTGGAATAGTGCAGGAGGGCTGAGGCTAAGATCGATGCGATCTTAGTGCTGGCTAGGAAATGTGAATGCAGTCTGACCTTAAGATCGCTTAATAGAATAATTCCTAAGATCGCTGGGGTTGCGATCCCAGGATGTTTTGAATTACCCTCCTGGTGTATGAATGAAGTGCCAGCCAGCAGACTTCCCAGCACTCCAATCATTCTGACCAATGTTACATGATGCACTCTATCATCAGTAGTTTTCAAAGGGTACATCCGCTTTACAAATTACATTTCCTGTTTACTTTGAGATAGGACGGATGGATATTTGAGGTTATTCAAACCTTGCATATAAACCATTAGACAGGACATACCCTCACCCATACCTCACAGGTTCGCTTTGTTGTTGTTGTTAATGTTTTTTATTTACTTTTTAAAGGGCTATTCCACAATTCAGCCAAACCTAAACTACTATTAGCTTCTCCAAGTAACGTATGTGAAGTCCAATGATAAGAATGGGTAGACTGCCAATGCATCACACCTAAAGTGTTGATAAGGATGGGTTATGTCATACAAATTAAGAATAAAATCAAATACCCGCATATTTCTGCAGTTTCATTGTTTGCCACCAGGTGGAGCTTGAATAGATCATGCTTGGTACTTTTAATATAATATTATATGAATCAATGAAAACCATGGTCCATCGTGCTTATTTAAGGGTTATTGACATTGGAAAATGAGAAACCTTTAACTATGGCACGGTGCGCCTTATGGGTGGCTTCAAACTATAGAGCAGTACTAAACCTCCCAAAATATGACTCTACCCAGCAAATTGTTGTGAGTCCTTGTCAACCTGTGTGAAGTGGCTCACACATGTCGCTAGATGGAACACGACGTCATTATAGCACAAGATCACCAGCAATAGCGATTGTTATACCACTATTCGGCCACCTGGCTTACTGTTATGCCCTCTCCTACCAGTGCATTATGAGAGCATATACGCACATGTGCATTTTTGGGATTTTTGGATATACTTTTTCGAGGTCAAGTTGGACTTAGAATATTTTGGGAAATTTGGGAGACATACAAATTCCGTCTCGCCATAGTTTCAATGTGAAAAATCGTCCAAACCCGTACGAGGATAGAACCCCGGCCGCAGTGGTGGTAGGCGAAGGCCTTAGCCATAGCGCCACACTGAACGGTGAGGAAATCCAATGCGAAAATAAATAAGACCTTGACCGGAGAGGTGCCGCATTTTCACACTCACTTTTCTTATGGAATCCAACCTTGACATGTTATAATATCGAAATCCCAAGAAGTTTTTGATCCATAGAAGAGGAATGCGTGCTAATTTTCTCCATTTTCTTCGATATAAATAAGAATCCATTGATTTTCCCAACGTACACGAGTCGCGGTCCGGCCATTCCCACCCGCCTCCTTGTTCGGCGAAAGTGTGTCAGTGGCCCGGATGTAGATATAGGTCATCTGCTCGTCGTGCAAGGAAGACGCCGAAAATTTCGGACCGGTTGGGAAAATCAATGGATTCTTATTTATATCGAAGAAATTGGACATAATACGTATGGAGGGATCATCTAGAATGTCTAAGGATATGTATGTTTTAATTTGAAAACTTGTCATGGTTGGATTCGATACGAAAAGTGACTGTATACACAGCGGTACCTCTCCTGGCAAGGAACAAAAACAATGGCTTCGCGCAGAGCGCTGACCCGGGCAGTATCGCTTGCTTTTACAAAATGTCTTCTCGTGGCTATATTCTGTGGATATCAGGTAAGAAATTAATACAAAATAGAGGAAAAGGTGGTATAAATGCAATATGGCATAAATATGGCAGCACACGGGTGGTAAATTGACGATATTGCACTCGGCCTAACGGCCTCGTGCAATATTCGTCAATATACCACCCTTGTGCTGCCATATTTATGCTATATTCCATTACTATGCCACGTGAGTCTAACACACAGTGGCGAAAGATGACAGAATGAGTTATCACTCAAAAAGGAGTCACCATTGATGACCAATCATGGTGACAGATGACGACAATTTGCTGGGTAGGTGGCCCTTATTAGTCAGTCATAAACGTATATGTGAGGTGTACCTTATACGGGAGGTATTGTGGTTTAAAAGAATCATATTAGATGAATTGCAAAGTTTTGTTCTATAGAATTATGTGTATACATATATAAGGTGCATTGGCACATTATTATCTTATATAGCACGTTATTGCATTTAAGGGCCAGGTGTTGAATGAGCGCTGCTCTCTAATTATAAGCAATGGTGGTACCACAGTCACAAAAGATACCTTTACGCACTAGAAAGTAGGCCTAAGTGCCTGTCTTGTATAGGGGCCTGGGGGTAAAGTTCTTCCAAAGCTACAAGTGGTGTGGTAGTTATCCAGGATGATGTAATGCATAAAGGGTTATGATATTACCATTGCAATACCTTGCAACTAGATGTGACACACTAGATTGAAAGAGATTTAGAAACAAGAGAAAACAGTAAATACGTACTCTATATGTATGGTCTTTATCACATTAGGCAAATATCAAAGAATGTTGTTGTTCATGAGGAATATGTTTGATGAATGGAACAATTACAATATTCATACTTTGAATGTAGCCCAGCCTGGTAGTGAATCTATTAAGCTGTCCAAAGATCGGCCTGACTGGGTCAGGATGTGAGGGTGAGTCTGCAGCGTAAATCTTACTATTCTTGGTACACAAGTTTTATTTCAATACCCCTGATTTCCCTGCGATCAAGAGTGCCACTTATGTGATGTCCCAGCGCTTAAATGAGCAATTATGTAGGCCAATATGGTACATCATGAAATATATCCATAGACACTGATCAACCAGTCTTCAATGTTGGTCAATGGGCGCATCAATAATGTAAGTCAATGACTGATGAAAAATAAGAGGGGCTAATATAGTGCCATGAAGTTTCTGTCAATAATGTGTATGTCTATTCCAGAAGCACATCATTTCTATTTACAACGTCAAGCAAACAATTGCAATTGGGACTCTACATGATGTTTGTTAACCAATACATTTCATTTGATATGGTAGACTCCTCCTTATCCCCTGAAGCACCGCTGGGAGGACCAGGCCTAGGGTGACCAGGTATGAAAAGCTTTTTGAATTGTGAAAGTCCATACTACAGTATTTCATATTATAGTTACCTACACAACTTTTTATACTATATGAAATTAGGCTCATGACTGTGTTATGTTTTTTTTTTTCTCGTTGTCCATACAGTGAACGCAGGGCATCAATTCCATAACACTGTAGTCATAGTAAAGTATGTATTTAGGATCAGGGAGTAATGGATGTTGCAAAGACCTTTGCTGAGAAGTTATCCATCTCATCCATACACTAACTAACAAACAAAATATAACAATTTATGTCATGGCTGATACAAACGTCACTTTAGAACAGAACTTGACTTGTCGTATTCAATAGGGGGTATGGAATACAATGTGTCCGTATTCAATGGCTGTTCAAAATCCAAGATGGCGGATGTAAACAAGATGCAGGCACTTTGAAACTGAGTAAAAATAGCAATTTAAAGGGGGGCTAGCAAGGCGAATGAACTCCTGCATTAAAAGGTCACATGACCACCCATTGACCAATCAGGGTGCTCCGCTGGTTTCTGCGAGTTTATCAACAATCTTTTGATCGGCAGCCATATTGTATTTTACCGTGCTAGCCCCCCTTTAACCCTGTAGGCCATGACATAAATGCAAATGTCAATTCCAATGGGATATTTTTGCATCGTTTTCACCTTGGTGAGGCCTTTCTGCATTCAACTATGCCTATAAGGCCTCACAAAGGTTAATACGATGCAAAAATAACACATGCTCATTGACATTTGCTTATATATGCAGCACTTGATGAACAAAACACAATCTTCTATAAGGGGCCGTGTAACAAAATTCTGGCATGTAGAATTAGATGGAGCACCTTTTGCAAATAAATGTTTGTCAAGTACTTTGCTTTGCTGCCTTAGTTTGCCACAGTCTCATATCTCTCCAGCTGGATCTGTAGCCAATGTTTCCTCAAATATGTTGGTGCGTCTGCGCACAGAGGCAGGGACGGTGGGACTGCTATCTGTCCAGGACCAGTTGATATGATACGGGTCTCCACACTTTGGTGGTGCACGGGCGATAAGGTGGACAAACGTGGACAGTCGGTGAATCAGCATAGTGAAGAACTGGATGCCGATGACGAGTCCAAAGATGATCAGGAATGACAAACCTGATTGGATACAACACAAACACAACCATTATTTACTATACTCTTTTACTTTGATCAGATTTTTTACTGTAGCCTACAAGGTTTGCCTCAACTTCTACATTTGAGACTTGTTCCTGAATTATAGTAGAATATGTATTTAGTACTTGATAGCGGCCGCAGGCAGCAGCAATGATAATGTTTGAATGTCTTATTAGCATGATCATACACTGATACAGGCATTTATCAAAATATGAAAATGAAAGTATATATACACTGCAAAAATGGTGTTTAGATCCTAAACACAATTCTAAACATATTCTTGCAACGTTTTTTGTAATCACATTAATTTCCTAAACATGTTTAGCAAAACAATGTGCTTAGCTCAAGTGTTTAGAAATGTAGGTGTTAAGGTTAAAACTTTTGTGTTTAGATATATGAATTTTTGTGTTTAGGTGTTTAAGAATTTTTGTGTTTAGATGTTTAAATGATTTGATGGAGAGTTAAGTTTTGCAGACATGTATGCATTAAAAAACAGAGATATATTTATTTTTCTCATTTACTCAGGGGGGGGCATCAGCAGGTATTTACTTGTCAAAGTCTCCAAAGATGTCAGCCACACCTATTTATGTGTACATGTATTACACACTGCATCAGAAGTACAGCAGCTTAGCAGGAAGGAC
This sequence comes from Acholoe squamosa, assembly GCA_949317995.1. Classification (NCBI taxonomy): domain Eukaryota; kingdom Metazoa; phylum Annelida; class Polychaeta; order Phyllodocida; family Polynoidae; genus Acholoe; species Acholoe squamosa. The sequence goes on from OX439041.1 coordinate 13,228,425, forward strand.
ATTGCCTTATCTACTCTAGAATAACATCAAATAGGTGTCAGTCATGGAGTTTATTGATCATTTTATGGTAATGATGGTGGCATGAGGTGAATCTAGTCAATTTTCTATTGCCCTTTCTATTCACATGACATTCTATTAAATGAAACCATGATAAACATGAGATTTGGGGACATTTGTCACAACAATTGATTATAACTGTGTGCAGATAGTCCAGTCAAAGGTAGTGCTGCTACCTGGTGTGGATTCAACATCCAAGTATCTAAACATATTGATGTTTAAATCTAAACACCTATTATTCAACTGTCTCAACTCTAAACATCTAAACATGTTTAGCATAAATGTTTATGTAGTTAGAATAAAGGTGTTCATTTCCTAAATGTGTAGTCGATGAGACACCTAACTGACCTATATGTTTAGGTTTTAAAGTGTTTAGACCTAAACATGTTTAAAATCTAAACACCATTTTTGCAGTGTATTGTTACCATGGCAATAACCTTTACAAATGATGTTTAGGCTTCTAAACAGTATTTTCCTTTGACACTTGCACAATATATTCCATGAGCAATAATCAAAGCTGTCCCTACCGAGTGCGTTGGTGCCGAGAAGGTCAAGCTGACTTTTAGGTACCAGGGTAAGAATGAGGATGATCCAAATGGTGTTAGCCACTCCAAACACCACCAGTGCTGAGTCACGTAGTTCTGATAACTTCTCTGTAATCAGGAAACAAACACATTTCATAACTTTACTGGTGTTTATATACCATGATTTGGGCCTTTTGTGTGCCTTTTTTTATCATAACTACTGTGCGTTATGAAGGTATAACTGCATGGTTTTGACACTTAAGAGTCACTTGATACATTTCCTATATATGACAGTATCAAATTATCAAGCTTTACAGAGCTGTTCAAAGTTGTGTAGTCAAAATCCTTATTTCCCTCTATTATCACCCATTTTTATTTTTTTTTTAAAAACAGCCTGTATAGCTTAGATAATTGGAATATCAACAAAAGAAAGAAAAGGCCCCCAGTTATTGACTTCAAAAATACTCCTATATTGTTTAGGATTTTATGCAATTTCTACCCCATAATGCTGTTTAAAGGAAAAGAAGTTAAATAGAGTATTTTTCATTCCATTCACATTCTATAGGGTTCCAAAATCAATCAAATTGGAATTATTTAAGAGAGCAATCAGACATGGTCAAGCTAATGTATAATACATGTAGTTTAGACACATATATCTGAAATAGTGAACAAAAAATGAGATTATCTGAATTTTGACTACTCAGAGTCCTTAAGTTATCAAATACATTACCTTTGAGTTCGTAGTCATCAGAGAAGGCGGTAGATGTAGGAAGCAGCTTCTCATGTCTGAGATCTGTCCAGAATGCATTCTCTCTGTCACTTAGTGAACGGGTAGGCAGCAACTCCAGTTTGGCCTTGACTTGACCTTGGAACATCTCAGCTGATGAAAAGCGCAAAACAAAAGTGGTTGGATTACTCATGGAGATTAAGTTCTTAACCAGTGAACTAAAGCTATCTAATAGAAATAGCATGTTTGGCAGTTTCTTTCGAACTATCTAATTGTGAATTGAATTCATTCATTCTATACAGAAAACTGTAGGAAATGTTGACCTGGCTTGGGACACAAAAAGGTATATTCCTAAGAGAGGTACTTACATTCAGTGGGATATCTCAGTTTCTTTATTGCCAAGAAGAGCCGTTTTAGATGACCTGAAAAAAAGATGAAAGAGCTCTAGATTAAGTCATATCATATCCTAAAGAGCTAAAAAGAAGAAAATCTTTTACAGGAACTATACCTAGGTTTTTACATTAAGAATAGAAGTTATTTCCTATATGACAATATCCAGGTCTGTGCAACAGCAAATATAAAAGCTGCCTTGTGCAAGAAACAGACAGAGCGAAATCTTGATTGCTTTCTTGTTTGTTTGTTTTTATTCTACCAGAAAGACAAGTGATTCTTAAATCGTAATCAAATATTTGTAAAATGCATAACAAAACCAAATGTAAACATTGAACGCGTGATATGGTATAGATGGAGTCAGTAGTACCAAGGTACACTTCCAGTCATCTGAGACTGACCTTTTTCAATAGGATATTTAAATTGAATGGTATGAGGTGAATGTATCTGATGTTGCCCAAACTGCACCGGTATGGGGGGGGGGGGTAATATAACATCTCAGTGGGAGGAATCACCAAGTATTATGGTCTTGACTCTACAGTTATTATGTATTTTCAGTATCATGCGATGACCTACCCAGTTTGAGGATGCCGATCTCTTTCTTGATATCGTCTTGTGACATGGTCTTTAGGATCTCGAGTTGCCGGCCGCTGATGATGTGCATCTTTCTGAAGTTACTGTAATACTGGGGGAGGCCAATCACCGTCAGCCACTCCTCTATTGTTTCCTAAAAGAAGACAAAACAAGCCAGTCAAATATATTGAGCAATTATTCTAAATTCGCCATAGCTTCTACACCATTTCTAATGTGGAGTTTTTATTAACACTTCTCTAAAATTACAGGTACCAGGCGTATATTGGATAGTGCATTGGTCTGTTTTGATACCATTCTACCACCGGTTCTCACACACAGAAAAAAAAGTAACTTTCATAGTCACAAGTTAGTCGAACAGGCTAACTTGTGCAGCCAAGCTAGAATTTTGCATGTGCCCAGACGTCTGACTAAGTTCCTTAGGACATTTTGGAGGCTCTCTGATTGTCATTCATGAATTATTTCTGAATTCTGGTGTAACCTAATGATTGGGTTTACACCTAAAAGACTACTAAACTAGCCATTTTTAAGTCATTTATGCATTCTACTACTTCTCTTGGTTTATTCCAAACCTATACAATATAATTATGAATAAGGATCTTAGATATGGGAAAGAATATCATTTATTATTATTCATGTGGTTTCTGTATGACCTCACCAATCGTCCTAATAACCAACAACAATATCCCCCTCCTCCCTCCATCTGGTACCCAGCCCAACATAAATATAATAGTCTTCCTCCAGGATCTCTATTGACACAATAGTCAGCACGGACTATCCCTATAGCATACATAAACAATGTCAACCCTTTAATGACCTCTAATGCATTAATACATTATGCCCATTGGTTGATAATACTTGATGCTCCGATGCTCATCATGACGACCAATGAGCATTAGGCAGCCTTGTCAAGCTATTAGCCAGGGTTGCATCCATGTATCATGCCGACTGACATAAATGGTGCATTAAGGCATTATCGGCCCTTAAAGTTCTAAATGGTTAGAGGGATACAATAATAGGAGCATAGACGTCAATCCAGGACAGCTGACAAGAGGACACGTGCCTCACCCCACACCTCCATCCACCCTCACCTCCCACCTATAATACATGTCATGTACAAGACATTAGCTCCTCATACACTGGAGTCCTGACCAGTACCCAGTGGGTACAGCAAGAAGAAATTTCGCTTCTTCTGCTAAAAGAGGCAAAATCACACTGATCAGAAATGTCATGGTGGGTACCTTGTTCCTGAATAACACCTACTTCAAACTGGTTCCCATCTTATCAGTGCATGCCACAAGAAACCACACAGAGACCCTCCTAAATATACCCTCTAGGCTATTAATTTAACCCCTCTAACAGTTGTATTTACACACCTATCATAAAAATCGTTTTTAAACATTTGTTAGTTACGTTTTTTGTGGTTTTTTATATAACGTTTGTTATTAGAAATAAAAACTTTAGCGAAATTTCAACAATTACGTTACTGCTTAGGGGTTGGGGGGGGGTCTTTGGTTTCCTCTATATTTTCCATACAAAAACAGTGACAAGGGGGTAGGTGGGTCCTGAAAAATGTCTAAATATCAGTGACATAATTGTTGAACGTTCCCTTATTATAGAAGGTGAAAAAAAAAACGTTTTATCGAATACAAGTTTTGATGTTTTTTTTTTTTATTACATTCTAAAGAATCTAAAAAGAACCTTTGTAGGCCAAAAATCGTTGGTTTTCTTTTTTTCTTTTGCCCTAGTGAGAAAAAACCCTCATATGATCACATGCATTGTTCGGTTTATATATAATTGAGACTTTTAAGTTGAAGACCATTGACATTTTATGTCTTTTTTCTAATGATTTTATGATAGGCGAATACCAATGCATTGAGCACCTGGTAACGAAAAAGATTAAACTTCCTAAAAGCATCGATTTTTCAATGTTATATAGCTACTAGATTGTAACTCATCAACAATTGGAACTTTGAGAAAATCAATAGCTTATGGTACCCCAAGATTGAATGAAGATATGAAGGCTTATGCCTTAGGGGATGGTCATTTTTTGACAATGGGGAGGGAGACAAAAATTTCAACCCTTTTCAGCGAAAAAGCCTGCACACTACTTGAGAGTCAAAGGGGGAGAAAAATTTCAAATCTTCCGATGGTCGGCAGAAAGGTTTTTACCATGCGTGCTGAATTTCACCACCCCCCTGCTGTCAAAAAGTGACCACTCCCTTAAGACACTCAGAGTATATATTTTCCCTTACCGGTACAAAGGGCTCTATATCGGGTTCGCCCAAGGTGCAGATCTCAGCTAGGAGAGCCTGGCGATGAGCCTTGACCTTGACTCCCAAGGTCATGAGTTCAGCGTCTGTCATACCAACCAGGAAGGATGTGTCGTCATATCCTGCATCCTCCAACATGCCCGCGTACTGATTCTGTAAGGGTGTGTGAAGGAATATTTGTATACCTACATTTAATTTTTACAGACTTTTTCACCTCTTTTTCAGTTAGCAATAGGCAATTAGGGAGGACGATGTAAAGTAGTATTACTTCTACCCTTCATCAATCATTTATTCATCAATCAATTTATCCATATAATCATAGCTTATATAAACTTAATTTTTACATTACATTTTACTGATCATATAGAGAGCATAGAATTCAAATATGAAATAGTGGGAACATACCCTGAGGTTGCCTGGCAACCACTCAGACACCTTGCACGTTTCATGTCCTGTATCCTTGTAGTGAAAGCGGAAACTGGCATAACGTTCTGCAAAAGGGGAAGATGATTTTCCTTGTACTTTTCTTTATTAATAACCGAGGATTCCTATAGATATCCATCCCTACATTAGAAAAGGGAAAAGAAAAAAAATGAAGGGTTGGATTTATTTTGTCCTAATACCACATTATGGTCCATATATCTAGGCATCTTACAGTGGCCCACAAGGGTCAAATTGAAGTTGAAGCAAAGAGACTTTCACAAAAAAGTTTTAGCATTGCATGCTGCACTCTATGTCTTTCTATATGAACAAAGTTTATACCAGCAACTACTGGGTAGCTATCGGTTCCCTCACACAATAACTGATGGTTCCATACCAAGAAGTTGCTGTTCCAGCATCCTGTAACTGGTGGTTCCCACCCACTGTAACTGCGGTTCCACACCTATCCGCTACTGGCACTGGATCCCATACCAAGTAGCTGCTGGTTCCCACACCCAGCACTTGGTGTTTCCCATGCACATTAGTTGCTGTTTCCTGTACCCAGTACATGCTGGTTCCCACATACAGTAGCTACTGCTTCCCACATCCAGTAGCTGCTGGTTCCCATATAAACTGGTTCCTAACCCAAGTAGCTGCTGGATCCCACACCCTTGCTGGTTCTTGCACCCAGTACCTGCTGGCTTCCACATAGAGTAGCTGGTAGTGGTTCCCACATCCATTAGGTGCTGGTTCCTGCACCCACTACCTGCTGGTTCCCAATTAAGACTTAATTTGACTTAAGACTTAATTTGACCCTCATGGGCCACTGTAGTACCTAAGTGTGTGACTTCCAAACCACTTTGCGAGGATGGGTCACATTATGTTCGCACCCAAATTGACAAAGAGGCAAAGTATAAAGGGATATTTGTGGTAGACACCAAGAGGAAATCGAAACTCCATATCTTTTTTTGTGGGACACCACAGTCTAAACGGACAAGGCTGAAACTAACTCATCAAAAGTTTAAAGGATCGCATGTGCCATAACATCCTGTGCGAGGAGTCAAATTATTTTTACAAAGCAAAAACAAAGTTTGTATATCCCTAATATCTAAGATACAATGCAGAAAATAAATTGTTAGTGGACTTAAGCTGATTGAAAATCACCAAGATGCTTCAAACAAAAGACAAAAGAAAATAAAAAAAAAAAAACTCCATAGTAGCATTAAGGGGAGCACCCTGAGGTAGTCATTCACCAAATATAGTGACAGATTCAAGACAATTTGTGAAGGGAAAATGAATGTGTTACCCCTGTAATTAGATGCTTACCTGACCTTTGCTTGGAAAACTTGCTCCTGACCTTGAGTGCATTAGCAGACTTTTTCCACCTTCCGGCCCCAGCTCCATCTCCTGCTCCATCTACAGCATCCGTGTCCCCACTCGCTCCATCATCGCTACCATCATCGTCATCTTCATCACCATCTGTGCCCTTGGTCTCTGTGCCGGAAGACTCCCTCGCTTCATCTTCTGGCAGACAGCAGCTGTTGGAAGGCAATTCATCTCATGGCATTAAAGTAAGTTTAAGTACTAAGATGCTATAGAGTAACATCACATCAGTATTACTCATCAGGACCACAATAGCAGCAAAGGGTAATGGTGAACTAAACCAACTAGAGAGAATACAGAAAGGTAAATACATGCTACTGTATCATATAGATGATCAGAAGGGTGTATTTGTTTCACCAGGGGTTAAACTTTGGACCTCTTGCACAGTAAGCAGATGCTCTGCCACTGAGCTATGTAAGTTGAAACCCCGTCTCCCAGTCAGAATCTGGCTGTCAACAATCATTTGGATTGGTATGATACATAGGAGAAAAGTGAGTCACTGAGGTCTCAGGGACACCGTACATGGTCTTATATCCTAAATCTTTGCTTACTTAAAGAGTTTTCTGAGTCGCTGCCAGATTCCACCAGCACCTGACTTCCCTCCTCCCAAGGCTATCGTCTTCTCCTCACGAGTGCCCCAGGAGCGGTCGGTGAGGTTAACTATGCTGTAGGAGAGGAGTATAATAAAGCCAGCGGGTAAACACCACAGGTACCAAACACCATGCAATAGGCAGTAGGCCTCTGGTAGATGCAGGATGGCAGCGATGACAAACACCATCACAATGAACCCGAGGAACAGGGTGGTCACTGAGACAGGCATTGAGACCTCTGTATTTTCTCCAGCTAGAATAATGAGAGATAAGAGTGAATCAGCGAGAATTATGTTTAAAAAGGCATATGCAGTAGGTGTCATTCTTGCTAGCCTAGTGTATGGATAATCATATAAGAATAAATAAGGTCAAATAATGTTGATTTTATAGAGAATGTCTTACTTTGATTTGTGTACACTTAGCTTTGCTCTCGACTCATTCCTTTTCATTAGCATTCCTTCGTCAGACAATAGATATACCATTAAACTCCTAGCTGTATAATACTTACTTGGGAGAATAGAGAGAGGATCAAAGTCGATCGTTGTATTTGGTTTGGCAGAGTTTTCCTCCACAATCTGTACAGCTGTACCAACCGTTACAGCAGCCATCACAAACGCACCCAGCACTGTCAGTACCTTAGCCACCTGGACATTAAACAAAAATAATGTGATGATTGAAACCATGCATTGTTCAGCGATTCTCTATAATGCCCCATCTATAAGCCTATATAATTTAAAGATTAGCACAGGAAAATCAAAATAAGACCCTTCCCCTCTCCCCTTAAATTTTACTTTGTATGTGTTTTGGATGCATATGATACTTGAATTATTATGACCAATGAATGTGATGAATTAGACTAATGCAGCAAGTCACGTTTAAAGGGTTAAATCAATAATTCAGCGAATAATTTCATGATTACCTTAAGTTGCATGTCAGGTGAGGCAAACAGGCAAACAGCGACATATCCAGCAGAGATTATGTACATCAGCGAGACAGTGATGTACTGAGAGACACCCCACGCATAGTACACACCACCCGACATCACCAGGATACAAACTGCTGGGCTGATCTGTAATGTAGAAGGTTTGCAATCCTTAAAAAGCATAATTTCTCAAGGTTCCATGTTATGGTTTGTTGACATCTTATTCAACTTTATGAATTAGTATTCCTTGATTATTTCCCCTGAGAACTCCTACCGAAATCTTTTTAAAAAAGAGAGAAAGATACTTATGACTGCAAGTTCAATTTCAATTGAGACCTACCAGAGTAGAGAAGAGTAGTATGGCCTGGTAGATCAGGAAGAGCAGAGAGATCTTGTTGTTGAAGTAGTACACAGTCTTCCACTCCCTAAGGAGCAGGGCTAGGTTAGCGAGTGTCGAGGGGACCCATCTCCGGCGCTGTTTGAAGAATTCTTCAAACTCCTCAGGGCAATAGGTGTGGTTGTCTGCAGCTGCGGTGTACTCCAATCTCCATCCAGACTGAACCTGATCAATAAGTAAGGCCAAAAAATATTGTGTCTGATTTCTTTATATATATATATATATATATATATATATATATATATATATATATATATACATATGTATAGGAAATGTTTGGGCACATATCAATGCATGTACCAAATTCTTTTATTTCTTTGCAAAAAAAAAGTTGACAACTGTGAAAGAGGGGAAGAATATGAAAGGAAGATGGATTAAAAATATGAAACTCCTCAAAAAGGATGAAAACTTTCTAAAAATTAAGGGAAAAAATGACATTTTTTTGCCCCTGTTTTGCTAGGGACGTTCGGGTTACTGGAAACACAACTTTTTTATTTGGCCTAAGTACCATAGATTTAATGCAAATGATGCAGAAAATGCCAGGTAGAGATTGAAGCTTATACAAAGGTTAGATCAATGACTTTGTTTAAACCTAATACATAGAATAGAAAAATGAGTTCAACATCATGCTTCTAAAATTGAAAGGAAATAATATATTGGCTTAAGAACAGATGAGCAACAGGTGATTTATCTTCTTGTTGACAACATAAACTATAGGAATACAAGGAGAGGAAAAATATGAGCATAGCATATAACCTCACCAGTAAGGTACACAGCCACCTGTCCTCCCCCATGTCCTTGGTGAGGAACTCAGAAGCATGAGTCACACTGGTGGCATATGTAGGTAGCACATGCCTCAGAGCCTCTGCACGGTACACACTGAAACAACCCGGACAGCACAGGACTGTACCCAACACATGGTTAGCTGCCTGTTAAAAGAGATAGAAATGAAAGGGGTAGTATAAGGTAAAAAACAAACTGTCATGTTTCCTTGCAGTAAATTTTAGTTTCAGGGCTTTTAAATGTTCCAAAATTTGTGTTCAACTCTTGCATGTTAATGCACCGCTAACCACTTTATAGATGTAAAAACATACTAGAATTCATTCCTCACCACCTTTGGTAGTAGTTTGCAATTTTCCAAATGTAATTTACCTTCTGGAACCAGTGTCCGATGGCATAGTCAAATATTTGGTACCATACTACAGGACCTGAACCCATTGGGTATGTGCGTGCACAGACAGCTCCAACCTTGTCATCCCGGGTTATAAGGTCAAGCAGGGCCTCCACAGATGCGGGGGTAAAGTCTACATCAGCATCCGTAGTCAGAATAAGGGTGTTGTTGTCTGTGGCTGAAGACACAAATTCATTTCATTGATTAAAACTAGAAGTACTAAAGCATAGGCATGAAAACTATTCATTTATGAAATGCCATAAAATACTTCATGCCTTTGCTGCATAAACTATAATCTATGGACAGAATGATAAGGTGCAGTATGGAGTTGGGTTATGCCTTTACAGATGCCAAGTCTAATCCCATGTACAGCATAAGGAATGTTTGTAAAGTCAATGTGAAGCTTTTGTGGGTGCAACTTATATCTGTGATAGTCATATCAAATTGTTGACTAGGTTAGCACAGAATATAAAATCTAACCAATTATTGTGCTGATTGATATGATTATAACAAGATAAGAGAAAATTGTGAATGTGCAGACCTCCTGGATCATCCTTGATAAAGTGATCCAACACATAGGACATGTACATCACCTGACTCCAACGCTTCTTGTTCTTCACCTATACAACAAAAAATCAAATCATTGTTTTACTTACATTGGAAACTTAATTTTAGACTATTACTTTAAAATATAGATCTAGTACTTGTACCAGCTGGATAAATAATGATGAGAATTGTGATCTAACCTTAACACTTAACAGTTGATACTCTATGAATGCATCATATCCATTGGTCAGCACTAGTCATTCTATTCATTAAGGTGATAATCATGCATCGCCCTATCGAAGAACCATGGTTACTAATTTTTATGATGTCTTAATGCATTATCATCTCTTCAAGAATTAAGGTCTCACCATTAAGTTATCCTTGAGATGAATCACAAAGTCCATGCCCCGCTTTCCTTCTATGACTGTTGGTAGCACCCAGCGTAGCTGCATTCCATATGGCGTCTGAATCTTGTAGCAGTCCTTTAGCCTCAGCCCTTTAATATGGAGATAAAAAGAGTTATTGTCACAGGTTCCTGTTATTCAGAAGTTAAATATTTGTTTACCTTTCATTATGTATTGAAAGTATAGACATGTGATGTGACTATACTTCCATGCTCTCATCAAGAAAGGAAACATCCCTTACCTGCTAAATCTTTCATTTAATTTTGTAATTGTAAAGCACTTTACATCAGCCAAGGAGTCTAAATCTGTTTTTGGACTTTGTTCAGAAAGCAGTGGTTGGGGATGGATTAGGCTCACACGATGAGTACACAGCACTTACCCAGAGTCTTCCCCGCTATGACGACTAGCTGCAGTGCAAACTGAGTGAGGCGTTTGTGTCTGACACCATTATCAAAGAAGATGTGGGTTTGGAAGTGCTTATCAGACTGCTGCTTGGCTCTGTTAATACGTCCCAGACTCCGCAGTAGTTGCTGCATCTCATGGGCAGCCTGTAACAAAAGGGGTTGCCTTTAACCCTTTAATGGCTGCTAATGCAGGGCTGCATCATTACCACTCTATGATGCACAAATGAAGTGCATTATTGGTGCATTCCCAGCCAACAAAACGTTTCAGTATGTTTCCCTATGGCTCTTTCTCATGGCCAAACATTTTAAAACGTTAAAAATAGTTTTTTTAAGTTAAATAACGTTTTCTTGTTGACTGGGTTATATGAAAGTAGCCCTGGTGAGTTGCTTGCCAGGGCTGCATTCATGCATCATGATGGCCAATGAGCATGATGCATAAATTTATTAGCACTGACAATAGTCATGGGCTGTAATGAGTTTTTTTTTCAAAATGTAAAGAAAAAGATGGGATGATGGTTCTATGCAGTAAATCCTGATTCCACTTACCTCCCGATACATTGTTGTGCAGATAAACACCCTGGAAGAGTTGGCCTGGGCATTACGGTCAGCTTGGGTGGCATCGGTCTGTTTTGTCTTCCTGTTCAGCAGCATGTACTGCTCCAAAAATGCGCCATTGTAACCAGGCAGCCAGAACATCTTGAATTAGAAGTTGTGATCATTATGTAACTGCAATAGGATTCATCTCACACATTCCAGTTTTCCCTAAAAAGAGTATATGATATAGGCAAAATTGAGTGTACATCATCTATCAGAGGAGGTCCTCGCAGGCAAACTTGGGAGAAAACCAATATTCTTTGTTTCAATTTGCCAATGCGTTTTTTCTTATTCCATGAAATGGCATAGGTAGCATTTCATTGCTCTAGCAAAGGATCATGGGAAGGGGGTTTGTAAAAGCCTTTGTGTGAATGTACCCACAAAATATTTGATTTAGCCGGTTGATGAATCTAACTTCATTGAATTGAAATCTGTTCAAGGTAGGAATTATACAACACAAACCTCACCTGCGACTCTTTCTCCATGATTATAGCATTACCCTTGAACACATAGTACCCGGTTGAGAGTAGCTGTGCGAGGTAGAGACATATCACTGCAGGACCCACAAAGTAGAGGTTATTCAGCTGTAGATGGCATTGTGCAGTACTTGAGGTCCCAGCAAAGATGTCAACCTGACATGACTCTATGTAGATGGTCAGGAAGAAGGCGATCGGTGTGGCGACAGTGAGGGGTAGGGCAAAGGAAAGACGCTGCATGGACATGGTGCAAGCTACCCAACCAAAGAGGTAACCAGCGAAACAACACAACAGTGTGGTCATCAGGTAGGGAAAGAGTGGGTTTTCTAAATGTAAAAAAAATACAAGTGAATCTTGAGTATTTACATTGGGCAAATTGATTCTCTTTTTAGTTTAATTTACAAATGCAATTCTTTTTTCTAGAGTGTATGCACATGTATTTGCAAATTATATAATTCAACAAATTTCCTTTGCCAATTAAGTTATGATCGTACCACATGAAGTGGTATGAGGCTCGTGATTGCTTGTGATTTAGAAAAGAAATGAAAATAGGCTCTGGTCGAATTAGAGTAATATTTGTATGATGCACAGTAAACTTCTGAGTACCTGGAGTTATATAAGTGAAGGCAACGGTTAACTTGGTCAGATCAATCTCCTGATGGAATTGAGAGGCAAAGATGATGAGGAAGCCGGGTATCATAGCCATCTTTAGGATGCTGGTGATGATCGTAATCTTCCACCGAGCGCTGATGGCAGGGTATGCTGTCACCATGAACTCAAGATTCTCGGCGATTGCCTTCGCTGCCCACACGTCTTGCTACAGGTAATGAAAATACAAATCAAACTAAGATCATCTTGATGGACATATATGTGACCCATCCTAAGAAAAATGGTATTGAAGTCGCACATTTAGAAGCCTAGATATTGTTATTTTAACATATTTCTTACATTTTGGTAGATGCCTTTTAGAATCTTAGGTTACTAAACTGAATTCAAGCCCGAAATACCTAAAAGACATGGTTACTGAATTTGTGGCTATTAAGACTTACATAGGAATTTTATAGGATTAATAAACTATTATATATCTAATATGCTAATTATTTCATTTCGATCAATTTTCCATGAATTTGACTACATTCACTGCCAGAAGACCCCAAAAGAGCAATTTGGTTTAATTATGCAATTGTGACATACGAAATTGAAGCTCTTGATGAGCTTTAAACAAATCTGGCAATATCTAAATATTTTTTTTATCGGCGACTTCCATACCACTTTGTATGGATGGGTCACATATCAATATCATATATTAATACCGAAATTTGCTAATGATAGAATCATTTCTGGGATGATGATTTTCTAGTGACCCCAATTATAAAAGCAAGTACTCTATTAGTAGTATTCCCTCCAGAGGAGATTTTGTGAAAGTTTGGGGTGCTGGCTGGTGATTAAAATAGAATGCATGAATGAGGCACAGGTGAGTAATTTGCCAGATGAAGTACTTACTTCATTGGTGCAACATAAGGATTAATGGGCAAGGTGCACTAATGTATAACCCCCCCCCCATAAAGGGGTAAAAGCGTTTAATCATTCCAAAAGGTTAGCATACTTCTTCTTCAGAAAGCTGGAGGTGCCGGCTGGTGATGATGTCAATCTGAGCCTGAAGCCGCCGGGACATCCTTGGAATCAGCTGAAGTTGCTGTAGTGGGGTGCACCAGACTAGGCTCAGGCATACTAATGACACAGGTATAGCCCACACAGCTGTCCCTTGCCTTACGATGTACATCCCGTCACAGTGGTAACAGAATATAGCCATGACAATACCAGCAGCAGAAAGCACTATTGCTAGGACGAGGGTCAAGGCCAGGCAGTATCGGCGGTGACCTTGGATGTAGGACTTGAACAGGGTCTGGAAGAGCATGTAGGCAGCGTGTGCAAGGAAGACCCCATTCATGAGGGAGACGCCAACAGATGGTTGAACCCTGGGAAGTACCCCAAGGACAAATAGTGCCAGACCGATTGACTCCAGTATGCTGGTGATGACACCCTGCAGAGGATACATGTTAGATATTACTACACACATTAATTTTTACTTCATGTTGAGAATGACAGTTGCTGTAATTTGATTAAAAAGACTTATCTATCACACAAAACCCAAATTCAGTCCAAATTCTCTTTTTTTTATAGTCAAAATTTATTTACACATTTTTACAGGCGGAGAACAATTTTGATAATAAAAATAATATGTGGTTGTAGATTGTAATACTGGTAGACAATTGGCTATGGTCGGCCTCTATCAGGATCAAATGTAGGGAGGGATTTCTTCACAGAGAAACAGCTGGAAACCATTGTGGAAAAAGTGAAAACCATTCCCCACAGCCACATTCTTTACTGTAATGTCATTAAAATAGCCTAACATCAAGGCATGGCTTTTTCACATTAAAGGTTACATTGAACTGGTCAAGATGAAACCCCACCTGAACCCTCTAGGCTGGGCTTCTAGGTTTCTCTATAGAGCCACAGACTTGATTGCCTCGTGTATTCATATCTGTTCTAGAAATCCTTCGCCTTTTATGTGGAGAATTATGGTACTTTAGTTATTGGTATTCTTTTCATAACAGGGGATGGTGGTTTGGGCGAGGGGGTTAAAGAACTTCAGACAGACATTTAAAAAAGATTTCATGGCCTTTTAGCAAAATATACAATGGAATCGGGGGGCAAGAAAAATAGACCCATTCGAGAGGGGGGTTGAAAAGATTTTGGCACGCACATGCAAAAATCCACCACCATTACCCTCTCTGTTGTTATCCAATGACCACTCCCTCATATCCAGTGATTGGTAGACCATGTCATATTCTCTATGCATCACTTAACACACGTGTGGTTTACACATGTTTTATATCGGGCAGTGAATGAGGAAATGGTGGTAAGACCTTTGACCTGGACCCACACGGTGCCAGCCTTACCATTAACAACAGGACCTGTAACATGGCCATGAGGAAACCGATCTAAATCAGAACCAACCCATTCTATATTTAAAAAAAGCTTTTTCCATCATCATCATCATCTTGTAATTCTGAGAGAAATGGTTGCAGGAGGCAAAGTTTTATCTTAGGTCCAGGAAATGCCTGTAGATCCAACCAAGCTATTTCATCCTATCTATTATTTCAATTGCCTTTTTGTCAATCATGCAAAGGTTTACAGATTTTTTTCTCTCTTTTTTCTTTAAGATTTCACAATTCAATTTACTTCAAGCTTTATAATATAACCCCTATAATTGCATTCCTAAACCAATTTACAAGCTGAACCAAGGTCAAATGGTTCTGTACTGTAGCAGGAACCTTGGCTTTACTTTGCATACCAATTCAGAATTGCATTGCCCCAGGAAACTGTGACCCTTTCATATTGGAAAGGACCCATATGGTAAAAAAAAACACGTATGTTTAACGTCTGCAAACGTCTTTATCAGGTTTGGGTAAAAAACGTTTACAAAATGTAAAATAAAATGAGCATCAGCAGCCCTTCAAGGGTTAACACTCTACTCCCAAGCTCTGTCTTCAGTTAACCCTTTAAAGTCGCCAGGGCATTAGTGCATCATCTTATCAGACGGCATCATTCACTAATGAAGTACTGGCATACCTGAACAATGGGGACGATGCATTGATGCACTATTTTTACCTTAAAGAGTAAATGCAGCATATCAATTTATCATCATGATGGACAAATTTAGCTGTACTGAATGATTCCCCGAAGATTGCAATTTTTGCCAGTACATACTGGGGCCCTTCAGTCTAGTGCCCCCCTCCCCAAGTTTTTGAATCTTTGTGGGAAAATGCATGACTGAAATCTAGATCTATGGGGAATAGAAATAGAGAGAATTCTTTACACTCACTGCAATAAGTGCCTTCCACGATGGCCATGGTCGGTCAGCTGAAAATCCCCCACACCAGAGGGCGCGGAGGAACCGTGTTGCCAAGGGAACCAAGAGAGCCAATATGATCATCGCCAATGTGGCTTCTGGAGGTTTGTTGGTATTGAAAGGCAGTGAATCAGCGCCATCATCTGGGCTCAGCGGTGCGGGCGGCAGCGGTGGTGGGGTAGGGGTGGGTTTTACCGATTGATTCCGATAAAGATCCTGACCAAGGTAGATAATTCCAATCTTGCTGAATACAAGGCAAAATGTCAGCGCCACCGAGATAAAAACGCCAACCACCCATTTCATAACAGTCAGCCATTTTGAAGGTGCATGAGAGGCCTCTTCATACTTATATAACTCCTGCTCGACCTTGGATCGCCTCCCCACAGTCAGCCCCGATTTGTTCTTCCCAGAAGTCCCGGTGGGCCCCCTATTTCCGCCATTGGTGCCACCATTGGCAGCAGGCAGCTCAGTCGGGTCCTGGTATATGCCGCTAGGAGTAAGCTGAATGTCCTCAGGGCTTGATGGGTCTTCTTCATCCATTCTTTGCATCCTTAAGATGTCCTTTGCTGGCATCTGTGGTGATGTCTGTTTAAGAATGGAGCAGTATAACTACAGCTTTGATTCTCATATATATAAGTAATAAGCATATGGTCTGTACACCTAATATGTCAGTCTTGTTTCATATGTCCATGGCACTGGTACTGGCAGGATTGAAATCAAGGTTCTCAATACCTGTTAGATACCTTCTCTCCTTTCAAGTATTAATTTGGTGACATTTATTCACCACTCCAAGTAATCCAATGCTGCCAATGGTGAAGCAGTGCCCAACACTCTCAGTTCTCCAATGCTGGTTATGGTCAAGCAGGTGTCAGCTTGGGTGTACCCATGAGACAAAATGTTTGAATAGGGCCTATATCCAAAGGTCCTATTCCTAGTGAACAGGTACATTAAGAGTCAAAATGTATGAATATGTATCCTCCTCCTACTAAACAGGTGCCTGTGTGTAGGATGGGCAGAGGACACTGGAGGAACTCCTCCAGGTTCCTCTACATATACGTGTGTACAGACAAGCTGAAATGCTGACTCATGCACTGATGCACGGAGGTGTCTTTTAATATGGCTGCTCACATCATATAGGACACAGTGGGAAGATGGGGATGACTCCCACATCTCCCTCCCACCACCAACCTACCCGAAATATGGATATATCCTGTTACATCATGACACTTGAGTTCCTAAGTTGGCATCGATTTTACCGAGTTTGGCAAAGGTTTAATGCATCATACACAGTGGTCATAGTGATTCATGAATGCAGCCCTGGCGAGTAACTCGTGAGAGCTACATAAGTGCATCAAGCCGACCACTGGGCATGATGCCCCATTTCATTATCCTACTGGATAACATTATTTTCTCACTCTATGACATCGCCCAGTGGCAGAAGTTGATTAAAGGGGGGTCAGGCGGGACACTTTGACAATTCGGAGAATGATGGCAAGAGAAGCACTTTCAGCACATTCCATGTTAAGTCTATCTTTTAGGGGTCATTTTTGAAGGCAAAGCATCCCACAGTGTGTCGTACAAGAAGAAATGTGCTACTTGAATTCACAAGTCCATAAGTAGAGTAATAATT
This sequence comes from Acholoe squamosa, assembly GCA_949317995.1. Classification (NCBI taxonomy): domain Eukaryota; kingdom Metazoa; phylum Annelida; class Polychaeta; order Phyllodocida; family Polynoidae; genus Acholoe; species Acholoe squamosa. Next base: position 13,245,840 of record OX439041.1, read on the forward strand.
AAGTTGGCCAGACAATGTATATCTCCATCAGGTACGCCTATGCGTCAGCTTTATTTTGGTGCCACTACTGTTTTTGTGTGTGGTATATTAATTTTTACAGAAGGATTTACATGAGAAAAAGTATGATACTCATTGACTGTATTTAAATGTTCGGAAATGAAACGCTTGGAAATGAAAATTTTATGAATTTAGGTTACGACCTAAAATTTTTTGGTCGCAATATTATCACCTCCTTTGCGTAGTGGAGCGAGCAATAAACACGTTTGGGAAAAAAAATCAATGGGCATGATGCTTTTGTTAACTCTCCCTTGTTGGCTTGTACATACTATCTTTTATCTCTATCACTATTATATATCAGAATCGTGATTGTCACCATAAATGTCTGTTATCTCTCCAAACATCTTATGATATGTATAGACAAATGGACATGGCTGTAGCATCGTGTCTTTCATTTAGCCGTTAAGGGCCGCTGGTGCATTAATGCATCCTGCCCATTGGTCATCATGATGCATGAATGTAGCCCTGGTGAGTAACTCGCCAGGGCTGCATTACTGCATCATACCGACCCTACAGGATCGATACTGCTCCCAAGGGTCAGGAGGCAGACTCAGCACTTCATGACCAATAATGGATAGCCTGAAACACACCAGCCTCATTTGGTTCCCTGGTTTATGGCCCTTAAGACAAATGGCCCAGAGTCACATAGCCTCATGTCATTTGGCCGAAAACCAAGTGGCCGAAAAGACATGTGGCTGAAAAGTCACATAGCCCAAACGACATATGGCCTAAACGACAAATGGCTGAAATCTCAATGTACCACACCATACGACAGCTGTACCACACCTGTATCACACCTGTACCACACTGTACTACATCGTACCACACCATGCAACACCTGTACCACACCATACAACACCTGTACCACACTGTACCACACATCGACACATTTGAATTTTGTTTTACATAGCTCACTGTGTCAATCTCATCACAAATACAACACCATAGGGCACCATACAACACCATACCACACCATACAACACCCCACCATACCACACCCTAACGCTCTGTACCACACCATACCACACTGTAAAACAGCCATACAACACCATACCACACCATACAAAACCCATACAACACGATACCACACCCTAGCAATCTGTACCACACCGTACAACACCCATACAACACCAATACAACACCATACCACACCCTAACACTCTTTACCACACCATACCACACTGTACTGTGTGGTATGGTGTGGTATAGTGTGGTATGGTGTGGTATGGTGTTGTATGGTGTGGTATGGTGTGGTTTGGTGTGGTATTAGAGCAGAGTTGAATGGTATATGGGTCGTATGGTGTAGTATGGTGTGGTGTGGTAGGGTGTGGTATGGTGTGGTATGGTGTGGTTTGGTGTGGTATTAGAGTAGAGTTAAATGGTATATGTGTCGTATGGTGTGGTATGGTTTGGTATTGGATTGTATGGTGTGGTATGGTGTAGTATTAGAGCAGAGCTGAATGGTATATGGGTCGTATGGTGTGGTATGGTGTGGTATGGTGTGGTATGGTGTGGTATGGTGTGGTATTGTGTGGTATGGTGTGGTATGGTGTCGTATGGTGTCGTATGGTGTCGTATGGTGTCGTATGGTGTGGTATTAGAGTAGAGTTGAATGGTATATGGGTTATATGGTGTGGTATGGTGTGGTATGGTTTGGTATTGGATTGTATGGTGTTGTATGGTGTGGTATTGTGTGGTATGGTGTGGTATGGTGTGGTATGGTGTGGTATGGTGTCGTATTGTGTGGTATGGTGTCGTATGGTGTGGTATGGTGTCGTATGGTGTCGTTTTGTGTGGTATTGTGTGGTATGGTGTGGTATAGTGTGATATGGTGTGGTATGGTGTGGTATGGTGTCGTATGGTGTCGTATTGTGTGGTATGGTGTCATATTGTGTGGTATGGTGTGGTATGGTGTGTTATGGTATGGTATGGTGTGGTATGGTGTCATATTGTGTGGTATGGTGTGGTATGGTGTCGTATTGTGTGGTATGGTGTCGTATTGTGTGGTATGGTGTCGTATTGTGTGGTATGGTGTGGTATGGTATGGTATGGTGTCGTATGGTGTCGTATGGTGTCGTATAGTGTGGTATGGTGTGGTATGGTGTGGTATTGTGTGGTATGGTGTGGTATGGTGTGGTATGGTATGGTATGGTATGGTGTGGCATGCTGTGGTATGGTGTGGTATGGTGTTGTATTAGGCTGGTTCTAACTCTTACGTGTGGGTCATATTTGGGTCGTATTTGGGTCGTATGTGTGGTATCAAAAAGATGAAAAAGAATATTTCGGCCAAGTGACGTTTAGGCTATGTGACTTTTCAGCCATCTGTCTTTTCAGCCACTTTGATTTCGGCCATATGACAGGGGGCTACTTGGCTATTTGGCATATAGGCCATGTGCCTGGAACCCGTATCATTTTAATTCCCATTGCTTTAGAGAGAGAAATCCCCAATTATGTTTCCATCGTTCAGTTGCCTGGAGAAGCTCCAAATGATGTAGATCACGAACCTTCAAGGCTGAATGTTCAATTGTTGCATACCGTAATGGCCCGTTTAAGCACTGGGGTCTGACATAAGCGCCAGTCTTGAATAATCACCATCGGTATAAGAGTAATGAAATAGCACTAAAACAGTATTCAAATAAGCGTCTGTCGCGTATAAGTGCGGGGGATAGGATGGGATTGAAATCAATGAGCGCACTTATACACACCACTATACGGTACTTCTATTCTAGAGAGTAGAGTACTGGTTGCTAGGGTCATGGCAAAGGGTCAAATCAAATAGTCACTATACTAAAAGAAAACTCGCATTTTTGAACTTTTATACAATTGTAGTGGTTCGTCTCGTTAAGTTAGATTAAATCATAACGAAGAGAGAGAAAAGTTTCCGGGTAGGCAACCGAGCTTTTATTTCAGAGCTTGCGTTACATACGATCACAGCCTCAGAGGACTACATGCTGCTAGTGCATTCGGTTACCCTTTCGGGTAACAACCTGGTTGAGCAGTGGGTAAACCACTACTGAGGAACCTAGGGCTAGGACCAGCCTTATATAGGGGAAAAGCCCGCGAAACTCAGACCGGCCACGTGACGTGTGGCGGACGAGTGGTAGGCCCCCTGGTGTAGTGGATACGAACCCAGAGGCAGGTGCTGCCACCTGCCATCCGGATTCCCCCACCACACCCGAAGGACCTAGGTCTGAGTCTCACGGGTGCATGAACGTTAAAGTGTAAAATACCATACCCCTACACTGCCCCCCTTAGACAATAACTTGGGGGTAATTAAACCGCAGTGTATTAATAACCTAGTAAGTGATTGTTTACAATACTAAAAAGGGGTATTAATTACACTTGCTCGATGTGAAATAGGCTATAGTATAAGACTATCCTATTTCTGAAAAATTATACAATAATAGCATCGAGTGTCGTTCATGTTATTTCCATCACTAGCTTATAACAACCATAAATGATAAATATACAATTATCACAGATTTATAGTAACGTTTTGACAACAGTAGGGTCCTGAAAAGGACCGGTGGTTGTTAACAATGATCGTATTATGGTTATTGAACCCGGAAAAAAAATTTTCGACTTTTTAAATTAACAGCTCTGTCTACTTTACAGAGTGAATTAAATATTAATGATCAGATATGGACAATTAATCTGATACTATATGAACACAATTAGGTATTAACCTGAGTAATACAATACTAAGTTTAGAGAAATCCGTTGGACCTTCTCTTATTTTATAGAAAAATATTTATACTTTTGAGACGCAGCTCAGTTTATACCTTAGTGTTTTATATTTACAAGTTACAGAAGAATTATAGTCTCTTAATATATTGAGACCAGGAATGACCTATATAGACAGTTATAGGTCTAGGATTACCTTAAATAACTTTTAGGATTCGCAGATCCAGTATATTTATAGGTACCCTTATATAATAATATATCTTTATAAAAGATATTATATAGTTATAAATACAATTTTACATACAATATAATAATATCAACAAAGTTACTTGTTTTCATGATTGGAGGATGTAACAGGAGTCGGATGCTGCTGATGGCTTGGTATGGGCGAGCTGAACCCTGATGCCTGAAGTGCTATAGTAAAACTTGTTGGTGGGTGTAGCTAAAACCTGATGCCTGTAGTGCTAGCTAACTGGAGGTTATAGTAGATCCAGTTGTAGACTGTTGATGGACTCTATGGGCGTAGCTAAACCCTGATGCCTGTAGTGCTAGCTCACAAATAGTAGTGGTGTAGTAGTAAATCCGGTTTGTAGTTCAAAAGTCCATATTAGTGTAAATTGTCCATGATTTTATAATAGGCACAGTCATTACATTGTGGCACAGTACAATTATGGTGTTTACAGCATTCGTACTCCTCCTCCAGAGTGACTTGTTTGTTTTCTCCTTCTGTTTTCAGTTTCCGGATTAGGGTACAGTTTGGTACCCGAATCAATACGGGTTGGATAAAAAAATGGTTTCTTATCCAACAATGCATGGGTAATAGAACCCCGGGACACACAATTATGTCCGATCTTCATGCAACAGTTTTTTACTGTTCCATGTTCTCCTCGGGTGGCTGGTTTGGACCCGGTTGTTGAGCCAGTGGCTGAACAGGGGGGTTCATACCAGTTCCATCCGTAGGTGCCAATGCGGGGACAGCAGGTGTAAGTTTCACCTTTTGGCGTGCTTCGAACAGCTTCAAAGCATGCTCAGGTGTACCGTCCCAGTTATCCATGATAACTCCGAAGACCTTGAAGAACTTTTGCTGGTTCTTCATGTTCGTTGCTCGTTCTAGGTCGAGCATCTGAGAAGCTGTTTCCTTCTCGGATAGGGCCTCCTGCCGCAGATTAGCAGCTTCCTGCTTATCTTTGGCAACATCCGCTTTGATCTGAGTCGAGATTCGGTTGATCTCTGACTTCTGGATCGCGTCAATACACTGGAGAGTGCTCGACACGGTCCGACGATACATGTCCAGGTGGAGGTTTTCCAGATGGTGCTGTAGCGTCTCAAATTGTTTGCTCTGGATATTGCAAGACAATTTGTCCTCCTTCTTGAAGAAGGTCTCCACTGTCTGGATCAGCTTAGGCCGATGAACCACAGCACCAGGTGGGGGTACCTGACCCTGAGGCTTCGGCTGTGCTCCAGACCCACTCGCAGTGACAGCTACCTGCGTGTGCGAAGAAGCAACCGCAGTAGTAACCGCACTAGCAGTGGTCGAAGAAGGGCCTTGAGTTGGTAATCCCTGAACCAGGGGCAACCGTGACAATTCCCTTCTAAGGTCTTTGGCCGTCAACAATGGTGCGGGTGGACGTTGTCTCACCACAGCACTCATTGTAGGTCGGGGAGCTTGACCTCCTACTGTCGGCAGTTCCTGCTTGACCCTCCCGTACTGATCAAAGATTTGCATCTCTGGTCCGGGTGGGCCTATAGCAGGGTACTGCTTCGGGTCTTTGACATTCAAAGGCGCGTGTTTCCGGGCGGACTGGCCACTCGGTCCACTGACACCAAAGAATGTCGGGTTCTGTGCACCTCGTGGAGTTGGTGCTCGCCCATAATGGGAAGGAGTTCCAGTAGGAGATGGAAGATGTGGCTTCTTCCTTCCCCCATTTGTCTGTCTCTCCAGCGCCTCCAGTGGTGACCTGGCTCGGCTTGGAGATTCAGACGCCTGTCTCTTCCTATCTGCTACAGAGGGTCCCTGGCGGTAATCCCTGCGGCTTCGGACCTGTTCTCCGGATGGAGTTACATAAGCCCCACCACGACGGCGGGCCTTGTTGCTTCTCCATTCGTTTAACAGATCGTACTCCTCCTGAGCGTACTCTAGTTTGCCGGACCCGGGAGTCTGGGCAAACCGAGCCTTTAGTTTCTGGTTAGTACCAGGAACCGTAGGCGCAAACTGCTTCGTACTCGGTGTGAGGGAAGCCAACTTCTCTGCATTGAGGCTCCAGGCCCTCTCCATGCGAAGTCACATAGTGCCGGACCATGTCTCCGCGTCGGGGGGTGACACATCCTGTGCATTTAGCACATTTCTTGCCAACCTCTCGGTCGCAGACATATTCCGGCCTCTGGTGCATATGAACCTCCACGAGATGACGAAGGAACGCGTCTTTCTCGATGAAGAATTCAACCTCACCCTCACTTTGAGTACAACGTTGGAAGGGACAATCCTTACGATCCTCCCCGTAGTACTCATCTAGAGCAAACTTGAGCTTGCCCTTCTGGTCATAATTGTACAGACCATTGGGCGAATTCTTAACGAATTCCCAATAGATCCAGTACATATTGGCCGGCTTTCTATCAGAGAGCTTCTTGCGAAGCCACTCCTCCATATCTTCCTGCCTCTCACAGGTGATCCGAGGGGGCAGTCTCCATACGGATTTACTCCCCTTCAGGTGTCCCCTGTGTAGAGGAATGAAGTCGGCAAAGTTGCTATTGGCGTTAGCCCAGATAGCAGCCTCTTGCTCGTCAGTCGGAGTGACATCCACAACTGGGTCAACCGGCTCCTCTCCCTCCGGGTCGGATGGTACATCCACAGGTTGCACAACGGGTTGTTGACCCGCGAGGACCTGGGCTGCAGCATCTTGAGCGTCTCCACTCAAATCGGCCATTACGTCGTGTAGCTTGACGATTGGCACACCGAGCTCAACTTTTACGGTTGGGACAGCCGGTTCAGCTTCTGTATTATCAGCTTTAACGTCTACCTCGATAGGTTCAGGTTTGCGTTGGTCAACCTTCTTCTTATTCCTCCTGCGGGATCTGCCGTTAGTAGAAGTGCCAGGCTCGGATGCGTCCGTCTCGTTGCCGGAGACATCCGAAGCCTTAGCGCCCTTCTTATTGGCCGAGCGTGGAGACACCCGACGGGTTCGGGTACTGTCGTCCACACTCGTGCTGGTAGAGGGTTCGGTTCCTGACCGCTTCCCTTTACCCTTACCTTTGGTGGGGGTTGTTTTACCCTTTCCACCAGCTGCTTTCTCCTTTACTTGCTCAGTCTTCGTAGGGGTAGACTGAGCAGTTTTAAGGGAAACATCTGCATCAGGTAGGGCCTTCTCAGGTACTACTGCTGCGCCTCCCAAGGTGGGAGCTTCAGCAGGAGACATGAGACGGTCCATCCGATCGGCCATCTTGGCTGTTACTTGCACGGGTGCGGGTCCGGGTACTAACTCCGGATGCGCCAGTGCATACTGTCTCTCCAATAGACGTACTACGAGGTCTTGTATTACCCCGAGTCTGTCTAGTGGAGACACACCAATACGGGCCTCTTCTGCCTCAATGGTTTGAGACGTAATAGGGACCCCTGGACAGTAATCCACAACAGCGTTACCTGCTGCTTCATACTCATCCGCTGTGCTTAACAGTAGGATCTGGTCTCTGTCTATGTATCTAGAGACCTCATCTGCCTTGACACCGGTGTAACCCGTTTTGTCAGACACATAGGAAGGCCTATAAGAGGTATTCCTTCGGAAAGCCATTTCTGCGTCCCAGACGGCTTTACGAAACCATAAGTGGACTACCAATCCTTTGGCCATCTGATGGTAATCCATCAACCAGGACTCCGGAAAGGTATTAGCCCACTGCGGATGAGCACATTCCCAGATTGCGTTGACAACACGCTCGTCAACCTCTCTGGGCGTCCCATAACAGGTGGGTATCAGCATTTCCTCGGAAATTGCTAACATCCGTCCGTCATATGGACCGGCTACATCATGCCATTCGGGACTGTCTGGGAAGGGCAGCTCTAGGTGCATTGGCCTGTCAACCGGAGAAGCAGGTCCCAAAGCACCGAATGAGGTACTCCCACCAAGACGGGGCGGCAGTTGAGGGGGAGGTGGCATCAGAGCCCTGTCAAGAGACTGGGCTCCTGCCGGTTCTCCACTCAAACCTTCGGATGGAGGGGCTACATAAGGCTCACCTACATCAATTTGTTGTTGAACGCCTCGGCGTTCAGGACTAACTTGTCTGGAGTTGTCGGATGCGTCGTAGAACGATTCTACGTCGCTATCGTCTACTCCAGAGAAGTACTGATCAACATTCATTTGTTGATCCATTTGATCACAATCAGCATCGTATTGCTGATCGTCGTATGTATAAGTGGGACTCTTGGGAGAACCACTTCCATACTCTGGCGGGGTGCTGGCACCGGCACCGCCGCCAAGACGGACGGCCTCTTCTGCCATCGACAGAAGTGGCTGTTCGGGGATAAAATATCCCAATCCACCGGATAAGCAGTGAGTACTGCTTACCCAGTGAAAGGCGGGTGCCTTTTAACGAGGGCACACCTCGGAATATGGCTGTCACGGGCTATCAGACTCCAACAAGAGCAAGACCACCCTCGGCCACGTCTTCTTCCTTCGCAGGAATAAGACAATATGGCGGGATACTCGAACTTGAATCGCTGCGCATGATCAAACCGGCGCCTCACGTGACCATTCGAAAATGGGTCAACAACTTTCCCGCGTGCCCTTAATTAGGTCACGCGCCCTTACATAAAAACAATACAATACCCGATCGGTCGTCCGTCCGTACTCGGGGTTCGACTATGACAATTCGCTAGGTATTCTGGAGTTTATGGATAGCATAAGCATATCCACCGGATTATCCGTCCAAAACCATGGGTTCATTGTCATAGGACCTTTTCCAGAGACTCTTGACCGGCTCAAATATACATTGAACTAGGTTACAACATATAACAGTACACAGTACAGGACAACACACTCGTTGTGTTAACAGGCTAGGTTACGGCAGTCTGTAGCAACCTTGGACTGCGTCTAAGAGGTTTTGAGGCCTCTTTTATTGACCTGGTATCCATAAGAGCCTTTTCCAAGATCTTCTTAGCCTTAGAGGGACCTTTCCTCTTATTTTTACCTGCGCCTGCCGAGACTTTTTGTATCTTCCCCTGCTTTCCGGATGTTACGACAGGGGGCACCACCCTCTTCGGGTCTGCAACCTTCCGTGGCCGCCCGGGTCCTCGCTTTCGGGTCGGTACCACTTCGAGTTGCTTAACACGACTCTGTTCCATTACTTCCAATAGACCATCGCCGTACATTTCGGTGGAGGTATCCCTCCCCCTCCATGGGCGTAGTCTCGCTACATTTGACTTGTAACATTTACCAAGCTGTGATTTAATAATCACTGTGCAATCACTAATAACCTGAGTTATAGTGAAAGGTCCATCCCAATTACTGGCTAATTTCAGGTTAGCTAGAGGTTGGTGTAGACGCAGTACTCTATCCCCTAGATTAAAAAATCTAGCTTTTAGACCTGTGTCATAGCCAACTTTCTGCCAACGCGCAGTTTTCTGCAACTCGTCTCTAACCCTCTCATAGGCTTGTTTGAAATTATCCCGTAGGGATTCTACAAACATCACCTGGCAAGGGGCTTCCGGATTCATTCTTATTACGCCGAACACCAAATCGGCTGGCATAATCAAATCCTCTCCAAAAACGAGGAGATTAGGAGAACAGTTTGTGCTCGAATGCACAGTGCCATTATAGGCATGTACCACGAATTCACATTGTTCATCCCAATCATCCATCTGCTCATTTACCAGAGACTTCAATACTTGGATCAAAGTCCTATTGAATCTCTCTACTTGTCCATCGCTCTGTGGTCTATAGGGATTAGTTCTTGTCTTGCAGATCGCCAGACAATTACACATCTCCTGCCACAGACTAGACTCAAATTCTCTGCCTTGGTCACTATGTAACATGAGTGGGACACCTAGGTGCAGCACCCACCCTTTTACAAAGGCCATAGCACAAGTAACAGCCTTATGATCCGGTAAAGGGAACACTCGGGTGTACTTGGTATAATAATCAGACACGACCATCATACACGTGTTGCCACTAGGAGTGGGGGGAATCCCACTAATAATGTCAACAGCTATTCTAGCAAACCTTACACCAAACAGTTCCTGGGATAATGGCAGCTTGCCTAACCCGGGTCCTGGTTTGTTCTTACAGCACTCGGGACAGGTCTCCACCCATCGGGTGAGATCTGTACTCATGCCGGGCCAATAGTATCGTCTGGTCAGACGTTCTAGAGACCTTTTCTTTCCAAAGTGCCCACTAGTTCTATGTCCATGACAGAAATACATAATATCTCGTCGCATAGCACTAGGTATGACAACTTGCAAGGTTTTGTTCCTATTAGAATGGTTCTTCCATCGAAACAGAATACCATCCCGGACTTTTAGCTCGGCCCATTGAGCTAAGAATCGTCTCATCTCTCTGTTCTCCAATGACACTACGGGTCTTGGGGGACAGATACCCTGATTAAGGAATTTAATCAAACGTGATGTGACTGCATCAGACTTCTGGAACTGCCTGATGGTCTCCAAGGACCAATTCAAGACATGTTCCGGATGGGTTTCGAATGGAACTCGAACCCCTGCCAACACAGCATTGTGTGCTCCACAATCAGTGCACTCAGCATTTGCACATTTCCTCACTGGGATTCTAGACAAAGCATCTGCATTCAAATGCTTTGCCCCGGCTCGGTGTTCAATCTGGCTGTGATTTAGACCGAATTCGGATAGGTGCGCTAACCAGCGACCTATCATCCCCTCTGCATCTTTGAAGTTCAATAACCATCTGAGGGAAGAGTGATCAGTCCGTAGAGTGAAATCACTCCCCCACAAAAAGTGCTTGAACTTCTTCGTATAGACCACCACAGCCAACAACTCACGTTTAGTGGTACAATAGTTTCTTTGAGATTTACTCAACGTGTTACTAGCGAAGGCTATAGGAACTTCGACCCCATCCTGGACCTGAGAAAGGGCGGCTCCTATGCTTTCATTACTAGCATCAGTATCTAGAATGAAATGATCATTCTCCGTGGGGTATCTCAACACAGGTGTGATAGCAAACAAATCCTTTATTTTCATAAAGGCCTCGTCTTGCTCGGGTCCCCAAGGGAATCGTTCCTTTCTGATCCCGGGTGTCCAGTGGGACAAACTCTGGATAGGAAAGGCAACCCTTGAATATCCTGGGATAAAGTCCCGGTAGTAGGAACAGAATCCGAGGAAGGACCTAACTTCTTTCGCATTCGTGGGTGCTTGCCAATTTGACACGGCATCCAGTTTCTCCGGATCGGCTTTAATCCCTTCATTCGAGATTATTCGCCCCAAGTAATTAATAGATCTTTTGAAAAGATCGCACTTCTTGGGTTTCAGCTTCAAACCATTAGTTATGATCCTTTCCAGGACCATACCTAAATTTTCCAAGCATTCTTCGTATGTCTTTCCAAAGACAATCACATCGTCTAGATAGACGAGACATTTCTTCCATAAAAGGTCACTTAATAAAGTTTCCATCATGGCTTCAAATGTCGCCGGTGCATTGCACAATCCAAACGGCATCACATTATACTGGAATAATCCAATATGACTGGAAAAGGCCGTCTTCTCCATATCTTTCGGATGCATACCCACTTGCCAGTACCCGGATTGTAAGTCTAGAGAGCAATACCATTGCTTACCTCCAAGGGAGTCTATAGTCTCATCGATCCGTGGTAAGGGATATGAATTCTTCTTGGTCATACCATTCAATTTCCGGTAATCTATGCAGAAACGGATGCTACCATCTTTCTTGGTCACCATGCACACAGGGCTAGACCAAGGACTGGTTGATGGAATTATTACATCCTGTTCAAGCATTTTAGCTATCTCCTCCTCAGCTACCTTTTTTTTGGCTAGTGGGAGTCTTCTATAAGGAATCTTAAAAGGTTCATTCTCACCAGTGTCAATCGTATGCAGTACTTTATCGGTACGCCCCAATTGTTCACTCGGTGCTGCAAAAGCTTTACGGTACTTGTACAACAAGTCAGTTAGAGCTTCACGTTGTTCATCACTTTCTACATGGCTTTCGGCTACTAGAGTGTCTAGTTCCGGGCTCCTTTCGGGTGAGGAAGGGGCTCCGGGTGCCGAAACATGTTTACAGTCTTCTATCAATTCGGATAAGACAACCGATCCAAGGATCGTATCCTTCTGTACATAGACAGTCTTGTTACCGGTATTGGATATAGGAACCACCGTCCAAGCAGCGTTAGCTACTAGAACATCAGCGGATTCCAATCCGATACTTGACAACATGGCCATGTCTGGCTCTACAACTCCAGTTTTTCCTGAAAACTGTCTGTCCGCTCGACATAAGACATCACAGGCTGTGCCTGGTGGTATCTTAACAGTCTGGGCTACACTGGCTACACTGCTTACTTGCCTAAGTACACATTGTACTTCGAGATGGTACGGGTCTCTCACTTCCAATATTCCCCTCTGGAAATCTAACCTTGCTCCATATAATGCAGCAAAATCCAGACCGAGTATACCATCATCCGCGATGTTCGCCACAGTAGGGGTAAGGATGAAGTCCTTATCTTCCTGTAGACTGAACCTCATACATGTTCTACCGAACGTTTGTATCATGCTACCGTCGGCCGTACGAGCATTTCCTTCCGTTGTGAAAGTTTCATGATTCGTAGGCAAAAGATCGTAGAATCTCTTAGCAATACAGGAGTGGCTAGCACCCGTATCGACAAGAAACTCAGCGGATCTACCACTCACAGATACAACTGCGTACCACCTCCTACCTTTCAAGTAGGTAGGACTACTTGCATACTTAGCAAGTTCCGTCTTAGCGCCGAGGTCAAATCCACATCCCTTTAAGAATTCGAGACAAGGATGACCCGGGGGGAACTGGGCACACCCCACCCTGGCCAACTCATTGGCCGCTCCCTCTGGACTGATATCGGGTTTCCCCTCTGTGTTCTTCTGCCGGTTCTTGACACCTGGTGTACTATCAGTCTCCCCAGCCTCATGAGTAAGGAACTGATCAGGCTCCTTAGCTTCACTGCTGGGCGAAATCGCTAGAGGATTCTTGCCAGTACCGCAAGCTGCGATAGGCTGGCAGTCATGGCAATCACTCACTCTGGGGGTAATCCGGTTGCCATTGTGGACACCCCCTCTCAGTTTTCCTTCTTCACTGAGTCCTCCTTACCCGGATTGCTCCGGTAACGAGTGTTTCTATAAACTGGCTTATCTGCCTCACACTCGGCAGCATAATGCCCAGTTTCCTGACATCGGAAGCATGTCACAACAGTCCTATCAGGCTTAGGCCTCCTAAGATTTTCAGTAATCTTCTTTACCAAATTGTTAACCAGGTCCTCTGATAAAGAAGGACCCGTCGTGGGTTTGGTATCGGGTTGAGTCACAGGAGGTTTAGAAGTGATCACTTTCTCCTTGACGTAACCCGGTTTCTTTCCCCAGTTCCGGTTGTACCGGGGGTTCCCTTGGCCAATGGCCCCAACGTTTTCATCTTCGTCAGGTTCCCCTGATTCGGATGAATCGGTTTCGGGTATTCCCTCCGGGATTATCATTGCTGACATCCGTTGGGGTACCTTCCCGGCAAAGATACGGGCCTTTCGATCATAATGATCTAGGGACTGGAACAAATCTGTCAAAGAGGCATCATTCTTCCAAGCTTCACAGGCTACTGTCCTGTGTTCTTGATTCCGCAATCCTTCAATGAATTGTTTAAACATCTCATCTAGGAAGCATTCATCATCTAGTCTCCATTGAGGTCTGGCTTTATGCAACAGTCGTTGACATTCTAAGCCGAACACTTTGGCAGACTCCTTGGGCTTCTGTGTTCTTTTAGTGAACGTCAGCCAAGGGTCTTCTCCAACTATATTCCCATATAAATATGAAGCAATCTCTATGAGTTCATCATACTTCATATGGGCTGAGAGTCCTGTTATTTGAGAATCTCTCCATTGTTCCACGGCTCCTTTTCCGTCGCCTTCCTTTAACCAGCATACTAAATAAGGCAGAGCTTCCGCTTTACCCCATCCATTGCAGTTAAAGACATCCGCGCAGCCTTGATACTCCTCCTTCCAAGGGTTCTTGGCATTAAAGGGGGTAGGTATCTTAGCTACTCTACGAGCCGGATTCGTGGATCCAGTAAGGGTTAAACCCTTACTCCATTCCATGATCTCCGTATCGTCCAGACCTTGATTGTAACAATCAACACCTAAGTTAGCAATCGCTGCATTAGAATCATGCAGCGCTTGTAACCCTGGAGAAAGAGATACTCGGCGACTGAGTCTCTTTTTCCTTGGAGGATTCGTACCATAAGTACTTCCAAAGCCTCCGGATGGTGGTCCTCCTCCACCTCCTGATCCCCCTGCTCCGTATGGAGGCACCTGTGAAAAGGTGTATCCACTGGTTTGGGGAGCCGGCCCTGGACCATTGGTGGGTTGTGTATTTCCACCAAAGCTAAAGAAACCACTATTGGGATTAGTGTTTCCTCCTGTTCCATACGACTGATTTCCATTATTGAAACCAGTCCCACTGGCAGAGGGTCTGCTCCTGGAACGATCGCTTGAGGGTCCGGATCCTTGATCACATCCGGATTGCCCCCCAGCTGTACTGGAACCTCCGGGTGCTCGTCCGGTTGTTCCTCCGGACGTGTTCCGGGTGTTACCATTGGACGGATTCGTTCCTGTTTGGGACTGATTCCATCCATACTGGGCATACGGGCCATTTGGTCCCCCTAAAGGTGACTGTTGTGGCCATCCGCCGTCAAAGGTGGAGCTTCCTGCCGAGCGGCTTTGTTTAGCTCCACTCGCAGAATTATCCCCTTTATTTCCCGTACCTAGACCAAGAGGTATAGAGGTATTATCTGTAAATCTAACCTGATGACTCTTTACTCCTTCATAACGAGGTACAGTTGTCTCTGTTACCCCGTCATTGCCCCTCAAAGAGAACATCTGGTTACTTGTCGTGTTTAGGGCAATTCCTGAAACAGTGAAGTCTGATTCAAGAGTGCCTACTGCACGACCAGTATCTTCTAGATACTTTGACATCTGGATAGCTTTAGCCTCCAGTTCGGAATAATCATCCATCATTTTAGTCTGTTTAACAGCCAAATCTGTGGATTCGCGTATCAATTGATCTTTGAGTTTTTCATGCTCATCGGTCTGTTTTTGGTACGTTTCCCGAGCATCTTTGAAGGCTGATTCTATTTTCTTCAGCTCTTCTTGATACTTGCCGTAGGCCGATTGAGTTGAATTTAACTCTTGTTTAGTTCTATTCAACTCATCATACGAGGCTCTGTATTCCAGATCCGCCGTATATAGTGCATCACGATACTGTTCGTGCTGGAGTTGAAAATCTTGCTTTTCTTTCTCCATCTGATCCAACAACAATTGTTGTTGGCGTCTACAACTCTGATCGTAATCGAGACGTTCCGATATCAACTGTTTGTTTTCAGTCAGAATCTTGTCTCGGGTTCCGGTCAGTGTAATAAGATCCTTCTGGATCTTCTCGTATTCAGCTCTCATGTCTTCAAGCTCGTCCATTTTGTTCTTTTCGAATCCACATTTTTGGTGTTTAATTCGAGAACTGTATGGAGTTTCAAACATACCTGCACTAGGCTTTGGTACCTCAAATGGTAATTTACCAAATTGAGCAGTACTTTTATGCATTGGTGCAGGTTTCGAAGTACCTCCTGGCATGAATAAGGAGTCTCCAAATTCATCCAGTTCATGATGTAAGTTTCTTCTTACATCTTCTAACCCATCAGGGTAGTGTTCTAGTGGATCCCTCCACTCCGTACCTTGGGGTGGTGACTTGATTTCACCATCCTCCATCGGGGAGTCTAGCTCACGATTTGAGCCATTTCCCCTAACTGGGCTCAGCTCAGTCATTTCTGACTGCGCTTACCCGAAGACCAACTGGTCACGGCACCAGTGTAGTGGTTCGTCTCGTTAAGTTAGATTAAATCATAACGAAGAGAGAGAAAAGTTTCCGGGTAGGCAACCGAGCTTTTATTTCAGAGCTTGCGTTACATACGATCACAGCCTCAGAGGACTACATGCTGCTAGTGCATTCGGTTACCCTTTCGGGTAACAACCTGGTTGAGCAGTGGGTAAACCACTACTGAGGAACCTAGGGCTAGGACCAGCCTTATATAGGGGAAAAGCCCGCGAAACTCAGACCGGCCACGTGACGTGTGGCGGACGAGTGGTAGGCCCCCTGGTGTAGTGGATACGAACCCAGAGGCAGGTGCTGCCACCTGCCATCCGGATTCCCCCACCACACCCGAAGGACCTAGGTCTGAGTCTCACGGGTGCATGAACGTTAAAGTGTAAAATACCATACCCCTACACAATATTTTCAATAATAAGTGCAGGTGTACATAAGCCTCATAAGGCCTCGCTGGGCTATGTGACGTCACTGTTGCCCATAAGATAACCAAGAACAAAATATCCAAATAGCAGTCACCACAATGGATAAACAGGACCAAGAAAAGGGAGCCTCAAAGAGGGTGAAGTTGGAAGGAAGGCGAAAATTGAAGGCTGTTGTCATGGTTTTAACAGCTTATCTTGTTCAACTGCCCTTACTAGGGCCCTACTGCTGTAAATCTTCGCGTATAAGGCACAGTCTATAATAATGCGCAAGGAATGGAGTAACATAAGGGGTTGAGGGAGGGAGTTGGGCACCATAGCACTTCGCCGAAGCACTTCCCTAGGGCAGAATGGTGGGGAGGTTCACTTACAAAGTTTGCTCCTAGCTACCTACAGCTTTTTGAATTATGAAAAGGCAGTTATCTGGGGAAAATGGAATTCCACAACTCTTATTGTGTTTCACTTCATGGTAAGAACTTGGCCTACTATAGATTAGTACAGGAAGGCCATTGCCGAGGTGAGCATGGAGAAAAGAGGCGCCATTCTGCACACCCCCGTTCTGCACGCCCCACAGTAAGATAGCAGGGTGTTATTTGTCAATTCATTATGGTCAGACCATGAAATAAATACAGAGCTGCACTTAAAAGTGTTTCATTCCCATTTTCGTCACATGTGGCTTTGTTATGGCTCTAGACCCCTAAAATCGACATGGCGACATGAGCATTATTTGGCCTAGTGACATGAGACATGGCCAATTCCTTAAAATCGACACCGGGACATAGCCATTTCTTAAAATCGACATAGGACATTGAGACCCCCATCAAGGGTTCCAACAAAAACAACAAACCCACAAGTGAAGCAATTTATGTCGACACTATACCGTGCACGCAAATCTATTTCTTATACATGAGGTGCATCTTATAGACTTTATGGGATGGTATTCATATACAGCTTGTACAAATCTCCCACCGTGCCCCCATTTACTACTTATGTTGATTATATTTGTGTAAAATTACTATAGGATAAAAGGGAAGCCAGGGGAGGTTTAGGGAGTGTCTCAACTCGCTTTTTTAGTCCCTTAGGTTGATGCAGGCAAGGGAGAGTTCAAAAGGAAGCCAATAGAAGGTGTTGGTGCATCCACATCCCTCCCCTAGTACCCTGAGTGACTCTATGGGGTGTTCAGCAGCCCTAGTACCCTGAGTGACTCTATGGGGTGTTCAGCGGCCTGTGAAGGTGTTGGAGCGCCCCCATCCCTCCGCTAGTACCCTGAGTGACTCTATGAGGTGTTCATCAGCCTGTGAAGGTGTTGGTCTTATTATTTGCATGTGTCATATATGTAGCTGGCATGTTTATAATTGATCATGATCATGTCACTATTAAAATAATTTGTTGAGGAAAAATATCTCTTTTGGCCATATAACCATTTACATTACATATAGCTTATTTTCACAATAGAAATAACCAGAGAACAACACCTAACCATTATGGGGTTATGCCCTTCTGGTAAATCTCTCTAATGTGGTCACCTTGCCATTATGGTCACTTTTGGAAAGAAGGAATGGTGACCATAATGTAGAGAGTTGACTTTATTTTATGTGAATAACTTCTTCCCGTAGAGATAGCATTGCGGAGCCGATCGCCACACCCCCAGTGGCGTAACGTGTCTCGATCCACCACAGCGGCTGATCCACTACTGCAGCCTCGTTCTGGGTGCATGTAAACATTCAAAATGGCGGACCGGCGCTCGTACGGGGAACTACAGTAACGGATTTTGCTAATTTTCAGTTAATTAGACACTCTAAAAACATAAAATAAATATAGAACTAAACTCCCCTGGTATCCTCGGTGGCCTATCCACCCCTCGGGAGTTGTCTCCCGAGACAACTCCCTCGTGGTGGATCGACCACCTCGTACACCACGGTCGTTTAGTTCTATCTATGTATGTAGCATGTTGTCATCTGTAACTATAGGCCTACGTGATGTAGTACCTGGAATGTGAGACAAAGGTCGGTCCAAGAGGTGACCCCTGAGGCACCCCGTGACAAGGCTGTGTCCTGGAGTGGGAGGGAACAGGACACATGTGGGTAATTAACTCTTTAAGGACTGCTGATTCAGGAGTGGATCATGGTCAGCATGATGCATCAATAAGGTGCCGGTGAGACTGCTGACCCTATGTGGTTTATATAGGTAGGCTTACTCGAGTAGAGCAGGCATAACCTAATGCATAAAAATCGCCTTTTTTTCTCAATATCCCTGATGATAGCATAGGACTCAAAATCACCAAGTAGCTCATATATGTTGATTACAGTAACCTACATTAGCCAGTCTATAGGAAAGGTTTTTTTCCATTGCATACCATTGGGTCCTGCATACATATTTTATTCTTCTGCAGGCCTGGCTGGATTTTAGCTGGACCGAATACCCCTAAATCATTATTTTCCGGAAGGAAATAATGAAAAACATTTATTCACTCACAATTTTAATCACCTAACCGATTTGCAAGCTGTAAAAGGAAAATCTAGACAATGGTCCCAGGATTACAGCCAAACATTCGGTCCTGCATTCTGGTAATTTACGCTGGCCAGGCAGCTATTTTGACAGCAAAAACAGGTGTCCTACAAGTTTTCTTTTTGACTGCATTATTGCTTGCAGTGACTATAGTTACGAATCCACTGCCGTGAGTCTAACAGTAACTGCAAATGTTGTTGGTGGCATCCAAAAACAGTCTAAAATATCAAATCATTAAGATTTCGGTAAATATTGTCTTGTATGTCGCTCAGACGTCGCATTTACATTGCTGTAGCTCGTCGCAGCAGATCCACTGCTCAAGCATTTCCTGCAAAAACACACACAAAACAACATTCACAATTAGACTCTTAGTGGAATCACTCACTGTATGTCTATCATAGCCCTGCATATAAATGGTCACTAATAACTGCACCGGTATGACTATCCTACCAAACCCTATGTAATTATCTAGTGCATTAACTACGATCACCCACTTTAATTTTGAAGATTACAAAATCGTAGTGGCTGTTTTCAGTCGTACCATCTTGAGAAATGCCTGCCAGGAAGGCATTTCTCAAGATGGTACGACTAGACCCTCTTCAAGTCATAGTGAGATTCCTCAGTTCAATGCCATTACAGCCCTGCATCTAGTGGCCGCTAATGATTGCACTGGTATGACTGCCCTACCAAACCCTATGTAATTCCTGCCTTAAGTGCTGATCGTACAGAGTTTGGTTTGGTTTGGTTGATTTTACGTCCGCTAATAGTACTTAAAAGTTAGCAGACATTTCTGTGGTTTGATTGGACATCAAGTCCTATCTTTCTCATTTGGGACACATATTTAAAAGCTGCTTGTCCAGACAGACAGACAGGTATTTATATGCTGCTTGCCAGACACAGCAGTGATCGAATCTATGAATGACCGAATCTATGAATGACCAAATCTTTGAGGCTTCATTCCCCTACTCTTTTCGAAGGATAGCAAATGTTCTTAGGCAGGGCCAGACAAACCATGGCCTTTGATCATTCAGACATGGTTCACTGAGGGGGACTCCCATGGCAAAAGACAAGCATGTAGGCCCGTGCCCGCGCATATGGACACCAGCTGCCCACATCCTCACTCCAAGCCACAAGAAACCCCAAGTTTGTCGTCTTTTACAAATCTGGTATGCCCATTGGTAGAATGGAAGGAGAATTCCTCCTTCGTGGATTCCCAATGAAGACATTCTGCTCCTCCATGCCCTCACATGGAGGTCCCACTCGTACAGAGTAGTCGTAGTGTGTCACCTACGATCACCCATTATGATATTGAGGGTTTTAAGTTGTACTGGTTGTGTCTAGTCATACCACCTTGAGAAATGCCCCCCAGAGCTTATGACTACAGAATGCACGATTACTAAGGACCATTCCCAGGGAGGAATATCTGATGACAGCATGCATTTCTAGTAAGATGATCAAATCATCAGTGAATTTTTAGATTGTCAATTTGATCAAAATGGGCTCCTGGTAAGTTATGCTTACTGATGGAGGTCTACTACCAAACCTTCTAGGGTAGCAAGACACTAGAAAGTCCTTAGCTCTTTGAGGGACGCATATTCCAAGGTTGCCATGATGCGCATGGACCACATTGGTGAGTAACCCACAATGGCTGCATTTATGGATTATAACCACCCACCAGCTTGTTTTTGGGGCCCTGGACCCCCTGACTTACCCTGTGGTATAATTATGGGACGTGCGGTTATTTTAAGTATGGGATTTTGAGTTTCAAAAAAGGTTTTGAGAACTCGCGCTAAAACTATCCAGTATGTTAACAATATGACTCCTCTGCACAGCAATGGTGAATCAGCCATGGGTCACAATCCCTGTGAAATACAGGTTTTTCTCATGATGCTGACCACGCTATAAGTGGGAGAGTAAAAGATGCTCAGGTCAGCAAAATGTGCATCATGTACGTGTTTGTGTGTGTATGGGCTGGGGGGGGGTGTTGGCCAATGGTGACGTGAGGCAGGTCACATGGGGGCACCCCCTGATATTAAACCACAAGGATCTAGATACCTCTATAAGACTAACCATTTAAAGGCCATTCATGCAAGAATGATGCACTGATTGTGGGATTTTGGGAAATAGCCAGTATGCTATCCAGCGCTACATAGTAGTATCATGGCCTACCATTAGGACTGTATCAACCCTTATCAACCCTGCGAGTATGTTGCCAGGGCTGACAAAGCTGTTACCTTAATTTTTTTGATACTGCTCATTCCGTTATCATATCATAGAATATATTTTGTACATGCATTAGATCACAGTAAAATTCATTGTGTCCAAACTATCAAATGTTAAGGCTTTCTCGTGTCTCTTGAAATTACATTGCTTCCAATCTCTTAGCAAAACACATCCTAAGGAATGCTTCTCTATGGGCCCCCCTTGTATGTATTCCTACGCTCTGTGCCTGCCTACATACCACCATTACAGCAACTAGCGGTCTGGAACCACTTTAACCAAAACACCTATATATGTCAGTGACTAAGATTTGGTCGGTGAGCCATAGCTCCCACATTGCTTATGGTCTTATAGGCCTACATGGAAGTAGATTTTAGTTACATTCCATAGCAAACTTTAATTTCTCATACATGGAGTTAGGTTTTAGATATATTTCGTAGCAAACTTTAATTTTTCGTATATCAAAACATAGCTGATGCTTCATCGTGAAATCCTGGCTGCTTGGCATTGATAATTGATCAATCTGTAGTGTTTCCCAAACCCACGTCGATTGTATTCTAATAAAGAAAGACAATGACACACTACTCAGGTTCCAGCTAGTTCTTTATTCGTCTCTCGTATACACCAGTAGACAAGTTTCGACGTTAGTCGACTTATAGCACCAGAGTCGTCTCGGCTATTAGTAATCAACAATACTCTAGAGCAAGCTCTGTCGAGTTAAGACATGTATGGTATCGACAGCTGTCGATACAAACCGTAGGGTGTAATTTACCTCACTCTCCCCTAGGCGCAAGCGCCACCAGGGAGGGAAACAAACTATCATACAGGATCAGTAGAACTGGACACCACAGTGGCCAGTCCAGGACTGAACCCAGGGAGACGACAAGACTCCCCTTTTATAGTAGTGGAGGGATCTACGTAACATGATATAAATAACTTTGGATCCGGTCTTAGAACCGGGTGCCTCGACGCGTATCTAATAATACCTCGATATGGATGGATGAGCATACTATAACTCTCGACGGTGGTCGAACGTCATAACCGACCGCCACAAATCTTTCCAATGAATAAATTCAGTTCAAGTCCTAAAATAAATGGATATGCCTGCAATAATCATGTTTTTGTTAGAAATCATCTGAATTAGTACCTTCTTTGGAGTAGTTCTGAAGTCCCATAGAATTATACTAAATTACCTAACTATTTCATCTACCCAGAACTCATTTAATCTTCTGTGTTGAGTCCATCTGTCGGTAGGATGGACTAATAAGTGACCCCAGGAATTCCTGACATGAGAACTGATGTTCAGACAGTTATAAACATACCACAATGGGGACATTTTGTGGGAAACTAAGGAACCATAAACTGTTGATGTTGTGGGCCTCCAGGTAATGTGAACGTAAATGCTGCCCTCTCGTGAGTCATATGGTATTCAGGCCTACACTGAAGAGTGTGCTGGCTGCTGACTGGTTTAGAATTTGAATAGAAGAATATATGTAGAATTATAAAAAAGATATATCAGTTGTTCCCAAAATGGAATAGTAGGTGTGTTTTTATACATGACACATAGGTCAGCAATGACCTCACCCTTTGTTGTCAATAAAAGCTATTAATTTATATTATGCCAGCGTTTGGGGATTTTATGAGGCATGCAAAAGTTATTCTGGCCAATGGAGATTTTCAAGCCCAAAATAGGGTGAAATGGCACTCACTGCACATATCGTTCCGTTATGTGTGTTTCGCTAAATAAAAACATAGAGGAAAAGGATTTAGTTCCCCGTGACATCCAGCTAACAAACCATTTGCAGCTTTGGAGCACATTTCTCAATAACACTTATCAATATTGTTGAGAAATGCCCTCCGGCATTAAGCTTTTAAATTATTATGGTTTAGTTTCAGGAAAAGAAATATGAAGAGAGATTAACTACACCATTCATTCCTGACCATAAGCATTGTATATGCAACCATTAGCAGATAATTCCGGTATTGACCATAGGTGATTGGGGAAAAGGAAAACGTTTGTAAAAACGTTTTTATTATTACGTTTTTAAATATAACCTTAATCAAATGAAAATATATATTCGGTTGTTTTTTTAGGTTTGTAGGTTACATTTGTTTTATGTTTGCTTTAACCTTTTTGACGTTTGGCAAAGTTGGGAAAATAACGTTTTTATGCCAAATGGGTTAGCATAAATGCAGTGCTTGGGCGTTACCGGTACCTCCTGTAGATGCAACAATATAGCCTAGAGGTAAATTGTCACTAAGAGAGAGAGAGACATTTGCACTAAATTAGCAATGAAGACCAACCCACTGAAAGAAGGGTTCGAAACGTCACTTGTTCATAATGAAGTACCATATAGACGTTACAGGACAGGCCATAAATGTTGCTATCAGGTCTTAGCCGGACAAGTATCTGTGACATTTATTTGTTTTTGGGGGCAGATTATTTTTGCTGGGATGTAAACATACTAGTTTAGTCTAAAAGGTTTAGGCCATTGGGAGTGATGATGTACAAATGGTGCATCCATCTATTTTCGTCCTGGTTCCTTTGTCGAAAACCTTCTGGTGATTTAGGCGGGTAATCCCCAGACCATCTTTCCAACATTCGTCTAAGGTCCATTGCAGGTTGGGGCAGGATCTGAAGTGCCTGGATACAGTTGTGTCATATTTACCAGTACAGTTTTTTGATCTTGACCTAGTTTTAGAAGATGGCTGCACCAGAACGAGGGTGCTATACTCTGGTTGGATGAGAGCATCGGTACCTTGGCTACTACAGTGGTACACTGGGCCCCTTGTGTTCATCGGCAGACACTGCTGCGCTTCGCTCCGCTGACGTGTTCTCCTAGATTACCACAGGTCCTGGCCTCCTTGGAAGCCATTTTGTCCCAGTTTAGTGTAATGACATGAGGTACCTAAATGTGACAGTGGATCCTGTTTGTGTTCATTTTCTATAGCTTGTATTACAGCTCAAATTGCTCATTTTAGATATGTGATAGAGAAAATAGTTCTTAATCCTGTGACTCAGGTTCTGATCTAATGAGTCAAATAGAACAAAATGAGCAATACTTTTTTTAATATTTTGGTCATCAAGTCCAAATAGGGTGCCTAATTGGGTGCACACATCCCATTAACACACTGTTATCTCACCATCTCTTTGAAGATATAACCAGGTCCTGCAATAAGTTGATATTGTAACCCAATCTGACCCCCTCACAGTGGGAGGTATGAGCTGCTCATTGACACCTTGGGTCCAGATACCACCTGCTGTGCCCCATGTGGTGCATAAATAATTGGAGATAACTTTGAAGATGCCTATGACCTTGCCCTTCACCCCACCCCTAAACCCCTCTGTCCCAGTGAGGTAGAGACCTGTCGGTTAAGCCGCCCAGCGAGAACCGACGGGCACCAGTCTACTACAGTGGATGCTGTTGAGCCTGGGACATCTGTTTAGGTTCACTAAAACAAACAATTTAACAATAACTGATAGAAGAAGAATAGAAATAACCAACACTATTAACTTATATGTGACAGACTCTGTCTTCTTGCTTTGGTGTAGGAGATTGACTGGTGTTGTTTCAACCAAAACCAGTAAATAACAGGTATAGTGCAGTGCCCTATGTTAGGAAAACAGGGTTCTGGTAAACTGGATGTTAATACTTACAACCAGCCATAACTATGTTCAGCAAGTCTTTAGGAGTTCAGAAATACATGTTATGAACTTTTATTTTGAGGTTAAGCCTGAAAACAACAATACTTAAAAATAAGTTGAAAAATGACTAAAATATTGAAAATTAAGAAAAACATAATAAAACATTTCTTTAAAATACACTGAGCAGTCTAATGCATTAAGCAATCAGTAATGAGGTAAACCATTGTGAGAAACATGACCTGTTTGACCTTGACCTAGATAGTCTAATAGTTAGGTCAGAGGTCACAAAACTCATTTTTGCAATATCTCTGACTCTTTCTGGATTTCTTTGATCTAAACCTCTAAATGGATACTTTGTGTATAGGGGAATTAAATGCAGTAGGTTGAAAACACATATGATGGATTTTTATGCACCAAAATCACTTGAAGATGCCTTCATAAATTAGCATTACACTTTTGATTAAAGCAAACACTTCTTGGATCCAGAAAGATCCAATTACAACCTTCTATAACACATCATACCAGCCAGATACTAACTGAAATAAAGATTGTTTGCAAACAAAAGCTGCTAGTATATACTGAAATCTTTATCTACATATATCAAACATCTACCATTACTTACCCAAGTGCACCATCTTACCATCAACACCTATACCTCTATACAATATGCTGGAATAAGTACATCTTTACTGCCAACTGATATGAGGTGTTGTCCTACGGATCATGCATATATCTGGTAGCTGGTGCAGGCATAGCAGAATATGACGAGACCTACACAACAAAACATAATTCCTCTGCTAATATGTTACTTAAGATACATGCATACTGTTCAGAGTTGTATATGACTGTTGATTTACAAGTCCAGAAGTGTAAAACATGCACTGCTCAGGCTAAGAGAAAGAAAAACTCAAAGAGAAAATAGGTGTCAGTGTATACCAACCTAGCGGGTTTGATTATCAGCCAATGAAATAATCCCAACTATTCACTGCAGTCCTCTTGGGGGACAGGTGGTACCCATCTGATATTTGTTATCAGTGACAGCTGCTGGTAATCAGCTTCAGCAATCGCCACACCCTTTAGGCTCACATAGTTCGGTTACATGAGTAACAGGTCAAACCTGAGTAGCAGTCTCTACCACTACTGAAGATAGATTGGGACCTCTGCCCTTATATAGGAGAATAATCCCGCAAACCTCAGACCTGTCACGTGATATGTGCTAGACGAGTGGAAGGCTCCCTGGTGTGGTGGATCCGAACCGAAATGCAGGTGCTGCCTTCTGCATTTGAATCCCTACACCACAGCCGGAGACCCTGGTCTGAGTCCCATGGGCATACAAACCTAGAGTGTACCCAGAAGATTTTCGTGACTCCTCGTCAACCTGTGTGAAGTGGCTCACACATGTCGCTAGATGGAACACGACGTCGCTATAGCACAAGATCACCAGGAATAGCAATGGTGGTGATCACAATGGCCTCACCTCAGATGGCGAAGATGGTGATCACTCATCCTCACCAGGAATGGCGACATGAGTGATCACTCATCCTCACCAGGGATGGCGACATGAGTGATCACTTATCCTCACCAGGGATGGCGATATGAGTGATCACTCACTTCGCTAGATGAGACGTACACCACGTCATAACCCACGCTCACTACGGATGGCAAGGATCGTGATCACTCACACTCACGTTGGATGGTCACTCGGGTGATCACTCACTTTGCTTGATGAATCGCGTACCTTGTGATAGCACAGGTTCACCACTGATGGTGAGGATCTTGATCACCCACACTCACCAGGGATGGTGACACGAGTGATCACTCACCTCGCTATATGAAACGCGCACCACGTCATAGCTCAGGTTCACCATGGATGGCGAGAGTGGTGATCACTCAGACTCACCAGTGATGGCAACGCTGGTGATCACTCACCTTGTTAGATGAAAAGCTCATGATCATCGACATTGGTAATCATGCAGCCTCATATCTGCCAGATCAAAGTATGTTTTGCCAGAGAAGGTATTGCCATATGTATCTTCCCTCTAACCACAGACAAGGTGTTCATGTAGATTCCCTATGTACTTTTTCCTGTAACCAGAGAAAAGGTGTTTATGGATAGTTGCTTTCATTTTAAAGTTACCTCTATCTTAATTCAATTGATATTTTCTCTATATAATCTTGTTTGATTCAACTCTGAAGTATTACATGGAAATCAGTGTGAAACAAAGCACATTTGATACGCATGGGACTTATACTTCATGCCCACACTTCATGTTGAACAGTGGTGCTGTCTCAACAACTTTAGCAATGGTGGTGATAAGTTGCCATTCTGAGTGAGAGTGAGTGACAGATGATGCAATCCTCAGAGAGCATTGACTTGGAGTGACACAAATTCATGCATTGAGAGAGACCAATGTTGGCAATGGTGGTGATAAGTCGCCATTTTATGTGAGAGTTGATGACGGTGGCCCACACTCACACAGCGAGTGACATCCATGGCAGCGATGGTGGTGATAAGTCGCCATTTTGAGAGAAGATTAACTAGGAGTGACACAAACTCATGCAGTGAGTGAGAGCCATGTGGCAATGCAGGTGAAAAGTTGCAATTCTGAGTGAGAGCTGACAGACAGTGGCACATATTGACAAAGTGAGTGAGATCCATGTTGGTGATGAGCTGCCATTCTGAGTGAGAGTTGACTGGGAGTGGCGCATACTCACGCAGGGAGTGAGATCCATATTAGCGATGTTGGTGATAAGTCGCCATTCTGAGTGAGAACTGACTTGGAGTGGCACATAATCACACAGTGAGTCAGATCCATGTTGGCAATGGTTGTGATAAGCCGCCATTCTGAGTGACAGTTGACAGGCAGTGGCACATACTCACGCGGTGAGTTAAATCCATGTTGGCGATAAGTCACCATGCTTTGTGAGGGATGACAAGGGGTGGCACATACTCACGAAGTGAGTGAGATCATCTTGGCGACTGTTGTGATAAATCGCCATGCCATGTGTGACTGACACACAGTGGCGAAAGATGACACAGTGAGTTATCACTCAAAAAGGAGTCACCATTGATGACCAATCATGGCCACAGATAACAACAATTTGCTGGGTAATTACCGTATACTTGTATATACCCCTACAGAACTGATTAGAACATACAACAGCCAATTCACATATGATGGAAGTGAACTACTCTGCTTGATTAATCAAACAATAATACCAGATGCTATTGTCCAGGATATTGTCAACCTGACAATTTTGGGACTTGCTGCATGAGTTGTTCATACAGATCAACAGGAGAGACAGGTCTATCCAATAAAAAAAGTTGAATCTGAAATTGTGGAAAAACTGCACACAAGAAAACAAAACAAAGTAGTCTCTTATGTTGTGGAGTTTGCAGAAAAAATAGGCACTATTAAATTTTGTTCATTGTCTCATTGTTGCAAGGACAAGGCCTGATAGTGAGGGAGACACTTTGTGTCATTCCCAAGATCATTGTTTGGGTGTGATGAAGATCATTGTTGGGGAGCGATGGAGGATTTCTCCCAACAAGGGATAAAAACAAACTCATGGGAGCTTTGCAAACTCTCAGTAAAGTAAATGACCAAGGTACATACACCTACTGGTCAACAGTGATTCTTACCTAACACTTCCTGTTTGTGAAAGTCAATGGTATGTCATTGATGGAATGGTTTTGGTGCAAAAAATTGGAAAAAAAAACAATGTGAAACCTGTGAGGATCTCTGCAAACTCTTCTGCATAAAGTTAAGGGACGAGTCATTTATTGCCAGGTGGGGGGGCTTGTTAGATATAGGGGGGGGGTCATTTTGAAAAAGAGCCCCTTGGTGGGGGGGGGCAAAACCCAATGAACCTTCACAGTGCGGGGGTCATAACTAAATATGGGCAATTCAAATACCCATCATTCCACGTGCGTATCCGATTTTTGGGGGGGTTATTTTGCAAAATTAGCTCTTAGTGGGGGGGGGGGTCGGGATCATTTCTGTCATGATCAGACTGCCATCTCTAATTAGCCATCTTCATAGCCATCTCTAATTAGAGTATTATCTATGTAGCTCCCATGAAGAAGCTGAAACAAAACAAAAGAGACAAAATTTCATGGGGCCAAGATTCTAAACATCTAGTCA
Organism: Acholoe squamosa; assembly: GCA_949317995.1. NCBI lineage: Eukaryota > Metazoa > Annelida > Polychaeta > Phyllodocida > Polynoidae > Acholoe > Acholoe squamosa. The sequence goes on from OX439041.1 coordinate 13,274,598, forward strand.
TCTGGCACTTATGTCATGGTCCTTGTGCACTCTCCCGAGGACAACACCTTGTATCAGTTAGGGGAAAAGGTGTATTTATCCCAACATATTGTACAGAGTCCTTTAGGTATGAAGTTGATGGCAAGGGGGCCTAGGACTGGACACAACAAGTATAATCAAAGAGCGAGTTGTCTGACCCCCTAGGATCCATATGTATAACTATGACCAAACCACAGGTGACATGTAATAGTGCTGTAGCTGATACAGTTTGGTTAGGGTTACAGTGGTGAATGATGCAGAAAAATGTCAAAGAAATATGGATAGGGATTTCAGTATATAACAATGCACAATTCAACTTTAATGATATCTAATGTCATACACAACCACTAAGTGTCACCAACAGTAAAGCATCCATCTTATGCCTGTTTTTTTATAGGAAAGTAGATGGGAATCCTACATGAATTTATTTAGCCATTTGACCAATGTGGCACCAAATGTTAGCAAATAGCAACTAATACTTAATGCTACATACTTAATCTTTTCTAGCCTTATGTCATATTTGCATGAAGATTTCAATATGTTTAGCCACAATTTTCTAAAATTCCAGTATCATGGAAATTCAGAATAATTGAAAATTTAGATCATAATTTTTAAGACTATGAAAATTTATTAAAAATTGTGAAAAATAATGACTATGTTTGCCTGTTCCTCTAAACCTATTCTAAACCTTGAATCATGGTAAAACTCCACATGGGAACCAAGGAAAAAATTGAAAAACTATTTCTTGATCTGTGACCTAATTCAGTGGATCGGGATCATAAATTTCTATTTTCTTTTACTAAGCATTTGTCACTAGTAGAGAAAAGTGAATAGTTCATCAATACACAAAGTCTTTATCATTTTTAGTGGTTTCTTTCAGAAATGTTGTCCTGTTAGCAGTACATGCAAAAGAAAAATTCACAACATATGTTTCTGAATTGCTAGAATAATGGCAAAAAACATGATACATCTTGTGAAGCATTAACATTAAGTATAAGCCAAAACACAAAGGGCCCTTCACTAGTATATTGAGCACTAGTATGATTGTTTAGATCCATTAGGCCCCCAAATGCCGTTGGTGCATTGGCTGCAGTTTGACGATGATGATTGTTGCCTCCACTATTTCGTGGCAAAGCCACTAGTTAGATAAAAAGAAAAATGCCAGTATACACCAATGGGTATAGATTCATTTATTTTGTTAATGGATATTTTCTTAATATCATAATGGAATTATATCAGCTTAAATGTGTCCAGGTATACATTAGTCAATGATCACATCTATCAAACATGGCTAAAGTCATACCAGCAAATTACCTGAAAACATAGACAATATTTTAAATAGCCTGATAGTTGAAAGCTCTTAGGAGGTTTTTATTTCCTATGAATAGTTGTTAGGCACTGGAGCTACTAAGGGAGTGATCTTTTTTTAACAACAGGGTGGCTGGTGGGTTTGAGGGGGGGTCGGAATTTTTTCAACCCCTTGACCAGGGGGGGTCTGTATGTTTTCAACCCCTCTGATGGGGGGTCAAAATAATTTCACCTGTTTTCAGTGGAAAACCCCGCAGGTTACTATAGGGTGAAAGGGCACGTCCCCTTATGGGGGGGGGTGAAAAGATTTTACCCCATCAGGAGGGGGGGTTCAGAATTTTTTTTCCCGCCTCCATGTGCAAACCTACCAGCCCCCCTCTGTTGTTAAAAAATGATCACTCCCTAAAGTGTTATTTGGATACTCATAGTAGGCATGGTAGGTATGGAGTATATCATTGCAGCCAAATATGGTTCATAGTACCAACTTAGCTTCCAAATCTATCTATAAGAATTATTCCCCATTTCAGTTCTATGAAAATTTGGGCTTTGTATTTCCCTTTGCTTTCTCTGGAGAGGAGTTATTGAATAGTCACCCATCAGCAATGATTTTGTATGGAATAGTATTGACATATTCAGAGGGAATGTACACTTTGCCACTTTCAACACCAAACACTTTGTTATGCCACCAAGTTTCTAAACCTCTGAAAAGTGAAATATTGAATGTCACTGCAGATGCTAATTGTATTATTGTTTGACTTTTAAGTATGATTTCCCTCGTGGCTGCAATTTCTGTGACAGTGTTTGCAAAAACACCAATGATGAAATTCATGAGCAGAAGACTGCCCACAATAATTATAAAAAAGTACCAAACTGCAAAGAGATATGGTGGTTCAGTTTTGTATTCTGCATTGAAACCTGAGATTAAAGCCAAGGAAGTATCAACCAGGAATTTTGGATAATCAGCTATTTCAGAGGGACATGAGGTTGTAATATTTCTTACCACAAAGGTGTGATGAATAAGAAAAACAAGTATCACCATTGAGATCTTTATAAGGTCTCTGACCATCTGCATTAAGGTGAAGATGATTGGTCCAAGTATTGGAATTAACTGGAGCAAGTAGAGTAACTGGGATAGTAGAACCTGGGATAGAATAAAACCCATCACAAATACAATGTCAGTATTTGTGCCTTCTTTCCTACTGGTAACAACCAAGGTTATTCCATACATGACACAAACTATGTCAAATATAACCCCACAGTACCAGAAAGCATAAGATAGTGAGTGGTGTGGTATCCACCCTTTGCATAGTTAAATACTGACCAAACTTTCGTCATTCTCAAAAATTGATGCAATGTTAGAATGATGGAGACCAAAGATTGCAATGTAAGTAATGCAGCAAGACAATAGATAAGTACTAGGGATGGTTTCATATTAAAGAGCCGAGGACACCTGTCTTCATCAGAGCTTGTCATGTTTTGAACTTTGCTATCCAGTGATGAAAAGAAGGATGTTCCTGATTCTACTATGCTATATACTAGAAAGATTATGCATGCCCTGATGATGAATGATTTTAGAAATAAAGGGAAGCCTGCCTTCTTCTTACATGGAATCCATGATTTAAATGGCTCACTTTTAAACATTTCTTTTGTGTCCTTGTCATGAAGTCTAGCTTCAGGAGTATTAGCCAAGTGTACAAGAGGGGAATAAAAGACACGAGCACCTGGTATCCCTTCATAGTCAGATATGTCAAAAGCTTTATATTCATAAATACCACTTCTCCATGTCACTAAATATATACCCTCAGTATTGAAAAAGACAGAGGTGAGTTTGTGTGTGGAAAAATAAACACTAAGTTCAAGTGGTCTAAATCCAACACAATTATCCTGATGGAAGAGTGCTTTTAAATCAGTCATTGATAGTTCACCTTTTAAGAATTCATAGAATTCACAGAACTGTTTCTCCTGATCTTTCTGGAATGAAGCGAGTCTTACAAGTACATGTAGAATGTTTAGTTTCCCACTTTCTTGTGTAAAAATATTGATTCCATTATCAATGAAGAATTTTGCAATCCTTCCTGATCTAAAGTTTGCGGTAAGATACCACGGTGTTCTCACAACAAACTCCTCCCTTTCACTAGAAGTAGTATATACATGCAAACTGAGCGCAATGGATTAGCTACTAACTAGGTCATGACCTACTGGTAGACCGGAAGTGACCTAGTTTCAGCCAATCAGAGGGCTGGATTTGACAGGAAGTGACGTCATAAGGTCATGACCTAGTTTTTTCGACCAATCAGAGAGCTGGATTTCATTTGACCTAGTGACCTGACCTAGTTACATAAATTAAAAGAATTGTGCAATACCTAGAGCTGACCTACTTGCAAACCGGAAGTGACCTACTAACCTACTTGCAAAAACGTATGACCTACGTATGAGGGTGCATTGCGCAATGCTTGTAAGAATTTACACAATGTTCTGATGCAATACTTTTATGGATTTACGCAATACTTATGACTCATTTTGTTATGTCTCTTCATTTCATGCATTAAAATAAAACACAACTCATTTATTTCACATAACAGATTATATTTTTATTAGACACAATATTTACAGATGAAGACAGATTTTCCATTTCCGGGGCGTGCACATATACTACAAAAACATTTGTTGTGTGTGAATTTACTTGCTTGATACCAGCTTTGGCCAGTGAGACTAGTTTTCCATGTGTTGTGGAAACAATAACTGTTAAGTTTGGCTATGTTAGATATAGCATGCTCGAACAAAGCCTGGGCCAGGAAGTAAGTTTGACTGTTTTTGGGTCCAGGTAAAAGACCAGATAAAAAACCATCCTTAAAGTTTACCTCAAAGGAGAAATGATTTTTCACTCCAGGTATACTTAAGGCATGAAGTTCCAGAGAGACCTGCAGACATGTGAAACAAATAGTTTTAGCAATAGCAGATACTTCCAGTTTACAATTACACTGACAAAACACTCCTACTATGGGATTACATTCTAACTCTTGGAGAGTAAGAGCAAACTTTCTTACACTTCCTAAAGTGTACCTTGTGTAGTGTCTTGGGCAGCCAGGTTCAGTGTGCAATTGATATACTCCTATACACCAATCATGCATTATCAAGTTAACTTTTTTCACTCGACAATAGTACATGCAGTTTCTGTAGGCGTCCCAAAAAGCTGAAGAGAAATATTTGTACATTTTAACACTAGTTATACAGTGGTCAACAGTGTCTGGTTCAGCTCCTCTAAAATAACCAATGTTTTCTGCAGGTATTATTTCCCAAAAGAAATTCTCTGAACATCCACATGCTACAGAACTTATATCATTGTCAGGTGTTATAGAAGAAGCTTGATTATATGAAGCAACACTTTGTAAAACTGGACGCATGTAATAGTCGTAAGGTGGAGTTTCTGTGGTTTGCTCCACAAGCATAGCTTCTAAACTTTCCATGTTAAAATGGTTGCTTAAATCTAACCAGATACTAATAATCTGGTGAACGTGACGCTATGAGTTAAGAAATCTGGTACCACTTTTTTTCTGTTCCAACTTAATTTCTTCAGCGCCGGATTTTTTATTTTTTGTCGTGAACATGTACAGCGTTCACTTTTGTGAAAAGTTTTTTTTATTTTTGGGTGATACAGTTCACTTTTCTTACTTTTTTATTAGTTTTTTTTCATGATACAGTACACATTTTTTTACCTTTGTTTTTTATTTGAAAAATGTTCATTTGAACAAAAAATATTTTCCAGTTTAACACTGTTTTCTATGGAAAAAAATGTTCATTTGAACAAATGTTCGTTTGAACAATTGTTCAAATGAACATTTTCCAGTTTAACACTGTTTTCTATGGGGAAAAATGTTCATTTGAACAAATGTTCGTTTGAACAATTGTTCAAATGAACATTTTCCATTTTAACACTGTTTTCTATGGGGAAAAATGTTCATTTGAACAAATGTTCATTTGAACAATTGTTCAAATGAACATTTTCCATTTTAACACTGTTTTCTATGGGGAAAAATGTTCATTTGAACAAATGTTCGTTTGAACAATTTTTCAAATGAACATTTTCCATTTTAACACTGTTTTCTATGAAGGAAATTTGTTCATTTGAACAATTTGTTTAAAATTTTTTTCTTTCAACGAAATGTACAACTGGAAGTGAAACTAGAAAAAGAAACCATTTTTTATATAGAAAGGGGTAGGGTGCTTACACCGTCTTCACATACTTGTCTCTTTATGTACTGATAGGTTAGACCTTGTTTCCTTTGAGAGTAAGTCGTAACGCTGTGGTTAACTACTTTAAATCCTTTGTTGACTACCGTGACAACATTTTCACTGTTCAGTACTTCTTTGTACTTGTCAGTGGTCAGGGGGTTTTGTTTTTGAATTACACCTTTGCAACTCATTTTAACGGGCACATTTACTCCTGTGCCTATGTAACATTTGGAGTTCAAGGCAGTCATTTCGTCACCTTCCCACTCCACTTTGAATAACCCGGGGGTTCTCTTGTCAAACGCCAGACGGCTCTTACAACATGGTTGAGGCAGCCACAGCTCACCCAATACTTTGGTCTGAACATAGGTCTCTCTGTGGTGACTGTTGTCACATGATTCAGAGGGCAACCATTTGTGACGTTCTCTGAAGAAAGCTTCACGTTTTTCAGGAATAATTACGTCTTCTATTTTCTCTGCACTTAAAGCAAAGTAAAAACTGTCAGTGTCCATTTCACACATTTCAAAATCTTTCTCGTCTATGTATTCAAGGAGAAAGTCGTAATAGAAAGCCAACATTTTAAGTTTGGCATATTGGTATACCATGAACCCTATTTGAACTGGGAGATCGTAGGTGATGGAGGTGGGCAAACAGGACAGTTCTACCGTGTTGTCACTTATGTCTTGCACATCTTGCACTGACCAGTGCATGGCCAAACGTCTTGCCTTAGAGGGGTGAAGATACTTTGTTTGAACAAAGTTTTGTTTGTTGCATATGGTTTTTCCGTATGAACCATTTCCCAAAAGTTTGTACAGATCAGACAAAATCTTACAGTCTATATTTTCGTCGCCCTTCCTCCTAGCTTTGGTTACTTCGTCCATGAAGGGTAAAAAAGTCTGTTCTGGAGTGTATTCTACGAGAAGGTGTACTGTCGTAACTACCAAACCTTTCTCCAGGTACCACTTCAAGAGAGGAGTTCCCAACAAAATTCCCTCTGCGTGGTAGCTGCCTATAAGTTGGCGTTGCGGTTGTTTTAGCTTACCTGCTGCTTCCAGGTAACGTTTCATATGTTCACCTACGTCTTTTTTTCCTACTAAACAGTTTTTGAAAATAGGTGTCATTTCACTGAATTTTTCTTTCAAGTATTCAGGTGTTTCTATGTCTACCTGGATAAGTCCAAAAGTTGTTCCTTTAGAAACCCCTCTCAGTATTTCATCCTGACTTTTTCTGCCTTGGCACAACGGTCTTTTAATTTCCCATTCACTTTTTGTTTCTCTGCACAAGTTTTCAGTTTTTTCTTTCAACCACATACACTCATACTTTTCCTCTACTTGGTAACCTAACGATTGAAGATATAGGGTAGTCAAAATGGTATTTTGGTTTTTTTCTTCTAACCATGCCTTTCCATTGGGGTCTCTCAAAACTGATTTAGTGAGGTGACATATGTGACCATGCCAGTAGCACCCGTGAAACTGGTATACTTTTTTTGAAGCTGGATTATAACCGTCCACTTTTATTTTCCTTGAATCCAATACTACTTCCCCGTAGTTGTATTGGTGTAATATCTTGACTTTGTCTGTCACAGTTTTGTATCGCAACCATTCTGTGGCTGAGTAGCTAATTTGTTGACTGCAAACAGCTTGAAAATCGTTTTCTTTCCTGCGCACCACATAATAACCTGTGCAGTGCTCTTCACCCATGCACTTGAGGTACAAGCTGTTAGCATCTACCCCTACTATGTGTCTGCATACTTTGCTTTGTGACCCGTATTTTTTTTGTCTTATTCTTGTTTCTCCACTTTTGTGATGTCTGTGAAAAATAATAGAGGGACCCCCTACTAAGTTGCGTCTGAGCAAGGAGTGAACATCCTTTTCTTTCTCACCAAAAAGAATGTAAGGAGTGGCATTAGGTGCAGTGTTGTTGAAAAGAAACTTCAAGGTTAAACCTGGCAAAGTTAAACCGTCTTTGAACATGTCTACCCCACGATCTATAAAAAATTTTGTGTGCTCGTTTATGGCTAAAACAAAGGGTTTAACATCCAGGTTGTTGTAATATATCAAGTAGTCCTTCATAGTTTTCATTTTGTTTTCTTTCCAGACCTTTTTACATTCAAGATAATCTTCTTTGCTTATTCCACCACCCGACAAAGAACTGTAGAAGCAGTGGCGTGGAGGAAGAGCTTTGTTGTTCAGTTTTCTTATGTTGTCCATCCACTCGTAGGGAAAAAAACCTTTTTCAGCTTTCCCTTTTAGAAAGGCTTTCAGGTAGTTTGCGTAGGAATAACCTGGTGCCAAATAGTTAAACATGTCAAGGAAAAGAAGATGGTCTGTGTACACTGCTATGTACTTGTTGCATTTTTTTATGGTTTTCATTTCTGTTTTGTCTGTGTCTATAAAAAAAGAATGAAATTCCTTTTTTATCAAATTAATGTCATACTTTCCAGAGTTGAAACCTAGAACAGGGACTCTTTCTATGTAGGTAAGAAGTTTTTCCTTCACTTCAAGAACATGGGAGATTTTTTTTTTGGGATTTTTTTTGTTCTTTGCTGGAAAAACTTTGCTAGCTTTATGTTCTAGTTCCTTTTGTTTTTCTTCTAGAGAGTCTAGTTCGTCTAAAACATCTCTAAAATTCTCTTTCACCTGTTCTCCTATCAACTGCCCCAAGTTGTTTATGTGTTCCAACACATTTTTAACCAAAGGATCGTCGTCCCTGTTGGAATTTCTGACAAAACACACTGGTTCTGTATGCCCAGGAAAATCAGAAGCTACACTGGCAGAAAGGGGTATGTGAGTTTTTTCTATCACAGTGTTAGCATTTTCTGGGGACGAATTTTCAGGTTGGACGAAATAGCTTTCAAAGTCAAAAACAATTTTATAGGGGTATATTTTTTTCTCAGGTGAACAAACTATTCCCAGTTCCTCTAAAACTTGAAAAACTGTTTTGGATGGATTGTATGCTCCACCTTTGTACCTGAAGCTGACTTTGGTGCAATCTTTTTTCACCCCATTGTGTTGTTTCAAAAGGAAGCTACGAGTGAAAACTTTATGACACTTTTCACAGGGGTACATTTTACCATACAGTCCCATGTTAGTTATTAAACTTACATGGTTTCTGTGTAAGTTCAAGTTCATGATTTTTTTGGATGAACACATGTTTGACCTTATAATTTTAGGTCGCCCCTTTCTTTTACCAAAAGAGGGAAGGTAAAAGATTCTTATGTTAACTTCAAACATTTTTTCTAACCTGTCTAAATCTCTTATGTTAACACCCTCAAAAGTCTCCTTGTTCACCCCTGGATAGGCTTCAAGGAAAAGCTCTTGAGTTTTTTCTAAAGATTCATACAGGAAGAAAGACAGACATCTAAAGAAACACAAGTTGTCCTTGTACGCCCTTTTGGTTTTAGGGTCTCTGTGAAAGTGTTGCATTCCTCTTTGTCTTAAACCTGGTGGAACAGTTTTCATTTTACCTAAAAGATATTCTCCTCCCGTAGCCCTTATCAGTGTGATGTTGGCGTTCACGTTGCCTATTACACTCCATTTAGTAGAGGGTCTTTGAGTGTCTTCTTTAATGTTGTTTTCTATTAAATCTAAACACTCTGCAAAGTCTTTGTCGTCCCTTATAAAAATGTAAGGGTCTCTATGACTTTCACTGTCATAGAACAAAGACGAGTTGTTGGCAGAAGCATGAAAGTACATGACTTTCTCTTCTTCTTCTTCCTCCTTAGAGGAAGACAACAACCTTCCAAAAGAGACAGCCACTTTGTAAGCCATAACTTGATTTCTATGAATAGAGGTAAGCGCCTCTGTTACCTGTTTGGCTCCCAAGTCTTTGTTGAAACTTGTCATTCTGACGTTGAAAATGGACTGAAGCTTACCAAGCACAGCCAAACCTGAAGCTATGGACTTGAAGTTGTCACGGTAACTGCTTTTATGCAAAGAATTTTTTTCTATTTCTTTTGGAATTTCTAAGCTGTCGGAAAAGGTTTCTCTTCTACAAGAATCTGAGTTACATAAAGTTTTTCCACTGTTTTCTACAGTAACCAAACGTGGAGGTCTAGGGGTGTTACACATTGGACAGTTGACGGTGTAAAGTTGTTTTACCTTTTTGGGCGGCATTTTTTTTTAAGGTTTCTTTTTCTTGTTTCACTTTATGTTCTATATACAAACTTATAACTAAAACCTAACCTAAGTATACATGGAGTACATATGGAACTTAAACCTACGCTGGGCTATGTTGACTAAAAACGGAGTACATCTAAATCTAACTACAAATTAGCTGATATACATGATAATGTAAAAGCACTGAACAAGGAGCTGTTGACCAGACACTATACAAAGTTGACCACTTACCCAGAGTAGAAATCGGTCGTTTCGTCTAGGAAGGGACCAACTCGTGATTTTATGTCCTCCAGAATGAAGGGGGACACAGTGTGTCCGCAGTGTGTGGCTGAGGGGGGCATTCTGAAGCTGGAAGACACCGAGGCATTCATTTCCTCCACGTAGCTGGTTGTTCCTATGTGAACTTTAGGAGTTCCCTTGTACAAGTTTACCAGGACCATAGCCCGGCCTCCACTGGGGTCGGTGCAGTCTTGGTTCAAGGACAACAAAAGATTATCCACCTTCCTCTCTCCAAGGGCAGCTAGGCGGTGTAACTCCTTGTACTTTCCTAGGATGCACTCTATCTGGTCCACTAAGTTCCTGAATTCACGTGCCTCTAGGTTCAAGCACCGCTCGTAAGGTTTGTCCAGGTAGGTTCTCAAGCATACTCCCCTGATGCTAGGTTCCCTGTATATTTCTATGCAGGCGTTGTTATCCCCTTCCGGATAAAAAACTTGGTTGGGGGCAGGTGACTTTTCTTGGAAACCAAATCGAGCAGGCCACTTTTTTACCACCAAAGGCACTGACCTAAAGCCCACAAGCTTGCTGGAAGAACTGGGGGCAGTGCCCTCCCCAAACTTTTGCCTGTGTGACTTGTCTTTAGGAGAAGGAACACCTGGGACAGAACCAATTGGCTCGGCACCATAGGATGAAGTCGCTGAGGAAACTGAAGCAGGGGTAGAGACAGGGGTTTTCTTGTGGTAGGCGCGCTTCTGTCTTTTTTTCTTAGGCTCCCCTTCTCTCTCACTGGAACAGTTTCTTTTTTCCGGCGGGCTTTTAAGAAGCAGCTCCTCTACCGGAACCGGGAGAGAGTACAGAGGAGAAGGGCCGGTTAAATCTATAACCTCTACCTGCGAATACCCCCCGCGGTGAGCAGGTGAAGGTGTCCCTTGTGTTAAGTCCACCACTTCTATGGGTTTAACTGCCGGTGATGAGGTTGTAAGGTCTATAACCTTTATTGGACTGACCTGGGGAGAAGGTTCCTCCGGAGTCACGGGTGAGTAAGAGGCGGACGTAGGTGCTTCAGTGGGGGGTTGGTAGTTCAAAGGTGCCGGGGGATTGATGTATTCCCTGATGTCAAAATCGCCGTCGCCAGCTTCCTGAGGAGAGCGATCCCGGACGCGATCCAGGAAATCAGTGATTTCGCCATGAAGAGCTGCAAGAGCGGCTTCCTGTTCTCCTGCATCAGGCACTTCAGTTGGAAGCCGAGCAGGAGTTGCAGGTGGTTTATCAGGTGAGGCTGGAGAGGTAGGAGGAGGGGCGATGCCCGACGCCTTTTCCTCTGTCTGTTTAGAAGTAGTAAAAGTTAGTGGAGCCAGTTTTTTAGCTCCTCCTCTCCTGACACTAAGTCCCGTCTTCATGCGACCAGGCATTGTTCTCCTTGAAGATGAAAGGGTGGCAGGGCTGGAAGGTGCAGGAGCAGGACGGCGAACAGCAGACAAACGTCAGAAAAGGTTTGATGAAGATCGAGCAGCTCAAGTCTACTTTATAGTAACTATCCTGATACGATGCTGGGACGTTCCCTTGTCGTTCAGATAACGTACAACCACGTCCATGAGTCGTAGATAACCGTGCTTTTCCATTCATAGTATGTTTTACACTTAGTCAGTGTTGTTTTGGAAAAAAGTAAAAAGCTTAACTCAAATAAAAAACGTGATAACGTTCAGTCAACGTTCAGGGTGAGGTTTGTAAAACGAATCTTGTTGTTACCATTCTGTAATTACCGCAGACCATTCGTCATTTATCAGAACTAGCTTCTCTCAAGCAGACATGGCTAACTTTTGTCCTTTGCCTTTGTCTTTGACCGTAGGTCACAAAAGGCGTCAGGAGGTGTTTATTTCAGACATCAGGAGGGGCGTAGAAGAAGGTAAGGTGTGGGCTGTGTGGAAATTCTGTCCTGAAAATTTGAACAGGGATCTTTACATCCCTCCTAACTGTAACTTCAAACAATGCTTTCTGCACAACCAAACCACTGCATTGGTTCCTGGTGGACCCTCTGTGAAAAAACTTATCTCAGAAAATGGGGAAAGTTTTTTTTCAGGTGTTCTTTTGGGACATGGTGCCATGGTACACTTGATGTCTAGACATTCCATTTCCTCTGGAAGTTCAAAGAAATTCATTTCAGACAGACAAAAACCCTTTTTTCTAAGGGATCAACCTTTGGGGGGAGGGCCTGGTAATTCAGTTTTCATCGATTCTACTATGGTGAAGGCTTTAATTAAAGCCACTTTACTTCACCCAGACAAAATTACACACTCTTTAGGTTCAAAAATTTTCTATGAAAGAGGATTCAGGACAGAAATTGGACACAATTACCATGGATGCTGTCATGTTGTGAGAGTTATAACTGAAATAACTACCTCCCATGAAAAAGGTCAGCTGAAGGTGGTAACAGCCTACCCCGTATCTAATTTTTGGTCCTCCTAATAAAACTGAACAAAAATAAACGATGATCCTCCGGGTAAGGCCCCTGGGCCAAACCCACCCTTCCACATGTTTTCCCCTCTTTTCAGAACGCTCAGGCACTGACCCTGACGTTTGTTTCGTCCTTGAGCAATAAATCATTTCAGGAAAGTGCGATAAGGAAAGACTGACAGGTTTCCTATAAAGGTTAAACGGGGACTAAACCATCGTTATTTGACACGACAACCTTCGACCTACTATGTCGCGTTACTCCCTGCAGCGTGTATTAGAACAACGTCACCCCGACGACACTCAAGTTCTGACATACGTGAGGGAAAGAAATGAAATTATATGTTGCTCTTCAATTTGTTTCAGGTACGTGTGCAAATACTTGAAAGAATGTGTTCTTCACCGGAAAAAATTATACTTAGTTTTTTCTTCAGTGCAATCAAGTTTTACATCCAAAGACAGAAAAACCTTGAGGAAAATGGTTTTGAGTCATAACTTGTCGAAATTTTCAGCGGTGGAAACCTTGGGTTATGCCCTGAAGCATGGAAGAAAGGGAAAGGGCCCACTAAAAAACCCCTTCCATTTGGAAGCATTGAAAGCGGCAGAAGAGCATCACGCCAAAGAAAATCCCCGCCTACTTAACCAGCGTCTTCATTTCTTCATGTCTATTTTGGAACTTCTAGCTGAGTGCTTAGAAACCAAAACTTTGTTTTCCTCCTGCCCCATATTTCACATCCCATCATCGTCCCTGGATCGTTTCAGTGTAGAGGAGAAAGAAAAAGTTTGGTTTTATCTGGCTATGTGGTGCACCCAGCTTATCTCCCTTACTCACTGTTTTCACCACAATCAGCTCGCTTTACACTCAACGTCATAACAAATTTAAACGAACGAAGAACGATGTAACATGCTTACCTAAACAGGGGGAAGGGAATGGGAGAGATATATAGAATAGGATAGAATAGGGTAGGATAATATAGGGTAGGGTAGGGTAGGGTAGGGTAGGAAAGGGTGGGGTTGGGTTTAAAAAACTATGGGGTGGGGGGGGGTGGGGGCACCCCTCAAGTATGGGGGGTTTGGGGCTTGTTGGCCCGGGCTGGCCGCCCAAAATAACCCACCTAACCCACCCACCCACCCACCCACCTAAACCACCTACCCACCTACCCTACCCTACCCTACCCTACCCTACCCTACCCTATATAAGTCAACTGTATGCTTTCTAGCCTGTCATAACCTACCTGCCTTCCTACCTGCCTACCTTACTTGCTCAACACCTTTTATTTGGACGCTATGGAGTTTCACCTTTCGGACGAGTTGTTATTCAAGGTCAGTGAAAAAATATCTGAAAAAGACTACCCTCGATTAGGGGTTTACTTAGGACTTAGACTAAGTTTAATGGATTACATGGAAAAAATACCGTCTCTTCATTCTATGGGGAGAGAAATGCTTATTTCATGGAGCAGAAAGAACGTGCGTTGCAAGTGGATGGTATTGAGACATGCATTAAGTGACATAGGTCGTTACGATCTAACTGATTATTGTAGATGGTACATGGGATATTACAACGTAGTGGACCATTGTGAAATTCCTCCAGAACAGTGGAAAGTTGATACTTTGTTCGTCAACCTGGCAGACAAGTTCGAAATGCTTGACTGGAGGAAACTGGGAACTCAACTTGGATTGAGCGACCACGAGCTTAACCTGATATCCACCCCTGTTCCAGGGAAAAAAGGTGTCACAAATCCTGTATTCGAAGTTCTGATGGTTTGGAAATATAGAGAAATATCTCATCCAAGCTGCCTAATAGCCAGTCTATACAACATGGGACTTTCTGATGTAGCTCTTTACGTGGAAGGTTTGAACAAGGGTTCTACTGGTTTAAAAGAGGACGAGGTTGCTCCTTTGGTCACTTTGGTTTAAGATATCGTCCAACATGGATCACAAGGAAAAGGAGATCATTTTTGACCCACGTCTACAAAGCCCCTTCACAATGATCATAGCTGGACCTACTTCTTGTGGGAAAAGTCAACTTGTTTTCAAGTTGATTAAAGGTGTAGACGAGCTTGTTACTCCAAAAATACACGACATATACTACTGCTACAGTCAATGGCAAGATGGATTCGACGAAATGGCGAAGTTGGGGGTTAAGTTTAACAAAGGTCTTCTTTCAGAAAACTTTTTGTTCGAGGATGAAAGAGACGTGACTAAACATGGACTGGTCGTAATAGACGATCTCATGGATCCCGAGTACGTTCCCACCATAATGAAACTTTTCACTGTGGGCTCTCACCATCGCAGTTTAAGTGTAATTTTTGTTACTCAAAACTTGTTTTTCAACAATCCTGCCTTCAGAACCTTGAGCTTAAATGCACACTACCTAGTTGTTTTTAAAAACCCTAGAGACATGAGTCAGATAGGGCACATAAGCAAACAGGCCTTTCCAGGACAGAAATTCTTTTTGACGGAGGTATATAACTTAGAAACCAAAGAGAAACATTCATACATCCTATTGGACTTTAAGCAGAGCACACCTAACGAGCTTAGGGTAAGAAACAGCATAACAACTCCTTGGAACACCTTGGTTTTCATTCCTCAAGCTTCAGCTTCGAAAAGAAAAAGATAGAATGGTGACCAAAAGATCTCCTTCTGGAGGAAAATTTAAAACAATAAGGAAACATTACCACTTGTTGAAACACATATCCAAGTGTTCCTCGGCAGAGTGTTCCCACATTATCAAAGGTCTCAGCGATGAGGTCATTAGGTTGATGAGTCAAATTTGCGTCAACGTAATGAACAAAAACCTGTTGCGTAACGAGTCCGACGCAGTCAAACGTTTATCACCCTACAAGAAAGAACTCAAGTCAGTCACAAGGCACAAGGCTACCGTTAAGCAGAAGAGGAAAACCTTTGAGCAAAAGGGTGGATTTTTGGGAACCATTTTGGGCCTCGCCTTACCCCTGATAACAGGTCTAATAGGAGCACGTCGATAAAAAATCATGTCTTATTCAAGGATGGCCCTCGTAAGGGCGGATCTTGTTCCCCGAGAAAAAAAACCTCCTTTTGTTAGTCCTTCCTCTCCTCCCCAGCCTGGACCTAGTGTTCAAGACCAGTACTACAGCACTCAACTTTTAAGAGAAGGTTTAACTCCTGATTCCAGCCTGGTTCAAGTCCTGAACCACCTTCAAAGTAAAGCACATGAGGTGCTTAACTCTCCTAACCTCAAACTGAAGGAAAAGTTAAGGCAGTACAATCAACTTATGATAAAGTCGGGAATTTTAACTAAAAAAGCCAAGGCCTTAAAACAACGTAGGGAAGGTCCCTATCCTGGTCGAGCAGTAGGACAAGGCCCTGCAGGAGCAGCAGCAGCAGCAGCTGGGGGTGTAAACAATTCTTTAGAAGACACCGACGACGGCGACGACGATGATGACCACACTTTCACAGAGACTAGAGACGATCCACCACTTCCTGACGATTCAGACGGAGACAGTGTAGACGAGTTCAAAGGGGAGGAAGGCTTTAAACCTCGTGCAAGAGACAACAAAGAGGGTATGGACGCCGACATAAAAGAAAGAATACCTGCAAGTTACAGAACGACTGCTAAAAATCTCTACAGAGAATTATCTCGTCACGGAAGTGAAATTTTGAATTGGAACAGAGACGGAGAAATATATGTTAACGGGGAATGTGTGCCTGGAACTGACATAACAGATTTGTTAGCTTTTGCTGCCCGACCAAAGTCTTTGAAAAAGGACCAACCTAAAGGAAGCCAGGTTTTCATGAGAGCAGTTAAAAGGTTGAACCCCACCTTAAAATTTGTCAAAAACAAGTCGGCTTTTGCAGGGCACAGTCCTTCCTTTGCTGCCAGTCCCTTAAAAAGAGCTTCCCCTATTAAGAAGAGGAAAGTAAGTCAAAAAGGAACTGGACGTAAGTTTATATGGCGCACAAGGCTTTGAAAAAAGATGTCCTCAGGTTTTACACAGATCCTAAACAACCTGGAAGTTTCACCAGCGTATCTAAACTTCAACGTCATCACTTCAAGAAAACAAAGAAAAAAAACATAGAACAAGCTTTGGAAGATGTAGACGCTTACACCAGACACAAACCTTACAAGAGAAGATTTCCAAGAAGAAAAACACAAACATGGGGGATAGACAAACAGTGGCAACTTGACCTTATAGACATGCGAGAATTTTCAAAGGAAAACAAAGGATACCAGTACATTCTAGCGGGAATAGATGTTTTTTCAAGGTATGGTTTTGGACAACCTGTGAAAAGTAAGAGAGCTGATGACGTGACAGAGGCTTTCAAAAAAATGAGCAAAGAAAGAAAACCTCAACAAATTCAAACTGACAAGGGCAAAGAGTTTGTCAACAAAATTTTCAAAAAACACTGTGAAGATCAAAAAATCAATTTTTTCACAGGAGAGAACGACGACGTGAAGTGTGCCTTAGCCGAAAGGTTCAACTCTACTTTACAAGGAAAAATGTGGAGATGTTTTTCTCATTTCAATAACTACAAATGGGTTGACTTGCTGCCCGACTTGGTTAAGTCCTACAATTTGACTTACCACAAATCCTTAGGAGCTGCCCCTTCAGACATAAATAAAGACAACTCTGAAGTCTTGTTCTACAGGTTGTACGATCAACCTCAAAAGAAAAAAGTTCCTGTCCTTCAGTTGAAGAGAAAAAATCAAGTGCGAATGTTGAAAACAAAGAAAACATTTAACAGAGGGTACGAACCTAACTGGACTGAGGAAATATACACAGTCGACAACATTTCACCCAAAGGGTACCACCTGAAAGATCTCCTTGGAGAAGAGATAAAAGGAAGCTTTTACGAACCTGAAGTTCAGAAGGTGCAAGTCCGTCACGGAAGACGCTACAACATAGAAAAAATAGTAAAATACAGAGGAAAAGGCAAGAAAAGAGAAGCCTTGATCAAGTGGAAGGGTTATGGAGACAAGTTTAACTCTTGGGAACCTGTCAAGAACATAAACAAATGGCGTTTACCTTAACTTTACCTAGTAACTCATCTATGAATGTTTTTCCTGACAACACTTTAACTAGTTACAATACAATTTTGGCAGAATACATTAACTCTCCTACTCAGTTAGAGTGTGCTCTTCAAGAAATAACCTGTCCTACCACGTGGTACAACGTCAAAGAAGAACCCATTCTCTTGGTACAGGGAGAAAACGACCTGACAAACAACCTCCGCTCTGTAGTAGCTTTATTGAACAAACGCAGAAGAGAATTTTTTCCTCTGGAAAAACCAGGAGCCCATAGTGTCTTCAGTAGAGCTTCAAGCTCTACATCAAATTTATCAACCCAATCTGCTTTGAAGAGAGGAGTAAAAATAACAAAAAACCTACGTCATGTCAACCCTGTGGGATCGACTGAAACCATTCCTCCTGCTGGTCCTGCAAGTGAAAGTCCACCAACTCCTGCTGCTGCGACTGAGACGCCATCTGGAGGATTCACTTCTAACCAACCCACGCCAGAGAAGGAGGAAAAGGAAGAGGAGGAGGCTGAGGGGGAGCGTGACACGGCAGGCAGAGAGAAAAGGGAAATATCGTCGGCTGTGGCTGAAGTGATGTCTATGGATGACAGGGAAAAAAGGTCTCTTTCTTTTTTTGAAGAAAAGGCCGTCTTCACAGACTCTGCTAATGATTCTCCGCTCTCTCCCAGTCAGTTACAGGCTGTGAAAATATGTACACGCTTCAAGGAAATTAGCAGATACCTGTCTAAGTATTACTTCAAGGAAGGTAGTATCTACAATATGTTTGCCTTAGAAGGTGTGAACCTGGAAAGCAACTCAGAGTTGATAGGATACTTGAACAGGACCATAAATAAACTACAGAGCATGTTGGTGAGAAAACTAAGAAACTACAGGAAAAACAACAAAGCCACCGTGTTTCACTACAACAAATACACAATGAAAAGTGTAGTTTCCTTGCCTCCTGGTGTGGTCATGCAACTCCCAGAAAACTTAGGGAAACAATTAGGTTTTGACGGAAGTGTTTTCCTAAGTGGAAAAACACAAAGCCCCTACGTGGTAGACCTTCAGTACAAAAGTCGATGTGCTTTCGTGTACTCTGACATAGTCAAGCACAGTCTTGTGGGTGACTCTAAAGCACCCCTTCTAAGGCAAATCAACATAAATCGCTACAACGGTGACATGCAGACCATAAGTTTCCAGAACTTGATATATCTGCCAGTCACTAAAACCACCTTCAGACAGATAGGGATATACTTAAGAGACAAGACTGGGGAACCTATACCATTTGAAAGCGGATCAGTGTCGGTGGTACTTGCCTTCAGACCTCTTCAAGGATAGGAGTATATTACCATGCTTCACTACTATGGAACACCTCCATACCTGGCCCCTAGGGGTCAGTACGCTGAATACTACAGAAAATCACAGTTTGGGAACGGTGCTTTACCAGCGTACGGTGGCAGGGGCAGACAAAGAGGACACGGACTTGGTTCGTTAATAGGTGGTTTACTGAGAGGAGCTGTTCCCCTCTTAAGTAAAATAGGACGCTCAGCTGCCAAATCTGCAGGCAAAGCCTTGCTTACTACAGGAGCTGGAGTCTTGTCCGACGTGGTAACAGGAAAAGGCTTCAAGAAAAGTGTAGTTAGGAGAAGTAAAGCTACAGGGAAGAACTTACTCAAAAGGGCTGCTTCTTCTGCTCAAGGATACATAAAAGGTACATCTGAACCTCCTCCAGTCAAACGACGAGCAACCGGCAAGCGCGGAGGACGTAAGGGGCAACGCGGCAGAGGCAGAGGACAAGCTAGAGGAAGGACCTTGTTCTAGTCATGAGTCTCCTTCATCCCAAGGGTCAGGTATGTGCAGTAGGTGAACTAGACCTACACGCCTTGCCTGTCACTCAAAAGGACATATTAAAGTGTCAAAAAATAACCAAAACTACCAACAATGCCCTGACTCCACACACTGAATCATTTGACTTCACCTTCGAACCAAGCAACCTGTACACAGACCTCTCAGAAACTGAGCTGTACATGGAACTGGAAGCCGTGGTGGCAGACGGAACAACTCACCTTGCCGTAGGCATAGAAGCTGCTCCAGTCAACAACTTGGCACACGCTCTCTTTGCTTCCTGCCAGTTGCTGATAAATGGGGAGAAAGTCACCGGCAACAATGAAGACTATGGTCTCAAGGCCTACATTTTGGACACAATTTGTTGCAACAAAGAAGACAAAGAGACTCGGTTGAAAGGGTGTCAAAAGTACATGAAAGACACCTGTGGTCACATGGAAGCCAGAGCGGGCGAAAATGCTGGATGGACGGCACGGAGAGCAGAGTTCAGTGCCCGCAACAAGCATGCCTTAGTAATGAAACCGCACCTGGATTTAATTAAACAGTGCAAGGTGCTGCCTCCGAACTGTGAAATCAAGTTCATATTCGAAAAAAATCAGCCCAATTACTACATGATGCAAGCAGCCGATCAAAACTACTGGGTCAAAATCACCAAAGCTGAAATGACACTTCTCCAAAAATGTGTCGACGACGAGGTGGTGAAAACTCACGTCAGCAGTGTCAGGAATCCACATTGGGGCCCTTTCAACTATCACATAGCCAGGTGTAAAGTAACTAAACACACTTTGGACGGTGGCTCACAAGACTACAGTTGGACTCAACCTGACACTACTCAGATCCCCACCAGGATAGTCTTGTGTATGATAAAGGAAACAGCAGCTGCTGGGACTAAGACAGAAAATCCTTTCAACTGCAGGCATTTCAACGTGAAGGAAATATGCGTGAGATATGACGATCAAAAGTTTGAGTTGAAGACCGACTTCGAAACAGGCAACTGCATCAGAGCCTACAGTCAAATGTTCATAGACAGTGGGCTGTCGGCTTTGGGGCAAGACTGTGGCATAACTTTGGAAGATTTCAAAGATGGATATTCCTTCTTTGTTTTCGACCTCACCCCAGACAGAGCACCTGAAGACAGTCGTATAAATCTCATCAAGCAAGGAAAGCTGGGCATTTCCCTTAGGTTTGCCGCCCCGACTACTCACGCCATATCTGCCGTCTTGTGTTCCTTCTACGACAACAACATCCAACTAACGGCTGACTGTCTTCCTGTCACAGACTACCACATGAACTGAGAAAAAAATGAGAACTTCAGACATAACAGGTGCACTGGGAAACCATCCACACACAAGGCGTTTCTACCTGGGAACTTTTGCCAGTAATCAATGTCCTAAAAAACCAATTCCCTCTACATGTTTCGTCAGTAACACAGATCCAAGCTCTAAACCTGGTCAGCACTGGGTGGCATTTTACGTTTCTCATAACGGGAATGTATTCTACTTTGATCCCTATGGCTTACCTCCGTTTACTATATATCACCAGAGGTTCATGCAAAAGTCGTCAGATGGTCACGGGTCGTTCAGCAGAAAACAAGTGCAAAACTTTTACGCTAAAACGTGTGGAGCCCACTGCATTAACTTCCTCATAGAAACATGTCGGACCAAGGATCCACACCACACTGTGAAAAGGTTTTCTCAGGTCCCCTTCAACTTAATGGACAAAATAGTCAGGCCCTTCCTGAGAAAAAGAGAGAAGAAGAGGCAATGAATTTCGAGATGAGTCCAGAAGAAGTAGCAGTCAAAGCAGACGTGAGCAATCTTTTGGTGAAAGGAAAAGTTAAACGTGAACTGGACGTGATAGACGGGCTTCAGAGCACGGCGGAAGTAATAGACAAGATTCTCATCATCATGGCCGAGTTAATGGACAAAGTGGTAGCCCTGGAGGAGAATGACATAGGAAGAAAGGCCTTGAAGGATTTAATGGAGAGAATGCGGGCCTTAGAGGACCGTAGTCAAAGTCCTACTCCAGCCAAGACCGGGTGCAGTTGGTACTGCAACAAGAATTCATTTTCCATATAATATCCATGTACTCTGCTTGCAAAGCATATCTGATTATAATGATTCATACCTAGCATGTACTCTGATAGGAAGAAAAAATAAAAAGATTGAATTAAAAAACCGAGTTGTGTCTTTGTTGCATTTAATCTCATATCAAAATAGTGAGTGATAAGTATTGCGTAAATTCATAGGAACATTGCATCAGAAAATGAGTCATGGTTATTGTGTAATTTCTTTCAAGGATTGCACAATACACCCTCATACGTAGGTCATACGTTTTTGCAAGTAGGTTAGTAGGTCACTTCCGGTTTGTAAGTAGGTCAGCTCTAGGTATTGCACAATTCTTTTAATTTATGCATCTAGGTCAGGTCACTAGGTCAAATGGAATCCAGCTCTCTGATTGGTTGAAAAAACTAGGTCATAACCTTATGACGTCACTTCCTGTCAAATCCAGCCCTCTGATTGGTTAAAACTAGGTCACTTCCGGTCTACCAGTAGGTCATGACCTAGTTAGTAGCTAATCCATTGCGCTCAGTTTGCATGTATATACTACTACTAGATACCATAAGATGCTGCAGCAATCCAAGATTCAGTTCAAATTTACCATTCAACAGCAATGCCCTGTATTCCTTATTTGCAGATAGGATGATTCCAGCAGTCACAGAATCATCATTTTTAATGCAATTCCACCAATCTAGATGCAATGGATTTCTAATATCAAGGATATCGTTTTTAGCCTTTACAGCAGGTGTGCTTCCTAACTGCATGGTGCAGGATTAAATGTGAAGTGCCTGTCTGAACATACACACACAGATAGAATGATTAATTGAGCAGCGCATTTATTTGCTAACGCGCAATAATTATGGTCAATTCTCACAATGTGGGGTCACATAGTGAGGAGTCATACCTGTCATATATATCCTTTCCCCATTTCTGATTTAGGACACTATGAAAGTAAAGTATTAGTAATGAAAATTTCAACTGATAATACCCTTTTTTGTAAAGGTGCGCTAAACTGTACTTGACATGATGAACAATATATGCACCACACATTATATCATTTCTCTCATGATCTATATATGAATTGATTCTAAAGTAAGCATCTAATTACTAGCTTAACCATCTTCTTAAAAATAATTCCTAATTCTAAAGTCAAATGTACAGGGAATTGAAATATGCAGCTCATATGGTTCCTCTCTGTATGATTTTAGAATTGTCTGTAGGCTCAAAGTTTGATCAAAGGACTTGAGTATTTTATGTCAAACTTCAAATGATTTGTGTGTGTTTTTTTTCTTCTCATACGCATGATTCCTGTATTTTTATAGACAGCTGGATGTAACATATCAATCATTGGCAGATACAGCTGGATCATTGTTTGATGAGGCCCTTTTAGTCCCCATGGCAACCATTAACTGATACCAATTTTTGTTGATGTGGCACTCAAACTGGACCTATTCACCTCTTGTCTACATAAACATTTAATCAATGGGTATCTGAAATGTCCAGGTAATGACAAATGTGCCTGCTTCAAAAAAAACTCTTATCACTCTAAAATGTAAGATGGTTTTTGCACCTGTGGGCCTTTGATGATGCAATGAATGTGAGAAATCGACTGCAATGAAGTATTCTATGTTGCCTTTGTCTGGAAAGAGTGTAATCTCTTCTGAATTGTACATGACATTTCTGAATGAACGGTTAATGACACAAATAACATAATAAGATATCAGTTAATCATGTTTGTGATAAGGCATATTACCCAGAAGTAAAAACAGATCCAATATATTTTGAATCACACGCCAATGCGAAGAGTAGCTCAATACCTTTTGCTTTATACGTAGGGGCATTACCATAGATACACTAAGTGGCAGCGAAGGCATGGCACAGCTTTCCGGATGGCCCTATTGATTATATAGAAAATAACCAAAATTTACAACCCCATCGCCTACACTTTTTGGCTGCTTTGCCCCCACTGTACAGTACCTATATAGAGTCACTGTTACTCCATCTGCCTGTACAATTGGCTAGGTGCCTATCATTTCAGATGTCATGTTTTCCCTGGTAGGTGTTTGAGATTAGCATACTAACAGCAGACTACACTATTTCAATACTTAGCTTTGCCAGCCTAATGCACCCCACCATAATTCAGCCCTGAACTCATAAAATGGCAGTCAGGAGATAATTTTCTTTTGTCACTTACAACTATGATAGATCCATAATTCAAAAGGAAATAGATAGCTATGTTCTCCATGTAAGTGACCCAAATGATTTCCTATGGAAAGCATGAGAGGAAAATATTCCTGGAGGGGGTCAATTTTTGGCAATTATTCAAAAGAAATTCTCACAACCTGAGCCTTTTCTCAAAGATATCCACTTTTGATATCATGATGAAACAAGGTCAGTTAGAAACTTCAAATCAAGGGCTTTATGATCCCTTTTATCTCAAAGAGCTGTGACAAAGCTAAGTGGGGCAAAATAATTATCTCCTTTAGGTCATGTTAAGACCTATCATCAGTAGTTCTCCCACCAGGGACCCATGGCACATTTGATAGACTGCAATGCTATATTGATTCGAATCCAGTGCTTCAGGTCCATGCTTATGGGGAATGCATTTGTAGCCATATATACGGGTTGTGAGATAGAAAGAAAAATAGAAAATATTCTAGCCAAGGTACTGATGAAAGTTTATGGATCCTAATCATTCAAATACATGAATTATATATTCACAATAAGTTTGTTGGTGTGTGTTTTAAAGGTAAATACCATGTTCCCCCAAACAATTAAGAAAAACTATGAGTTTTATTAGCAAGTATTTAATAATGTGTGTAAAATGTTTACACAAACAGACCTCTTGAACAAAGGTAGCTCATGACCAAAGTATTGTTTGTATAAAAAGAGGAGGATTTACAGGAGGAGTTTCACTCCAAGCCTGCATCCATGTGTCGCCATGACCTTATGGCGGACCATGAGTTGTTGAAATATTCAGTCATCAATGCTGTTATCTTCTTCTTGGTTTACATCTGTGAGGTATTCACATGGAATATAGACTTTCCCATATTGTACATTAAACACCCTGTTGTGCCACCAGTTCTGTAAAGGCTGAAAGAAGGGAATATATACTTCCTCTAGTTGCCTTGTATTAGCAATATAATGTGTTGTGAGGAGAACATCTTTTCTTTCTGATATTTGGGTAACAGAGTTTGCAAATACTCCAACAATGAAATTCATTAGAAGAAGTATCCCAAAAATAACAGTAAAACTGTACCAAATCCAGAAGAGATAGTCAGGACTAGTTATGTAACTTATATCATATTTTGATATAAGAAGCGAGAAAAGGTTTGCAACAGAGGCAATATAATTGCTCAAAATCACAGGACATGATATTACAAATGTTCGAATGACAAATGCCTGATGGAAAAGAAAAACAAGAACAACAATGGAAACTGTTAGAAGATCACCAAACATTTGCACCAGGGTGAAAATACATGGACCCAGACCTGGTAAATAGTGAAGTATGGCAAGAAGCTGTGAAAATACAGTAATGTGTAATAGAAGTGTTAAGATACTCATAAATACAGGTTCTGCCTCCCAGTTACCAGTAATAATGTAAATACCATAAAACAAGCTGAATATCATAAATAGTAACTTGAATGTCATCATGGTGACTGCAAACCCTGCAGTACCTTTTTGCTCCTCGCGGTGTACTAAGTAAAGGTTGAAATCGATAAAGTCTCCACATTTGCCAAATGCTGGTGAATGCCATATATAAGGAGAGCAAAGTGAGCAACCCTGCCACTATATAAATCTCTGTAATAGAACGGTTTGTGGTTATCAATCTGGGACAGACTGTGCTTGTATTTATGCTTACATTCAGCTTTAATTTCCTTTGTACGTCACCATACTGTGTACAGGCTTCAGTCAGAAAATAGACCAGGATGATCATGATGTCAAATATAAACCAAAGAAGAGACCCTTTCAAAATGCCTGCTTTTGCCCTCAGTGTAATCCAAGTTTTTACTGGCTCAGTTTGCAGCAACTGCACAGTGTCCCTGTGATAAAGACGATCCTCTGGTAGATATCCAAGATGTAAAAAAGGTGAATAATGAAATCTTTTATATTCTCCCTCATAATCAGAGATATCATAGGCTTTGTAGTCGTAGGACTTCCAACTTTCCACCTCATGAAATAGATATCCTCAGTATTGAAAATGGCAGAGGTCATTTTGTGTGTTGCAAGAGAAACACTGAGTTCTAGTGGTCGAAAGCCAGCCTCATTCTCTTGAAACAGGAGAGTTTTCAAATCTCTTGATGGCAATATAGATTTCAACCAATTATAAAAATTAACTATGAGGTCTTCCTTCTCACTTTGCATGAATGCTAAAGTGACAATGGTATGCAGAATATTCATATTTCCATGTTCATTTATCAGAATATCCACTCCATTTTCCATCAACAGAAGTAGTACAGTTCTAGCTTGGAAAGATGCACAGAGACACCAAGGTTTCACTACTTTAAATTTATTACACGTCTTGGGCATGAGATGTTCCAACCTGTTATTTCTGTATACAAATTCACCATTCAGCAATTTGTGAATATCTTTTCTGTTCCCCTGAATAATTTGTTGTGCTCTCTCTGAGTCATCATTCACAATGCAGTTCCACCATTCCATATATAAATCATCTTCTGTGTCAAGCAAAAGTTTGTAGGTTCCTTCCATATTTCCACATGATTCAACCACTACATCCATTATGATCAGGAGCTAGCGAGAGAAAGAGAGAAAGTCACAGTCTATTATAGTGGGTGCAAATTAAGAGGTAGGTCTACACTGTTGGCCAAACTATCCATCCTGTTTCATTTTCTAAATTTGTACCCAACCATGGCTCTTTTCCATCTGCTTTTACTGATAGATACCATACCAGTATAATATTACTGCAGCGATGTTTAATTGGGCAGGTGTTTATTTTTCAGATGAACCCTGACAGTTATTTGAGACACTAACATTATGTGGAAATCATATTTGAAGAATCTGAACCAACTGCAATATCATTTTTGTAGGAGATGATTTTGGGAGGTTCATCTTGCTGCCAAGGATAATAACTGTGTCTATACCATTTCCCTTGAATCAAACATTATGCTGCAAGGCTACACTACTTTAATTTCTAGCTTATTTTTCTACTATTTAATTTGGCTTTCATGTCGTAATGTATTGCATCTTCTTTGGCTAGTGAGTAGTATGCAACATATTGTGACTGATAGTATTTTGCCCTTTCAATCTGTAAATTGTAGTGTACAAATATTTGATTTTCTCCAGAGCAGAGCAGAGCAGCATCAGCTCCAATGTATTCACCATTTAGCTGTATATGTACAACTTCAATCAATGCAACCATTTTTTATTCTACTTGTTATTATGGACCTTTCATTCACTGGCCATCCCCACCAAAATAGCTGTTTCTCACAACCACCCTTTCATTTCAAAACTTATCAATAAGAACTTTATATGCATCTTTTCCTACCCGTGACTCTATGTGTTGGGGCTGATATGCATAGCTCATCATATAGAGCTTATGTCAAATAATAAATAGATAAATGAATAGATGAATAAAGAACAACCTATTCTTGGAGTGGCCTAATGTACCTCCTTTTTGGACAAATGCCAGAGTGGTTGCAGGTGCACTGCCACTGGGGGGGATCTGTCAATTGGTATAAATGGTATTAGGAAGTGGTTGGCATGGGGACTAAAAGAGCCACTGATTATGTGGCTTTGTGGGGCAATTTGATATGATATAACAGATTCTGCCTATCATAGAAATACATTCCCAGGACAAACCCTGCATCATATATCTGTCTATACCTTTAGTGGCGAACTAAATTCTCACATTGTGTTCCCATATTTTTTTTGAGGATTGAAAATTAATTTTATTGTCCGACACAATTTAACAAAAGTGGATAATGACAATAAAGGTGATTCCTCATCCAATTCATGTTACAAATTCACATTATGACATATATGAATGTACATGATGAAATGAGGTCAAACAAGTAGAGAATATATATATTATGTACACAAAAACAAGACTACCATAGGACTTAATGGCCACACAACAGTGACACAGCGGATAACTGGGTAAAGCGGGCTCAAAACATGCTTCATTACTAATTACATTTAGTATAGAATACGAGAGTAAGACAATACTAGATTTGAAGTATGTAGTTATATGCACACCATTCAATATGGATTCCTGTCTGGAAATGTTGGAAACAATGAAATATGCAGGCCCTAAAACCTAAGAGCTCGGGATCTCATGCCCCTGTGAGATAACCCATTTCCTGGTCTCACTTCCATTAATAGCACCCAAAATCACTTTACGGTGGGTCGCTACCATTGAAATTCTCCATTCTCTTGTCACATGTACTTCACATCATCTAGAACACCAATTTGAAAAGAGCCATAGGGGTCCCATGCTATTTTTTTATATTGAATTTTCAAAAAACTAAAGTGTTTGATTTTCAACTAAAAATTAGGAAAACAAATGTCTCAAGTTTGAGAACTTTTGCCTGTTATAATCATCAAACACTGAGACATGAAACCTCACAGGATGAATGAACTAAAATTTGTATTTACTTAGAATGTTTGTTTTTACCGCTATTACATTGCATTCTGAGTAAGGTTCTCACATTCCGGTAAGGACTTGGATAATTTCCTATTATTTCACAACAAAATCAGACTTCCTATTTTCAACCAATGGATTTTTCCTAAATTCTTTGAAAATATTGTTCAGGTTATTTGCCTTTAAATAAAAGTAATTTTTGATATGGGGTTCATTTTGGCGTTTTGGCCATTTGGAATAAAAAATATTGAAAGCACTGCATGATGGGTAAAATGTACACATCCTTGGCATGGAAAAGCTCCATTATATGCCCTCGGTCACTGTGAACAGCCTACCACTTCTACAGTATTGTCTTGGTAATGTGAAGGCTATAATCATAAGGTACAAAAGAATGTTAGAGAAGGATGAAAAAATCTAGATGTAAATATGGCAAAATATCAAAATGTCATAAAATGCAGTTTTAAGCATAATTACCTGAAGTTTCTTTTGAGGATTTAGGACTTATATAGGTATGTGGACACCAAGAATGATCTCATTCTTAACCTATATGTGCAGGGACCTGTGCAGTAGCTCAATCTCAATGGTAGTGACCCACCTTAAAAGAGGTTTGAGAATCTCTGTTCAAAATACCAAGAAATAAATGTGTAGGGGCAGTAATTCCCCATACCAGTGGCAGACCCCCAGGGGCGGGTCTCCGGGTAATCACTGCCCCCTAGTGTGTATCATACCCATCCAGGTGTGGTTGGAAGGTGAGAACGTCAGGCCAGGGGAAGTAGCTCAGAGGTAGAGCAGCCGCTTCGAAGTTGGAGGGCCCCAGGTTCGAGTCCCGGTTTCTCCAGAATGTTTTCACCAACCTCTACAAATACAAAGGTACACTCGCATTGGATATGACTGGGGGCTATATATTCATTTGGGCAGAGAGAAACCTGGCATATATTCAGTGAGTTTGCGTTCTGAGTTTGAAAGTTTTATTGGCCATAACATTATTACACTGATATAGTTATGATAATAGCTATTGGACATTGGAGTTGGGTTCAAGATAGACCATGTCAGTACAGATGGTTTCACAAGTGCTTATTGTGTATATTAAATAATCTTAGTGAAACATCATAGCATTCGTAGAATCGCATAATACATAGATTCATGAACCTTTAGAGATTTAGGGTAAATTCAGTGTCATTTGTACAAATTGAATTGACAGATCTCTTACTGTGCATTTGTCATTTGTCTCTTTACCTTTAATCAATGGACACCTGAGGTTACCTGCTCGGTAAAAAAAAACAAACGTGTTTTTAAGCTTTTGCAATAGGTTTGGGTGAGGGAATTCATAAGGACGTTAATCTTATATTGAAAAAACTTTGTTCAATGTATTTGAATGTAATTAAGATCTTTTTCTTCTCTTTTTTATGCAATAAAACTATTGTCAGTTATGTTTTTTGACCTAGAAAAGGACATATTTATAGAACATTAAAAACACATTTTTGAGTACACCTTTTGACTTTTTCCACGTTCAATAAAAACATATAATTTGCAGGACTACATCTTTGAATTCATCATGGCAGTATTTGTGACTGCTGTAGACCGTGAATATACATTGGAACTGATCCCGCTTGGGTCTAGTCTGCATATTTACCACCCAGTGGCCAAAATGATGAAATGCAATTTTGCTTTACAGTAAAAAGAAAAGTGTGTAGCCTAGCAGCACTATATTCTATTCAATGAAGACTGAAATAGACAATTTGAGAGTAAATGGCACAAGAATCTCTACGTTTGACAGAAAGATGGTCTTCTTAAAATTATATTCTAAATTAATCAAAGATTAACCCTTTAAGGACAGAGCAAAAATTGTTGCCCTGGCCATGGGGACGGCCTCTGAAAAAAGTATAGTTCCTAGAAAACGAGCCTATTTTCAATTCCTATACTAATCCTATATAATGGGCGTCGACTATAGTCGACGCTAGGCCTGCCATGGTGTCGACTATAGTCGACGCTAGGCCTGCCATGGTGTCGACTATAGTCAATGCTGGCCCTCAATGGGTTAAATATTGACATTGGTTTATATTTTTCAAAATACGATTACCACATGAGCAGTGATTAGTTCTAGGGTCTCAAATAACTTCCAAGGTTAACACAAAATCTGAACAAAAAAACACTTGGGCAATTACTATGTGGCAAATTTTATATGGGTCTGGTATCTATGCATAAAAGCATTTTGGAAAGAGCCATGGTTTGGCGAAAATGAAACAGGGTGAATAGTTTGGCCAACAGTGTAGAACTAGATGTGGATCAACAAGGTATAACATACCTTGTTGATCCACAGATGTAGATTTGCATTCACTAGGATGATGTGACATTGCTCTCTAGACAGTGCTCAGAATCGATATGGTGGTTGAATCATGTGGAAACATGGAAGGAACTTCTGACCTTTTGCTGTACACAGAAAACGATTTATATGCGGACTGGTGGAGTTGTATTGTGAATGGCCATTCCCAGAGAGCACAACGAATTATTCAGGGGAATAGAAAAGATATTCACAAATTGCTAAATGGTGAATTTGTATACAGAAAGAACAGGTTGGAACATTTCATGCCCAAGACATGTGATAAATTCAAAGTGGTAACACTGTTGTGTCTCTGTGCAGCTTTCCAAGCTACACTGTAATGAGTTGGGGTTATATAACAGGATTGTTCTATGTAAATCAACAGTGGAAAGAGCAGTATACACTGAGTGTCACTGTTTAGTGACACGGTTCTATTGCTGTTAATTTACAATATATTTTTCTGTAGATCTGAAAGATCTTGCTGTTACAGTGGATGTTACTGTATGATTACTGTGGATTGTGTTGTAAAAAAAGCAACTCACCTCCTGTAGATTTACAGCAAAATGTATTGGAACCAAAGTTGCCAAGTGTTTTTGCTGTAAAATAACCCTGGCTACTACTAACAGTGTAGAACTGTACTACTACTGGATGTTCTGAGAAATGAACAGAGAAATATGAATATTCTACATACAGTTGTAATTTTAGCCTTCATGCAAAATGAGGGAGAATACCTCTTAGTTGACTTTTATAATTGGCTGAAACATGCATTGCCATCAAGAGATTTAAAATCACTCCTGTTCCAAGAGAATGAGGTTGGGATCTGACCACTTGAACTTAGTGTTTCTCTTGCAACACATAAAATGACCTCTGCCATTTTCAATACTGAGAATATCTATTTCATAAGATGGAAGGTTGGAATCTGTGAGTACAAAGCCTATGACATCTCTGATTATGAGCGAAAATATAAAAGATTTCATTATTCACCATTTTTACATCTTGGATATTTACCCAAACATCATGGTCCCTTTATCATAGGGACACTGTGCAGCTACTGCACTTGGATTGCACTAATGGCAAAGCAGACATAATGAAAAGTTCAGTTCCTTGGTTTATATTTGACATTATGATCATCCTGGTCTATTTTCTGACAGAAGCATGTACACACTATGGCAATGTACAGAGGAAGTTAATGCTGAATGTAACAGACAATAATCATACAGTCTGTTCCAGATTGATAACCACGAACCACTCCATTACAGAGATTTATATATTTGCAGGATTGCTCACGTCATATGACATTCTCCAGCATATGGCAAATGTGGAGACTTTATTGATTTCGACCTTTACTTGATACACCAAGACGAGCAAAGAGTACTGCAGGATATGCAGTCACCATGATGACATGCAAATTACTGTTTATGATATTCAGTTTGTTCTATGGAATTGATATACTTACTGGAAACTGGGAGGCAGAACCTTTATTTATGAGTATCTTAACGCTTCTATTACACACCACTGTATTCTCCCAGCTTCTTGCCATACTTCATAATTTACCAGGTCTGGGTCCATGTATTTTCACCCTGGTGCAAATGTTTGGGGGTCTTTTGACTGTTTCATTTGTTTTTATAGTTTTTCTGTTCCACCAGGCATTTTTCATTTGAACATTTGTAATCTCATGTCCTGTGATACTGGGCAACTATATTGCCTCTGTCACAAACTTCTTCTCACTTCTGCTATCAAAATCTGACATAAAATACACCACTAGTCCTGACTATCTCTTCTGGATTTGGTACATTTTTCTCTGTTATTTCTGGGATTCTTCTACTAATGAATTTCTTTGTTGGAGTATTTGCAAACTCTGTGACTCAAATATCAGAAATAAAGGATGTTCTCCTCATGACACACTATATTGCCAATGCAAGACAACTAGAAGAATTATATATTCCCTTCTTTCAACCTTTACAGAAGTGGTTGCACAACAGGGTGTTTAGTGTACAAGACGGAAAAGTCTATATTCCATATGAATACTTCTTAGATGTAAACCAAGAAAAGGATAGGGTAGAGTGAACTTGAGTCGTCCAGGTACCTTGAGTCGGCCATTTTGCTTGGTTTTGGGCACAAAATGAAGGTGTTAATCAATATATTAGTATATTCTAAGCTATTTGCACTGGTGCTATATAGGATGATATGCTATAAGCTATCTTAGCATTTGTTTGGAATATAAGTCTAGCACCTTCCAGGAGCTCTGGATGACACTAGAGTTTGTAAATTATTATTGAAGTCAGATATAGGTTCATGATGATTTTCCAGCAACAAAATGATAGATTAGTGATAATGTGATATTGACCAAGTAACAGAGTTAAACCTAAATAAAATTGGAAAAAGCATTACATTCATACTCTGTCAAACATCATTTAACTTGAAATTATTCCTTTTATAGTATTCAGTACAAAAGTCAACAATCTGCTGTGTAGAAGTTGACTCATGGTATGATAAGACTGACCCAAGGTGTCATTGAGCAATACATGTACCTTGAGTCAGCCACTATACATGTACCTTGAGTCGGCCACTATTGCTTTTTGGTCCAAAACGAACTTAGTAGTGACCATTTCATTGGGTTCTAAGCTATTTACACTGATAGAATATGTTGAGACAGCTGATAAATGGGGACAAGTTTGCTATAATTTATGTTTACCCAAGAAACAGTGATAATCAGCATTGTAATTAGTAAAATCATTACAGAAACACTCTGACCAAGATCACTCAGCCGGGAATAAACATTTTCCCTGTATTCCTTCATGAGTACACTCTTTACTATGAATTAGTTGAGTCATTTTATGATGTGGCTGACTCAAGGTACCGCAGTGGCCGACTCATGGTACTGATGAAAGAAAATTCACATCTGTTAAATAATGGGTGCTAAAAGAGCTCCATGACTGTGGGTATGAAAGTTGTAACATCGCTGGATGGAAAGAGTAAGACATCTTGGTAATATTTATATCCATTTTTAGATGACCCCTGCAAGTTTTCCCAATAGTACAAGGATCCTAGAATAACTAGTAGGTTGTAAAGAGGCCTAGGTGGACGACTCATGGTCACTTTACCCTAATAGCATTGACAACTGAATATTTCCAACTCATGGGCTGCCCATTGGTCAATGTGACATGGATGCAGGCCTGGGATGAAACCCATCTTGTATATCCTCTGTTGAATGATATCTATTCATATAGTACCTTTTGTTCCAGAGGTCTATTTGTGCCAATTTTTTACACCAATCAATGAGTACTTGCAAATAAAGATAATTTTGAAAGTCAGATAGTGAGACTTTCTAATTTGTTAGGAGGAAAGTGCCTTTTTATCTAAAGTAAGCAGCAACAGCTTACTTGTGAAAATATCATGTAATCAAATAGCTAGGATCCATGCACTTTGATTAGAGTTTTCTAGAAAAAAAATCATATGTAACGGCTACAAATGTGGGCCCAAAAACTAACTATTGAGATGACCACTCAGCTGATTGGGTAACATCAACATCTTTGACAAATGATTTCTTAACCAAACCTTTTTAAAATGTTTCCAAAATTAATTCAATGTTACCATACACCTTTTACCAAGTGTGATACAATAAGATCTACATGGTCGGCAAAAAGTGCCTTTACCAAAATATATTCTGTATTAAGGTGTGGCAAGTATATAAGTGCCTTCCTGCACCTTATAGAACCCCTGGTGCACCCTGTAGGTCTAGGTAACAATATGAATATTGACCTACATCTATATATAGCTGGCAAGGTGCCTTTTGTATTCAGATGACATGTTACCCCTGTCAATTATTTGAGACACTAGCACTCACATGGTAATTACATTGTGAAGAATATGAATAAATTGCAATAATATGATTTTTAAAAATTAATCTTGCTGTCTAGGATAAAGATTCAGACAGATTTCCTTAACATTTCCCATTGATTATGCAGACTAGAGGTGAATGCATACATTGGTAGTACCCTGTCAACAAACCTCGTTATCAGAAAGTGGTTGCCATGGAGAGTAAAATGGCTTCACCAAATAGTGATCCAGCTGTGTCTGACAATAATCTATATGTGAAGTTACTGTATTAATGTAGTAATAGCAGTTGTTTAGAAAACCATTTTAACCCAGCACATGAGCACCTTTTAAATGTGTTATTTCAATGTACACAGAAAACCTGCAACCCATTTGAAACTTGACAATGCAGAGAAGTTTAGGGTGGGCAGTGCCCCAAGACAACCGTAACCCATATTACTGACAAGCAGAGTAGTCATGCTGGTTAAACAAAGTCATATTATTGACAATTTATATAACCACATGAGGCCATAGATTTTGGTATTCCCTACTAGCACCAATTATCCCATTGACATCTTGCTTACATAAATCTGATGAGTTTTCATGTAAGGATGGCGTAGATTGCACAGGTCGAGCCAGCTGGGTTGTCAATCTGAGGAACTAAAGTCATTTATCTTAATGAGTTTCAACCCTTCCCAAGTATTTAGTATAAGGAACATTTTAGGGTTGGGTGGCCTAGAATAACAACTGGGACTTTACAGTGCCACCTGTTCAACGGCTAACAAATGTTCTGCTAAATAATTCATACCATCTCTGTGTGTAAATGTTAACACAGGTGAATCCTTCACCATAGAGGTAGGAACTGCACCTGATAAGTCTGGCATGTTTGTCATTGATATTAGAAATCTGTGAATCGTCAGACAGGTGCATCACAATTAATCCAACACCATGCAGATAGATACCACACCTTAGGTAAAGATTGAAAACATTGCCCTTGATGTTATAAAGCCAATACATCTTGACTGGTGGA
Organism: Acholoe squamosa; assembly: GCA_949317995.1. Lineage (NCBI taxonomy): Eukaryota > Metazoa > Annelida > Polychaeta > Phyllodocida > Polynoidae > Acholoe > Acholoe squamosa. The sequence goes on from OX439041.1 coordinate 13,309,609, forward strand.
ATTGCATTAAAAAATGATGATTCTGTGACTGCTGGAGATATCCTATCTGTAAATAAGGAGCACAGGGCATTGCTGTTGAATGGTAAATATGAACCGAATCTAGCAACGCTGCAGCATCTTATGGTATCTAGTAAAAGGGAGGAGTTTGATGTGAGAACACTGTGGTGTTTCACTGCAACCTTTAAATCAAAACGGATTGCAAAATTCTTCATTGATAATGGAATCAATATTCTTACACAAGAAAGTGGGAAACTAAACATTCTATATGTTCTTGTGAGACTGGCCTCATTGCAGAAAGATCAGTTGGAACGGTTTTGTGAATTCTATGAATTCTTGAAAAGGGTACTATCAATGACTGATTTAAAAGCACTCTTCTATCAGTAAAATTGTGTTGGCTTTAGACCACTTGAACTAAGTGTTTATTTCTCAACACACAAACTGACCTCTGCCTTTTTCAATACTGAGGGTATATATGTAGTGGTGTGGAGAAGTGGTATTTATGAAGGGACACCTGCAGGTGCTCGGGTATTTTATTCTCCTCTTATACATTTGGCAACTACTTGTCAAGCTAGACTTCATGACAAGGATTCAAGAGAAATGTTTGAAAGTGAGCCATTAAAGTCTAGGATTTCTTGTAAGAAGAAGGCAGGCTTGCCTTTATTTCTGACATCATTTATCTTTAGGGCATGCCTAATGTTTCTAGTATATAGCACAGTAGAATCAGGAACCGAGTTCTTTTCATTGATGGATAGCAAAGTTCAAAACAAGACAAGCTCTGATGAAGACAGGTGTCACCGCTGATTAATATAAACTTGTCCCTTGCATATATTTTTTGTCTTGCTACATTACTTACATTGCAATCTTTGGTTTCCCTCATTTTCACAATGCATCAAGTTTGGAGAATGAAAAAGGTTTGGACAATATTTAACTATGCGAAGGTTGGGTATCAAACTAATCACTATTCATATGTTTTCTGGTATTGTGACCTAATATTTGACATAGTTTGTGTTATGTATGGAATGACAATCTTTATTACAAAAAGGCAGGAGGGTATAGATACTGACATTGTATTTGTGATGGGTTTTATTCTATCCTAGGTTCTACTATCCCAGCAACTTCACTTGGTCCAGTTAATCCCAATGCTTTGACCAATCATTTTCACCCTAATGCAGATGATCAGTGACCTTATTAAGACCTCCATGGTGATACTAGTTTTCCTCATTCACCACACCTTTGTTGTCAGAAATCTTACAACATCCTGTCCCTCTGAAATTGCTGATTACCCACAATTCCTGCTGGATACTACATTGGCTTTAATCTCAGGTTTCAATGCAGACTTAAAAAATGAACTGCATTATCTCTTTGAAATCTGGTACATCTTTACAATTATTGTGGGCAGTCTTCTGCTCATGAATTTCATCATTGGTGTTTTTGCAAACATTGTTTCAGAAATTACAGCCAAGAGGGAAATCATTCTTAAAAGCCAAACAACTATACAAGTACCAAACACAGGATTCCATAAGACCAAGAAGAGTACAGTACCTATAGGAGGTCGCGGCCGTGGCGGGAGCTATGCAGCGTCTGTGACACCACTGCAACAGCGCCACCTAGCAGTAACTAGGTGCACTGCCCCAGTCAACAACCAGCAAGATGGCGAATCCTGCGAGAAAGCAGTGGGGCCGGTTCTGTGGGGCAATCAACTGCAAAAACTCTGACACAAATACACCAGGCCTTAGTTTCTTTCCTTTTCCCAAAGACAGCGAAAGGTAAGCATTATTATGGTATAAGGGGAGAATCTGTATATCTATAACAATTCTGAAAACAATGTATGCATGTCAGTCACCAGCATGGGCGAAAATATATCAGTGAAGATGTAGAATAGTCCACAACTGTACTACCCTCATCTGTTTTCGTGTAAAGTGGCTTGAGTTGTAGCTGTTTTATGAATAGTTTGGAATACCCTGCTCACAGCAGGGCTCCCATGCAGGGCTAATTGATGACCCCACCCCCCATTTGGAATTCTGGCATTTTCTCAGGGGAACAAGGGAGTCGCAATTTTTTAACAAGGGGGTGAGGGTAAGGATGCAAAACACCATCTTGAGGGGAGGAAATCTCACCTATTTTGGCTGAAAAGGACTGCATGTTTCTACAGAATAAAAGGTGGAGTAACATAAATTGTGTCTTTGCAGTGAGGGCAGGGGGGGAAATGTAAAAAAAAGTCAGGTGCATGCATGTAAATCACAACCTCAGCCCAGGTACTTCCCTCTTGCTAGAAAATCATTCCCCAAAAAATCGCACCCATTCACTTTTTCAAAACTTAACAATTTTTCCTTTCCTTTTGATAAGATCAAACAGGTGGGTCCTAAATTCAAGACGCAATGACCTTTTGAAAAAGACACTCGAATACCGGAACAGAAATTGTGTGCTGTGCCCAGGTAAGTGTCACACTCTCTACACAGGTTTATTAATGTATAAGGGAGTGGTCATTATTTATCAACAGGGGGGGGTGGTGGGTTTTCGCGCGGACGGCGGGAAATTTTTTACGCCCCCCCTCGACGGCAGTCAAAATTTTTAGCGCCCCCCCGCGCCAGAGGCGCAGAGAGTTTTCGCGCCCCTCTTTGATCTATAGTAGCTCGCGGGCTTTTTTGCTAAAAAGAGGGTGAATTTTTTTAGCCCCCCCTGAAGAGGGGTCAAAATATTTTTAGCCCCCCCTCGGGAGGGGTCTGAAAATTTTACGCCCCCACCTCAAACCCACCCTCCCCCCCTGTTGATAAATAATGACCACTCCCTAAGATATATAGCAGTGTTATAACAGTCAGGGATATTGCCAGGATTCCTTGCAATGAACCATGTGAACCAATTGAATATCGTTATCAGGAGATTACTGTGGATGTAATTGTATTAGAGTAGAGTAGGTTTTCTAACATAATTATCCATAATCCTAGGCCACACCTCTCACCTCAATTCCTGTTTGATTCCTATACAAGATGCCAAAGAGTCTTAAATTAGTCTACCAGACTGATGAAAATTTTAGACTATAATAGTTTATTCTCCAAAAAAGAATGTGTTAATTGCAACCAAAATGTCCAAAACTCATTTGTTTGTATTTTTTTTTTATCACATCTTTCCTCGAAATTTTAAAAAGACAGAAAAAGAGAGAATAGAGTTAATCACGATTTTGTGTAAGGAACCAAAGAGGTTTTGACAAGCCATAGAGCTTTTTACTCAATAACTCTGCTTCTAGTAGGAATATTTGCGAAATTCTTTCAGTTTTCTGAAATCCCTAAATCTGGGGAAAAAGGATGCGTCTTTGGGGGCACATTGTGGTCCATATAATGCGCCATTTCAGATATAAATGTGTCTATGGCCTGGGGGCAGCCCTGGCAATATCTCTGTTAGAATAACATGATTATTTTATATTCGATATATGCATGTCCTAAATAAAGGATTAGAGAATAGCTAGACATGGCCATTTATATTAAGTTCAGGTACTAGAAAGTCCCACATGGCAATTGCACATAGTACATGTTTTATTTCCGTCACAGACCATTTTGAAGATTCTCAGTTCTACAATGTGGTCCAGAAGAACAGGTTACTGAAATGGGCAGTGCCTACACTATTTAAAGTACCAAATCCTCCTCCGAAGATAGCGTCAAAGAGACCGGGTCCTAAACAACGTCTACCTTTGCCAAAGAAGTTGAAAGTAAGTTTCAGTTTCTTTTGATTTAGTGAGTTTTCTCTGATGTTATCCCCATCAGGTTGGAGAGTCTTACAATTATATCAAGCTCAAAACAATGTGTTTCAGTGTCCTCATGGGATTAATTCAAAACAGGGTTAAATTTGATAGCCCTGTTTTGACATAATAATCCCGTGCCCAAGACGTAAAATTGATCTCTGACATTTAAATCTGTCACATACAGCTATGCTTCTTTATGAAAAATATGACCTTTATCCACGGGGCATTGAAACCAGCACTACACTACTTATAGAATCAGCCCAAAGCCAGTGTACATGTTGTACAAAGCTGGGTATTTTATGATAAGATATAACTAAATCTTTGGAAAACAAGCCTCAATCATTATTTCCTTTTTTTAGGTGGATGACTGTCATCTTAATGGTCATGAGCCTACTCCCTCTGATCTTGAATGCAGTAATGTCAACTCAGAGAAAAGATCGGTTACTACACTTAGTAAGTGTTCAAGTCACATAGACCTTTACATATCCATATGCCAGTTTAATATTCATATTGATAATAGATTATTGTAGACAAATTCTCAACAATGGTCTGAACTTTGCAACTTAATTGGTTAACTAATTTAGAGTCCAGAATTGAGCAAATGCGGAAGAAAAACCACAGCCTGCGCATGAAGGTCAATTGCTAAAATCTCACCGTGTGCTTTGATATTTATCGAGTTCACCCATTTTCGCTTACGTTATCATTTATTGTTGATGTGTTTCACATGAATTTCGAGGTTCCCTTTGAACATATTACTCTTGACACCACTAGTATTTAGACCTTTCTATGACGTGTAATTCTATTATTACTGATATTGATTCTACAATGTCAGAGGTATTGCCGGTTGTAAAATGGAGAGGTGTAATTTGTCATATAGCACATATATGTTTACATGTAAATTATATAGCCTAGCAGATTATGTATAGATTTGCTATATGTCGTAAAGCACTGTATTTGGATGGAAATTAAGAGAAATATATATATATAATTTGAGGAGGGCTCATTGTCAATCTTAATGTTGATTAAATTACACATATTGGTCAGGAAACGTCATATTAAGGAGGGACCATGTTTGTATATTTCTCATAACTATGGAACTTGCATATATGAAAGTAGATATATTTGCTAAACTTCATAATATTTTCATATTGACAGGTGTGTCGTTTGAAGAAGCGATCATGTGCTACAGTTGCAGCAAAGCAATGCGTTAAAAGGGCAATGCGGACATCACCTAAGACAATAGCAAGAAGGAAGATAGCCAACATAAGATGTCTCTTGTCAGAATTCCTATCAGGGGCAGCTTTGGAATTCGTAATGTCTCAGGTGACTATGGCCCAACGCAAGCCCCATGGACGTAGATGGACGCCCCAACAGAAGGCATTTGCCTTGTCCCTTTTACATTCCAGTCCTAGGACATACAGACTACTTTGCAAAGTATTTGCATTACCAAGTCCAAAGACACTCAAGAAAGCTGTCAAAACTCTGAGAATATACCCTGGCATTAACCAAAACATTGTTACAGCTTTAAAGATGAAAGCTGACAGCATGTCAGCACAGGACAAGTTGGTGGTCATTACTTTTGATGAGATGAGTATAAGGGAGGGTTTGGTATATGATCAGGGCCGTGATGTAATGGAAGGGGTCGCAGAGGGCACCAATCAATTGGCCAACCATGCTGTCCTGTTTGTAGTGAGAGGGCTCACAAAGAAATGGAAGCAGCCACTGAGTTATTATCTTGCAAGTGGGCCAATGACCGGAAGTACGATGAAGCCCCTTTTATTTCAATGTATTGACACTCTGCATTCAATCGGGTTAAAGGTAATGTTGTGTGTCTGCGACCAAGGATCAAACAATAGAAACCTGTTTGAGAAACAACTGGGGGTGTCCCCTGAGAAACCATACTTCATCCATTCTGGATCCAAAATCTTTGCCATGTACGATCCCCCGCATTTGCTCAAGAACATCAGAAACAACTTGAAGAATCATGGATCACTGTGGTCAATGATAATGTTGAGATACTCTGGAAGCACGTTGAGCTCTTTTATGAGAAAGACCAGGCCAAGCCTATCCAGCTAGCTCCGAAACTCACCAAAAAGCACATCTACCTACCACCCTTCAAAGACCTTCGTGTGTGCTTGGCTGCTCAGGTCCTCTCTCACACAGTGTCAACAGGGATGGCATTCATGGCACAATGGAATCTCATTCCAGGTAGATCTAGCAAATTGACAAGGGTAATAATGCTATATATATATTTTTTTTTTCTTCTTTGGGAGGGAAAAGATTAATGTCAACTGATCACTCAGCTAGCAACAAGGCAACGGTTGAGCGAACATTGTAAGGGGTTGCCATGACTTATTCCGACCTTGGGCCTGACTGATATTGAAGTAATGTTGTATTCTTCCTAGCTGGGAAGGTTCTTTTAATTAACACAGTAAAATTCCACATATTTGCTGCACCTTTGTATTCATAAGCCACATCCTGAGTTGAAAAAAAGTTTAAAAAATATAATTGATACCAAATAACTTCTTGTCATTCCAGCCGAGGCCAAACACACAGCAGATTTCATTGGCCACATGGACAAGTTGTTCAATGCATTCAACAGCCGCTCAGTCTGTAGCAAAGCAGAAATGAGCCATGCCTTCTCTAATGAATCGGGACACAAAGAGTTTCTGGAGAAAACATTGATCTGGATCAAAACAATCAAATCAAAAGGTTAGTTAACATATCACCCATTCATTGTTAACAAGACTTTTTCACTTACAACATCTGTGATTGAAGTGCCCATGGAGTAACAATGACTGTTCTGGACAAAATATTATTTTAGTCACTCTTTGCAGGTTCACGAAGACCTGGGTGTCTAATGGGATGGGAGTTAGACATACATTGTCTTCTCCAGTTGTGGAAGACTCTGCAGGAAGAGCATCAAATCAAGTTCCTTCTGACAAGTAGACTCAACCAAGATTGTGTTGAGAATCTTTTTGGTACCATCCGGGCAAAAGGGGCTGGTTACGATAACCCAGACGCAAAGGCCTTCAGAGCTTTCTTCACCCAAGTAAGTTATCCTTTGACCTTTGTAACAGAACTAATTTATCTAGTACCAATAAATCATGGAGGCCCACCTCCTGTAAAATGAATGGAAATTGCTGATTTTTTTTAAAAAAAGGAAAAGGTTATTAAAGCAAAACATTCTCTCACGTTAGATGTAAGTGGTAATTGAAAAATCAAATGAAGTTGAAAACTTATGTATTTGATAAAACTACTTCTAATGATGAGTAGCCCTTTAAACATAGTATATTCAAACAGCATAGTATGATTGGTGACTGGGAAATACCCATGTTCAAACTATTTTATGTTACTGTGAATGTAATTGCTTATCATTCACAGGTTTTGGTTGACTCTATCCTGGATAAGGGAAATGGTGGAAACTGTGAGGAGGACTTGGACAAATTTCTCCTGACATTAGAGTCTCTACCCACCAGGAACAGTAAAGAGGTCTTCCCTGAGTTACAGCAATCTCCATACCAATCACTTGTGGCAACGCTACCAGAAAATGTCAAGGATCTACTAGCTACATGCTCATTTCATACACTGCTCACAAGTACCACGAGTTCAGAGTCAACCCTCACCTTCAAGGAGCGAAATACCAATGCATATATATGTGGGTACATCATGCGAAAGTTGCAGGGTAAAGTCTGCGAGGAGTGTTATGATAAACTGGTATGCTCTCCAGACAGTGAATCAGACAACAATGACCTCATGTTCATCCGCATGAAAAGGTACAAGGCAGCAAAAGATGGCTTGATCTTTCCAAGTATAGCTTTGATTAAGGTCCTCTCAGTAGCGGAAATGGCATACCGGTACACTATAGACAGGGTAGTGTACAGTGATAGCGTGAAAGCCACTTTGTGCCATGAGATATCAAAGAGAACCAAGTTTGGAGCACTACACTGTGACAAATGCAAGGTGCAGACGAGCATCATCCATATGATGGTCAATGTACGACTTCACCATTCAGTGAAAAGGGGAAATGAATCATTGAAGCAAGACAACAGTCGGAGGAACCGTAAAGTGTTAAAGTTTGCTCACTTGTAAGAAAACCAACTAGTATCTAAACGACCCTGATACCCAATGCACAGTGGAAGAGGTGTACAATGGGTTTATATTTGTAAGCCTATATACCATAATGACAGCATGATGGAGTGCCTTCCGCGATGCACTATTTTGGACAGATCAGAATTCTTTTGCATATGTTACTTCACTTCATAAGACATGTGTTTTGAGATTTGTATAGGTGATAGCTCGGATCTTATCATCAGCACTCACAAGAGAAGGTGGGGAAATGTATAAGTTGAAGTAAATTTTCAGTCAACCTAGCCTCTTTATCACTGCTATCATTGTCACAATTCTCCTTGGATAGATCTGAAATATGACCCTCTGGGAACAAAATCAAGGGTCTTCATAAATTGCAACCTACCAAGCGTAAAAAGACTTCAGTATGTAAAGTATCAGTCAATGGCTTCCGGGGACAAACTAACCCAGTTGAGGCTTGCATTGATGATATTTATAGAAATTTTAACATATATGCTGTCTGCAGAGACTTCTCTACATGCTCTATAAAGGCCTCTTTAATTACAGTCACTATTGAGAGTCTCAATCCATGGCATGTATAGGTGCATAATGCCTGTATTGGTTGAGTAGCCTGTAGAAGCTTTTCTTGTGACCCAGATTCAGAAGATATTTTTGAGACTGTGTGATATCTACAAGGAATAGTGGAGAGAAACTTGCATGGTCTTGCTGTCATATATTATATGTATATTACCCAATAAAACTATTATCCATGACAAATTGTTTTTTATTTATGTTTCTAACAATTTAAAGAAATTCCTTTTTTATACCTAAGCTAAAATGTCAGCAAGCGGCCATCAATAAATTACGTAGTCAGAAATTTGAGGGGTGGTCAAGCCAAATGTGTTTTTGTGCACAGGGGAGTGGGCAACTTGGGGTGGGTGTAAAGCCACCTTGACATATGCATTGTGTATGCACAGGGGAACTTTAACCCAAAATTGAGGGTATTTTGAGGCTATTTGGTGATATTTATTGCGGACATTATGCCATCAGAGTTGACAAAGATCAGTTAATTGGGATGGGACTCCTGGCACATTTTGATCCTCTATCAGTGAAAAAGGCTGCACGTCACTATAGGTTAAAAGGGTGCATTTGCATGCGATTATCAGTCCTTCCAGAGGTCAAAAATGTTTGTTCACACCTCCGCGCGCTAACCCATCAGCCCTGCAACCCCCGTTTTTAAAAAACGATTACTCCCTAAGGCAATTTTCCCTCTGGCCGCTGGGATTTTTCAAGATTTTTGGTAGAAAGATATAAAAAAAATTCATGGACATGTGCAAATACCCAATAATTCTCGACCTTTATTACATTAACTTCCCCAAAAGGTAATTTTGATTGCAAAAAGGTGACTTTGATGGACAGAAAATGCATTTTTGGGGCAATGTAGGTGATTTTTTTAGCCACTTGCCACTGGCATTTTTTGGTCTCCAAATCAAAGTTTCAGCCAAAAAATCCTGTGATCCAAGTAATTTAAAGAGGTGGCTTAAAAGAACATTAAAAGTCGTGATTCTCTCTTCATTTCCATGATTTGACATTAGCCCCCCTCCCCCCTATAAAAAAAGAGGGGGGGGGGAGGTGCGAAGTAGATCTCCAAAAAGCCAGGAACATTCAAAACTCTGCAAAACCTTTTCAGAAGGAATACAGCTATCTATGAGCCTGCTTCCTTGGGCCTAATTTTATCTACCAATAAAAAGTTATTCTACTCCCCCCCCCCCCCCGAATAGATTGCTCACCTTCAATATCCCTAAGGCTTGAACGTTTTTCTTTTTCAATTCAAATAATTTGAAATTGATGGAACTTCACCAGTTTAGAAGTCACAGCTTGTCATTCTTGATGGAAACGTCTTCTATCATCCCACTTGCCATATCTAAACCTTGTAAAAATTGGGCCCTCAGACTGACCTTCACCTTGGCCGCAAAATACATGGCATGGACGACAACAAAAGTGAGCAGACAGATCTCCCCCAGCCAAAAGTGATGTAAACTACAACAATCTATGTTAGATACGCCTAGATCTACCCATTTACTCCAGGTTAGTGTCTCTAGCAAGGGTTATTATCCTAATTTCAATCAGATAATCAGGGACACTGTCTAAACCTTTGGACTATGACATGCTTTCTAACTGACACTGTTGTTCATTCCATAGATGGCTGTGCTAAGCCTAAGATCATGCAGCCTCCTATATTCAGCTCACGTCAGTGCACCTAGTTGCGGCCAGGTGGCGCTGCAGCGTAGTTGTCACTATGGGAAAGTTACAGCCTTCCCGTCCTATATTAGAGGGTTCTTGATAAGACTGAAAGAGGGGATAGTTTTCAAAGAAATTTTTGGAAACTTATTTGGTGTGTGCCTTATTTGACTAAATACTGTGTTTCCTACCAATTACAAATGTATTAAGAACATTTAGATGCATCCCACCTATTTAAGAATGAAAACCCTACAAACTTATGAGATTAAGTATCATGAATGTTTCCATATAATTTGCTTGCATGGCTATACCATGGTTGACAGATGTGAACACTGAATGATATAGATCCAGACACTGTGGATATAATGCTCTACATTTACATTATACACACTCTCTCTTAAAAATCCATAGAGAATAAAGCAATGAATATTAAACAGAATTTAATGTTTCATAACACAAATTATATCTTTTCCATTTGCTCATCTTCCCCAGGGTGTTGCAAGTTCCCCTTTTTTGAGAGAGCTCCTCTTGAATTTTTCCTTTTTTTTTGTCATAATGTACAGTCTGGACCCTGTTGTATGTATTTGATAATGAGATATAAACATAGATCTATCTGTAGTCTACCGCCAAATTCTTTTTTTTTAGACTTTATTTGGAATTTGTCGTCAGCATGAGCAGAGCTTATAAATGTACAAAATATCATGTCTTTTACTTCTAAAAAGCTTTTTGCCACCTTCAGATATAAAAGATATCCTATTTGATATCTTTGAAAATAACAAATTCTTTGCTTCTTTATATGGGGTAGTTTTTTTTATTTGTACACTTTTACCTTTTGTTTACACTATAGTCAAAAAGATGACTTCAGATTTTCAGATTTTGAAGCCTAATTAAAAATTTAACTAGTAGGCATACATTTCAGAAATTTCCTAAGCATTTAATACATCAAATACGGTAAATGTTATAGTCAGCAGGGCATATGTTACACAGGCATGGGAAAGGATCTAATAACCATCCTAGGGCTATTAGGGAGTGGTCATTATTTATCAACAGTGGGTGGTGGGTCATATAATTACCCTATATATAAAAAGGCATTGGTTTGTCGCTGGTCCCCTGTCCATTAAAATAAGCTTGACTACATGCCAGGAACAGATAAACCAAGAGAGGCTAGATCAAAGTTTGTACTTTTTTTCAAAATTAACTCGCTTTTATTCTCTAGGGTAGGAGGGGGTAAGAGGCCCTTTGGGGTAAAAGGCCCTTTAGCCCTCATAACCAAGGTACTAGTTGTATGCAGCCATTTAACATGTGGATGTAAGGATAACTTCAAGGAGATCTCTTTTGTAGGTTTTCATTATGATTGGATGAGAAAAAGTTAACTTATCAGACATTCAATATTTTATAACTGTTAAGACCATCATGCTGAATTTGAGATAATTAGAAATAAAAGGGTCCTGAAATATGCATGGATTCTTGGGTAGCAAGTATTAGGTGAGGTATTATAAGATAAAGGGGTGAAGGGTAGGTCATAAACCTTTTCTTTTTACCTTACACTTTGTTCCAATACCTACCTGTGCCTTTGAGATGAACCTTATCTTATCATCAGATCCATGGGCCTTTTGCCCCATCGCTTTGGGCCTTTTACCAAGAAGCTTCAATAGATAGGAGGTGAAACTCAGAGCTTTACCTATGGACACAGTGTAACAGCCCCCCCCCCCTTCCCCCTTAAAAGTAGGCTACCTTTTGTGTTCAGTATTGAGTCCTATGTACGATAAGGGGGTTTGTAGAGATGTCAGGAATCTTTATCAGAGTGATATCAAATGGAAACAAGGGGCCACCTATACCAAAAAAATCCTGCTGAATCAAAAATTTGTGATCTTGATTCTCAAAATTTGACCAAAAGTACCTAAATAGGAGGTTTGATGATGAGAATATTTTAAAAATGTACAAAAGTTATATTGAAAATGATTGGAACTTTTTATAGATGCAACATGCAAATCAAAGTCAATACCTCAATCTACATATCCCAATGTCTGCCTATCTCAACCTGACAAGTACTCTACCTGTGTATGACTCTGCCTCTCCCACATACTGCCTATCCCTTAGTCTATGTATCACTCATACTACCTATCCCTTAAAACAGTTTAATTAGGTTTTCCCTTAAATGGCTTAAAGGATTAAAGTTTACCCCTCACCTTTGTACCTAATTTTCTCTGTACATTCATACCATTAGTCTACCTATTCTCAATCTGCCTATCATTCACTTTACCTATCCCTCATGGTGACTATCCCCCAACTCTTCACATCCCTCATGTTTGACTGGCACATCTAAACAGTTTAAGAGATAGGCACAGAGGGTACCTTGTAAGGTGGGCATATTCAAAAGATACACTGGTGCTAGGTAATATCACAGATGTGCCAGTCAAATATGAGGGATGTGCAGAGTTGGGGGATAGTCACCATGAGGGATAGGTAAAGTGAATGATAGGCAGATTGAGGATAGGTAGACTAATGGTAAGAATGTTCAGAGAAAATTAGGTACAAAGGTGAGGGGTAAACTTTAATCCTTTAAGCCATTTGAGGGAAAACCTAATTAAACTCTAGATGTTTCAAGGGATAGGTAGTATGAGTGATAGGCAGACTAAGGGATAGGCAGTATGTGGGAGAGGCAGAGCCATACACAGGCAGAGTACTTGTCAGGTTGGGATAGGCAAACATTGGGATATGTAGATTGAGGTATTGACTTTGATTAGTATGTTGCCTCTATAAAAAGTTCCAATCATTTTCAATATAACCTTTTTACATTTTTAAAATATTCTCATCATCAAACCTCATTTTTAGGTACCTTTGGCCAAATTTTGAGAATCAACACCATGAATCTTGGATTCAGCAGGATATTTTGGTGTAGATGGTCCCTTGTTTCCATTTGATATCACTCTGATAAAGATTCCTGACATCTCCATAAACCCCCTTATCTTACATAGGACTCAGTACTGAACACAAAAGGTAGCCTACTTTTAAGGGGGGTAGAGGTGGGTGGCCTGCACTATAGGACTCTATGGAGTAACATATCCTAGGGAACCTATACTATTCTTGCTTTTACCCCAGCCTTTGAACCTACGAGGCAAAATGCCCCACTTTTTGTCAAGCATTCTATTGGAATATTCATTAAGGCTAGGCTGACAACCTATTTCACAAGTATGATACATTGTTCCATCTCTTGATTGGTGTGAAAAATATGCATTAATTAGGGATTATTCTCTTAGAACTAGCTCAGTTATGTGTTATTAGGGTATTTTAGCTTATCCTACCCTATCACCCTTTGGACTTTGATATGAATTATCGAAAATGCAAGGTGATTTAGGATGTCCAAATCTCAGCAATGGTTCATGAATATTAACTTTAGAATCTAATAGAGCATTTATTCCAATTATGATCCTCTTTATTGTGCATGTGGGCCTTTTATCCCAAAGGTTGTGGGCCTTTTACCCCAGCTGTGGGCCTTTTACCCCAGCATCCTCTTTTTTTCATACATGATTTACTGTAACAATCTATGGGGCAGAGCTGACAAGCTTTTGCGAATGAAGAAAATATCATTCCATCCTTTGATTAATGAAAAAAAGTATTCTGGAAGCAGCCATGAATTTCTTATAAATGACACATTTGTAAATTAAGGGTGTCTTACCCCATTCTGCCCTAAATTCTTTTTTTTTTTGTATTTCTAGGCCTTTAGATGTAATAAATCTTCCTCTTATTCAACCTATTCTCTGTTCTCAATTGTATTTAACAGAGGGAAAAAATAAAAGAAACATGGATAACCATTGTATTCATCTTTAACAGGGGTCTAAAATAGCATAATTATTATAAACTAATTGTTGAGTTGATTTTTCAATAGTAGAGGCGCATATCATAACCCATTCTGTGTAATATTACAATACCTCCAAATAAGTAAACTATGTGAGTGTAAACTTTGCAATCGGTGATCCAAGGCCGTACCCAGGTCAAAGGTCAATGGTCACAGCCGTTGCACACAGCAGCGGGGCCGATGGTCAGCTTTCTGTGTCTCTGAAGGACACAGCAGCAGCTCATTATGTAGTCTCCTTGAAGGATACAACCAACTGACCAATCAGGAGCTGGCTTCTGCTGCAGCAGCTGCATAGCTGCCTAAGACCAAGATGCTGAACTTAAATGTGATTCCGGTACCCATTCAATGCATGATAAATGCACTGATCTTTCCAGGGTGAAACTTAAAGCAGTGTCTGTTCTTTGAAACAGTTGCAAATAAGTTGAAATAAAAAAAAGACTGCTATGATACCGGTATTTCTTCTATTTATCACTGCTCATTATTTGCTCACTTAGGGAGTGGTCATGAACAGGGGGTTGTGGGTTTGAGGGTATACGAATTTAAGACCCCTCCCGAGGGGGGGGGATAAATATATTCTCCTCGGCTCCGGCTTGTTGGGGCACAAAAAATTTTGACTATTGTAGACGGGGGGGGGGCGAAAACCCACCACTGTGTCCCTGAATGATACAAGCTGACTATTGTGTCCTTGAAGGACACAAGCTGCCCACTGCATCCTTGAAGGCTATAAGCAACCCGCTGTGTCCTTGAAGGATACAAGCAGACCACTGCATCCTTGAAGGAAACAAGGAGATCACTGTTTCCTTAACAGATACAAGGAGACTATTGTGTCCTTGAAGGACACAAGAAGAACAATGTGTCCTTGAAAGATACAAGCAGAACACTGTGTCCTTGAAGGATACAAGCAGAACACTGTGTCCTTGAAGGATACAAGCAGAACACTGTGTCCTTGAAGGATACAAGCAGAACACTGTGTCCTTGAAGGATACAAGCAGAACACTGCGCCCTTGAAGGATACAAGCAGAACACTGTGTCCTTGAAGGATACAAGCAGAACACTGTGTCCTTGAAGGATACAAGCAGAACACTGTGTCCTTGAAGGATACAAGCAGAACACTGTGTCCTTGAAGGAGACAAGCAGAACACTGTGTCCTTGAAGTACACAAGCAGGCCAATGTGTCCTTGAGGGATACAATGAGACCATTGTGTCCTTAAAGGATACATTTATATGTGAGTAATCAACAATTTTCTATGGACATGTACAATGTTCTGTTACCGGATGTTCTGAGGGCAATTGAACAAAATTTGTGATTACCGGAATCACTAACAATCGCTTGTCAATGACATCCCTAGGATTAGTGCACATTTACACTGCACAAAACATGCCAAAGACATTGTCAGTATAAACCACTGACTTTTCAACATCGAACATTGCTATACTTCTCAGGAGTAGACATTAACACTGGCCCGGTGGCCAATGGCCAGTAGTTTGGGCTGCGGGCCAGTGATTTTTCCTAAAAATCCTTTGAAACTGGCCATTTGGCCAGTAGAATATGAATGTAATATATAATGAATAGAATTGAACTCGTTGGCTTCAGGGGGTGATAGAAGCACTGACTTTTCAACATCGAACCTTGCTATACTTCTCAGGGGTAGACATTAACACTGGCCCGGTGGCCAATGGCCAGTAGTTTGGGCTGCGGGCCAGTGATTTTTCCTAAAAATCCTTTGAAACTGGCCATTTGGCCAGTAGAATATGAATGTAATATATAATGAATAGAATTGAACTTGTTGGCTTCAGGGGGTGATAGAAGCATCAGACCTGGAGGCCAATGCTTCTATCAAACATGGTTTCCACCATTAATTCTAAGTATTTACCTTTAAAAATGATAGAATCCATTGTTTTCTTTTGCGAGTCGACAAGACGGCCCTCTGCCATCTTGGTTTCATGTTGATACGAGTTCAATCACTATATACCAGGCTGCGCCACTTTCACAGGCGTAAACTTACTCGCAGTGGGAACATACAGAAGGGAAAGTAGTAGCATTGCTTTATACGGGTTCGCTATGGTTCCTCTTCTATTAAGTTAATGCCCGTGGCTAGTTGATAGGCTATACACCAGATGGCACGAGAGGTCATGTTGACAAACGCAATGGCGAACACGCACGGCCAGTCGCTCGCTTCGAAAGTTTAATCTTTTTTTATATCAAATACAGCCATAATATCAAGGAATCTAGTCAACAGGGAGGTAGAATATGGTTTTAATTATGTTATGTCCAAAGCATTTTGTCAGCTTTGGTACATAAGCTTCAAAAATGGAGGATTTACTTTCGTGTCAACTCGTTGTCAAGGTATGTCCGGTCCACTGTCAATTTGGGTTCCTTATCCCGAAATATCAGAACTCATTTTATCCATTTTAGGAACTGAAATCAGTGCCTAAACTTGATAACCATGTTATATTTGAAAATACATTGCTATATACTAGACTGCTGGCCCGGGTGGCCAAAGGTCCAAAATGTTAGTATCTACCCCTGCTTCTAGAACACATGCTGCAGTGGTCAGCTTGTATCCTTCAAGGACACAATATTCTCCTTGTGTCCCTTAGATATCGGTACACAGTGGTGTGCTAGTGTCTTGAAGGACATGCTGGTCTTCTATATCCTCCACAGAAAAACTGGTCTGCTTGTATCCTTCAAAGACACAGTGGTCTGCTTGTATCCTTCAAGGATGCAGTGGGCTGCTTGTGTCCTTGGAGGACACAGTGGGCTGCTTGTATCCTTCAAGAACACAGTGGTCTGCTTGTATCCTTCAAGGATGCAGTGGTCTGCTTGTATCCTTCAAGGACACAGTGGGCTGCTAAAATTCCTGTCCCCCCTTTTTATTAAAGGAGGGCTATCACGGAAATTATCACTATGGGTACCTGCACAAAGAGTGCTCATAAGTCTGCGGAAAATTTGCAGCACCCTGATTGGTTAAGGGGTGGTCGTGTGACTTGCTATGGCGAGTACGTCTTAGCCGTGCTAGCCCCCCTTTAAGCAGCGCGCTGGCGTTTTTTGTTAAAGCTTAAAGGGGGTGATTTCTTTTGCCCCCCAACAAACCAGCTCCCCTGTTCTTAGAAAATGCACATATGTTACAATCACCCCCTGAGGGGCGTGATCATTTTAGGTTCTAGGTTTATGCAGGCAGTCAATGTAAAATTTCAGACCCCTCCCAAGTGGGGGTCTAAGGGAGTGGCCATTATTTATCAACAGGGGGAATGTTGGGAATTCACGTGGACACACAATAATTTTTTACACCCCCCCTTAACAGCAGTCAAAATTTTTTGTGCCCCCTGGGCCAGAGGCCTGGGAGTTTGTGCACCCCTCTTTGATCTATATTAGCCCCCCCATTGGGAGGGGTGTGAAATCTTTATGCCCCCCCTAAACCCACCACACACCCCTGTTGATAAAAAATGACCACTCCCTAACAAAATTTTGACCCCTCTTGAGGGGGGTCTAAAAGAATTTACCTTCTTTTTAGCCCAAAAGCTGTGCGCTACTATAGATCAAAGAGGGGTGTGAAAATTCTCAGCGCCTCCGGCGTGTTGGGGGGGAGGGCACAAAAAAAATTACAGTCATGGAGGGGATGTAAAAAAATTCTACACGTCCATGCGAAAACACACCACCCCCCTGTTGATAAATGATGACCACACCTTTAGACCTGCCAGCTGTTGTGTCCTTGAGGTACACTAGACTAGCCCACCCAAATGTGTCAACAAAGAATTGGTGTTGTGTCCTTCAGGGACACAAGGCTAGCCCACCCATGCACTGTGTCAACAAAGCTTTGAATCCAGGATCATCATCCATGGACACAATAAATGAGCATTTCAATTTCTTTTTATCACTATTTTGATCTGTCAAATTCTATAACAAAGAAAACTTCTGCCTATTTATTCAGAAATCAGTGTGTTTGTTCTTTGAATGCAGGCTGTAGAAGGTCCACCATCTTGGTTTTAGCAGCTGCCATCTGCTGCTGCAGAGACTGGCTCCTGATTGGTCAATTCTTTGTTTCTCTGAATGACACAAGGGCTTGTATCCTTCAGGGACACAGAAAGCTGACCAACGGCCCTGCTGCTATGAGCAGACAGATGCGGCCACAGATTGTCAGATGGCGCTACAGATATTGCTGCCCTCAAAATTTGGCCTACAGTCTTGGCCCTACTTGAAATGGGTTGGGGGGGTATGGTAATGCATACTGAAAAAAAGGCACATTTTGCCGTGAAAAGAAGGCTCACTTTGCCGTGAAAAGAAGGCACATTTTGCCGTGAAAAAAGGCTCACTTTATAGAAGGGAACATGCCAGTCTTAGCCTTAGGTTTATCTGTATCATGGCACTAATGCCCAAAACTCTAGTGGCGAGGCCACTAGTCATATATAAAGACCCATTGATATGAAAGACATGAATCTGCTTTGAGTGATGTTTTTAATATGGCCCTTTACTTTTCAAAGTGGTCAATCATCTTTCTTCCAAGTCTGCCATTAGCGCATTATAAAAAATCCTAGAAATAGCCCTGTTTGCAAATATATACTTTCACTGAAAAAAAAAACGATCCTCAAATATTAGTAAGAAGTTAGGAGGTCGAACTAACTTTTTGGCAAAGGTAATCAAAAAGCATGTGTCCAAACTTCCTATCCTATTAGGCGTTTTCAAACTAACCCTTAGTAAAATGTTAGCATTTGCCTGACATTATTAGTAATTCGTTAGTCCTTTTACTAAGACTTTCATTTATTGGTAGTATG
Source organism: Acholoe squamosa (assembly GCA_949317995.1). NCBI lineage: Eukaryota > Metazoa > Annelida > Polychaeta > Phyllodocida > Polynoidae > Acholoe > Acholoe squamosa. The sequence continues at coordinate 13,328,286 of OX439041.1, forward strand.
AAATAGGGCCTGCAATTTTAATCTTCTGCAAACAAATTTATATTTGAATACTATAAACATCAAAACATGGGAAATCTCGCATACAGACATGAAGAGTTTCTTTAAATCACTGAATATATAAGATACAATCCCTAACCCTTTGAAACTAACCCTTTATTTTAGGTAAGCCACATTGAATTCAAAATCTTACACTCTATATCAGGATTTTGACTCCTCCAACAGAACCTGTTCATTTAAGAAGCATGTTCTATGGCTCAAATTATTTGTATTTACAACCCCTGAGCTAGGTTGCTCTGAGTTTAATACAAAGTCAGAGAACTAACAATGTGGATAATGTGTATATTGAATATCCACACAAAAGGTGTTTCCATCTTTCTTCCTTCTTCCTTCAATAACTTATCAATATGTTAGGTGCATTTTATTAAATGTTATATGAGTACAATTGCAAAGACTTTCTAATTCAAAGGTCATTGGAAATCACCATTATTTTGACATCCATAGACTATTTTATGATGTGCACCTACCAGAAAGATCCTCATACAAACTGCACTGCCACCTGGTGTGAAAAAAAACTACTAACCCTTAGACAAAACTACTAACCTTGGAAAAGTTACTAACCTTTTACTAATTTTATCTCTTGACTTAGTCAAGCTAGCTTGTCTGAATTCAGTGGCGGATCCAGGATTCTCTAGAGGGGGGGCCAAGACCTGGTCAAATTTTGTTGGTTTAGACTTGAAATGGTGCATTCTGGTGGATTCTAATTGAACCCTTAAGTCCCATGACCATATAATTTGAGGTAAATCCTCAAATCATTTTTCATGTTATAGATTATTGGTGGTTAGGGGACATGTATATCCTCCCCATGTTGGGGATCTCTACCAGGAAAATCTTGAATGGAACTTGTACTAAGATTGTGATGCCTTGAAATTTTGGGGGGTAGGTGGCTTTGCCCCCCAAGAAACTTTGCCCCCAAGAAAATCTTGAAATTTAAGACAGGAAATGGTGCATTTTGATGCATTCTGGCACACCATTTTAATGCAGATCAGCATGTACTCTTCCACCCCAGCCCCCAAAGACTGCAAGTGTCGATATTTCACTTGTTCCCATTATGCCAAAATAGTCATATTGTCAGAAATCAAAATCTTTGGAAACAGATTAATAGTTACACTACCCCCATATAGCAAACATGAATTGCTTTTGGGCATAGGTATAGATCATTTATACATGAGTGGTTTGTCTTCAGATGCAAGGTGGTTGTTGAAAGGTGAAAGTGGAGGAACTAGAATAATCTTACAAAGTTTTAAGGGAATCAATCAGTGAGAAGTAGGTATATATTCAAAAGTTATGTCAAGTCAAGGTATTAATCTATTATATTGAAACCTTTACCTGAGTAGCCACTGCTCTCAGAGCTATTAGAGACAAAAAATATCCCATGTAAGACATGCACAGTTGTCCTGTATTTGTTGTCCCTAGGTTAACCTACTTTGCCCTCAAATTAAATTAATGCCCACTCTCAAATTTTAGACCAATATAATCTTTGTACAAAAACCTTCAGTGCAGCCATGCAAAAAGTGACTCCTCCTGCCACCTCCCATCAATTGGTGTCCTGCAACCTGCAAGTTAGACCTGAGGGGCCAGACATGGCAAGGGTGAGGGTGGGTAGTCAGCGAAGTAGACTGGAACTTGTGACTTTTAATCTTAGTAATGAGAAATATTTCTCTTTTAATTGTGAAAATTGCAATTTTTATCCTACATATGGAACATCATATTCAAAGAATTGCTTATAGCAAACATGAATTGCTTTTGGGCATAGGTATACATCATTTATACATGAGTGGTTTGTCTTCAGATGCAAGGTGGTTGTTGAAAGGTGAAAGTGGGGGAACTAGAATAATCTTACAAAGTTTTAAGGGAATCAATCAGTGAGAAGTAGGTATATATTCAAAAGTTATGTCAAGTCAAGGTATTAATCTAATATATTGAAACCTTTACCTGAGTAGCCTGGTGTCCTGCACACCTACTTTGCCCTCAAATTAAATTAATACCCACTCTCAAATTTTAGACCAATATAATCTTTGTACAAAAACCTTCAGTGCAGCCATTCAAAAAGTGACTCCTCCTGCCACCTCCCATCAATTGGTGTCCTGCAACCTGCAAGTTAGACCTGAGGGGCCAGACACGGCAAGGGTGAGGGTGGGTAGTCAGCGAAGTAGACTGGAACTTGTGACTTTTAATCTTAGTAATGAGAAATATTTCTCTTTTAATTGTGAAAATTGCAATTTCTATCCTACATCTATGTGAGGCCAACAGTGTTTATCCTCATGATCTAAGCTTTGCAATGATATATGGAACATCATATTCAAAGAATTGCTTCCCTCCCCCATTCCCTCTCTTCTCCTCTTTCTCCTCCTCCTTTTTTTTTTTTGCAGGGGGGGGGGGCAAGGCCCGTTCGCCACCCCCCCTGTATCCGCCACTGCACTGAATAGGTTAGTTAATGTTACTAAGCACCTAACCATTATTAGTAAAATGTTAGTCCTGTGTTAGTCTCATGTGCTAACTAAGGTAGGTTAGGGGTTTTGACTAACTTAAATTAGATTAATTTTTTTCAGTGTTAAAATTAGGTTCTCTTTTTCAAAAGTGGGAGCCAGCACATAAGTACTTTTCAAATGCAGTATTTCAATATACACAGAAAACCTGCCTCCTTTTGAAACTTGTCACTGCCAACAAGTTTAGGGTGATCAATACCCCAAGGCTACCTAAACATGTATTTTTGACAACCACAGTAGTCATGCTGGTTATTGACAACTCATGTGACCATCAAAAGCCCAAAATCCACTAGGCGGCGCTGTGCTGCCTGTGACGCTGCCGCTCCGTGCTGCCTAGTGGATCCCTGGCTTTAAAGGCTGTAGATTTTGGCATTCCTTCCTAGCACATACCGCAATGACCATAATGGTCAGTCTGTCAACATCCCTCTACTATTTGTAATTGTCAATGGTCAGTCTAATCATCATTACTTAAGGTTGTCAAGCTGCTGTTGGACCATGGAGCTGACCCAAACATAGAACACTTGGTGAATATAGGAAGACCTGGCACAGCCAAATGGGTGCAACTGCAAAGCACTGCCCTACATGAAGCTGATGCTGGGGCTAAATGTAAGGAAGAGGATAACTTAGAAACATCTTGACACTTGCTTTACATGATAGATAAATGTCTTCTTGTACTCATTGAGGTGTTGTTAAAATATGGGGCAAGTCCTTATCATTACCCAACAGAGAAGGATATCCCACTGCTACATTCTGTTAGTATGTATTATTCCACGATTTCTGGGTTTCTCAGTGCTTTTTGCTGGATATTCCCATGCACATACCTGTCGATATTGCACCTGCACGCCATGCGGTTATCCATGGATAACCCGCATGCCTCTCATGTCCTTCCATGTCATATGTTACATGTTAAAACCTACGACAATTTTCATTGCCAGGGTAGGGGTCGAACCTGCAGTCTCAGATCCCTAGTCCAACTCCCTATGCATTGCGCCACAGGGACTGACTGATGGTGGCTGGCTAGAACCAGGTCTGGATATGATACAAAGCCCGGGGAGGTCACTCACATATAACTACATTCAAAGTGTGAAAATCCCCAGCATTCTGGGTTGTGACCCCCCTAGCAAGCCTAGCCAGGCGCCGAGGTGTGTGTACCGATCGTGTATACATAACCACGGGACGCATTCAAATGAATCCAGGCTGAGACAGGCGCTGAAGGAGGAGACGCGGTGGTCTAGTGGTTAGTGCATTGCACTCAGCCATTAGAGGTATGCGGTTCAAGTCCCGGTCCGGGCGCATCTTATTTTCGCCGTGTGCGCTGTCGCTGTCCGCTGCCGTGGTGTATTATACACAGACATAACCGCGAGAAGCATCTTTTTTTTGCCGTGTGCGCTGTAGCTGTCCGCTGCCGGGCGACGAGGTGCATGTATTGATTGTACACAAACATAACCGCGATATGCATTCAAAGCAAGCCAAGACGGGCGCTGTCGCTGTCCGCTGCCGGGCGCCGAGGTGTATGTACCGATCGTGTACACACAATGGCTGGCATCAAGTCCCGGGGAGGGGGAATAATTTTTGTTTTCAACTTAAATTTATTGGTATTTTATTGATTATCTATTGGTTATTTGGAATAAAATAAGTAGTCAATGGATAATTCAAGACTTGTGTGTGTTAGCAAAGGCTAATTACACTCGGGCTACGCCCTCTTGTAATTATCCTTCACTAACACACACGCGTCATGAATTATCCATTGATTACTTGTTCATGATATACACTGTCAGCCCAGCGCACCAGTTTTACAATGGATTGCTTATTATTCGGGTCTACAGGGGGAGTTGATGTTAGTACAAATCTAACGACCCTACAGGAGCTTGCCCTGTCTTTTTTGTCTTCATTAGGCATGCATGGTCTTAAGTATCAATGCATGCATGGTGTGCACACGAATGATATTATGGGGATGATCCACACGGACTGATCTCAATGATAGCATATATAGCAGTGTCCTTTGTAGCCTACCTGTATTGACAATACCTTTGTTGTAGATTAACAGAACCTCTTGCTGTAGTTCTACACTTCTAGTTTCTGTAAATTTACAGCAATAGTTGCTGGAACCTCAGTTGCCAGCAAAAGTTTCTGTACGTTTACAGTATATTTTGCTGTTCATTTACAGCAAAACTTGCTGTTCATTCACAGAAAATACTATTGTTATTTCACAAGACATTTTTCTGTAATTTTTCAACATATTTGCTGTTCCAGTTCCACAATTCTTCATGAAAGGATGAAAGAAGGTCGCACCATGGGCGAGATCTGCGGGAAACGGGCAGTGTGAGGGGAGGGGGACCGGCTGAATGCCCCGACTGACTATGGGAAAAGTTGAGATACTTGAGAGCCGCTGTGTCGCTAACAAATAACCACTAGGAACCAACTTTATAAGTCAGATATAAACCGACTTTATTTGTATAGATCTCTCATGAACCGACAATACATGCCGGTAACATGCATCTTACTATACTAGTATATCCGACTCTACATGTCAATGATAAACAAAATTGCAAGAATGAAGTTAAGGTGGCTGGTGGGGATAGAGTAAAAGTAATTAGAATTTTGCCATATTCTCACCATAGTCTAAAAATGATTTGTACTTTTCATATGTGCAAAACTAATAGGGGGGTCCCATGCATTTTTTTGAGATACAGAAAATTCAACCCTATATAGGATCATATAGTGATTTGTCACATAAACCCTTGGATTCATATCCAAAAGTAATTAAATTTTGTTAAAACTTCTTCAGCACTAAGATATTAAGCATATCTTTGCAATAGATGCAACATTGACATATAGTCCCAGGCATATTTCTAATATTTTTGATGATTGAAACAATAAATGTAAGGATATGGTTAGAATAGTGACATCTAGGTTATACAGTCTTTTCTAGGTGGTCATGTCATACTAGTGATTGGCATGATCAAGTTGTCATATGAGAAATATCATATGACTAGTGGTGTATGGAGTAAATACATCAGGCTCATAATAAATAGTGTTATTTCCAGTTGTCACTGGTTTATTCAGCTTTAGGCAACATGTAAGAAATATCAATCATACAGTAGTTAGTATGTAGGTAATTTGTACATACAGTAAACATACAGTAATTTATAAAGTATAATGTTCAGTTCCACTCCACCTGTGAGGTATTAATAATACAGTGTCCAGCATAGTTCTAGGTGGGTTCCCACACCTAGCTCCTGACCTGCTGCTTAGAGGAATAATGTAATAATGGATAACTTTACCCTCTGGTGGAAGTCTTGAAGAAGATAGCCTCTGGCCACTAATGGTAGGAAACCAATGCCTGTCTAGCATAGTTTCACCATAGTGCAGTGGTATAGCAGGTAGCAGGAGATGACTGGAGATGTTACCTCTAGAGCGGTTCTTGGTGATGTGTCTTCCTGGAGGTGCAGACAGGCTATTTGTAGCAAATCTTGGAAAAGCACCTCCAGACTGACTGGAGCCAGCAGCATCTGCCTAACTCTACAATTGTTTGAGGGGACCCTTTCAAGTGTCACAGGGGGACAAAGGACCCCCATGGACGCCGCTATGGCCCCCATTGTCTTGGTCGGTTCTGCATCTTCAGACCCTCATAACTCGGTCGTTTATGCTTGTATAACCGCCATTTTGGGCATGCGCGGAGCTGAATGTGCCAAGATTATAATGCCCGCTGGATAGGCGCGTAACTCCCGCCGGTTTGTCTGTAGCTCACTCGGAGGTCGATTCAGTCTCCATGGCGTAACTTCCTTAATACTGGGAGTTCCGCCTTGATCTTGGGCTCATTCTGACCGTCTAATTATGGGCTTTCCATAGAATTTTTGATATTTGACCTAGGTCGCTCAGGAGCGACGCTAGAGCGACCGGAAGGTTATGGCGTCGTGCTTATGTAACCCATTGTTCAGTCCTTAGAGTGCTCAGACACTCATGACGGCGTCAGCGGTGCTCAGGCACCCGTGACGGCCGGTTGCATTCACTTACAAGTTATTAATTTGTGCATTGAACCATGAGGTCGCACACTGAGACCCTCATTTTTATTATATTGTGCAGTGAACCATTAGGTCGGAGCTTTTGATGTCATAAACTCTGTCTAACTGACTGTGGCTGGTGTGCAGTGGGGCATGAACGCTCTTATACAAAGTTTGAGCGCTCTTATAGCTCTTAGAACCAACCTATGTATTAATTTCATAGATATTTCTTTGATTAATACAAAATATGTTAGAATTTATGGAACAATAAAATGGTATATCATAGAATACTCCCTCTCCCCCGAAAGAATGCGAAACTCCGTCATTTCGCCGAGGGAATGTACAATTTATACAATTTTTACCTTATTTTGGAGTTGTATACTGTTTTGTAAGAGGATTTGAAGTAATGGGGAGTGCTTCAAATGCAATTTTTGTGGTAGAGCTTTGTCAGTATAAACAATTTTCTCCTGGGTATAAGTACATTTCCAAGTTTCTATATCTTACCATACCATAGCTTATTTGCTTATGTAACATCAATATTGGGTACAATATTCCATTTTTATGTACAACATACAATTTGGCAAATAGTGTGCAATTTTGGCATTTAATATTCAATTTAGCGTGCAAATTGAACATAAATGACAATTTCAGTGTGCAAATTTACAATTTCGCGTGTAATTGCGTTCAATTGACAATTTCAGTATGCAAATATATAATTTTTGCGTACATTTGGCAATTTAAGTGTGCAAATATATAATTTTCGCGTATATTTGGCAATTTTAGTCTGCCAGTGTATAATTTTGCGTTCAATTGATAGTTTCTGTATGTACATATATAATTTTGCGTACAGCTTGGATACACATAGAAATGTTGATTTTCTAAAAATCTGACTTCAGTGTATGAATTGGGTACAGACATACAGTATAATGTGCAACATATAATTCAAATGTAAATTGGATACAACTTACAATCTAGTGTGCAAACATACAATTTTAGTGTGCAAATTGGGTACAAGCGTACAATCTGGTGTGCAAACATACAATTTTGTGTGCAAATTGGGTACAAACGTACAATCTAGATTACACTATTCAATTTATGGGATTTGAGACAAATTTTTCCGAGGGCCGGAAAAACAAAGTACTTCATGTACAATAGGCTTGTTTGTCTCTGAGTTACTCATTGATTTTGCTATATTGGTGTATTAATTGGCAATTTCGGCAGTGGGCCGCTGCTTAATTGACTTTTCCCCTAGCCTTTTGAGTATGTGTCCCTGAAAGAGATTTATTTGGTGAGTATCTTAAGTAAACATGTTTTATGTCAACAATTTTCTCAACAATTTTTTTTTTTTTTTTTTTTTTTCATTCATTTTTCCAACAATTTTCTTGGATACCTAAAGTGTGTTACTTTAAGTAAACCTTGGCATAGTATACAAGTGCTAGTGGGTACAAAAACTGTCTTAGTTATCTACCTGCATTCATGTATATTAATGTTAGATTTGTACAATTTTACAATTTGTAATTTGCAATTTCGCAATTTTGCGCGTATATGTGCGCATTAATCATTGATTTTTGTGAGAGTACCATAGATTTTCATATTATACATCAACAAGTGGCTGTGTAAATAATTTTTTTTTTTTTTTTCTAATACTTTGATAATTTCATTGACAGTGGAGGTGTGTCAGGAGTGAGATGTGAGTCTCCTCCCTGGTGTGCTCATGCAGTGGTGGCACTTGAGGTGTTAGGTGCCAGATTTTGGCATGTGTCTGTGGCAGTGCCTAGCTTGGTGTCAGTGGACAGTTCAGGGTGGGGGGGGGGTGTGTGTGTGTCCATTTAAGGAGTGTGTGGCTGGTATTGGAGCATCAGTTCCTCTCTGGAAGTCACTGCTGTAGTACCATGGCCCACCTACAAGCTCTCTTTGCTCTGCCTGTCCCCCAGGTGATGGAGGTGGGGAGTCCAGCTAGGGCCCTGGTTGAGTCTAACCAGACCATCCATTATGGGTACATAGTGAGTAATTTCAAAGAGATCATTGAGCATGGTGATGTGATGGTCTGTAATTACTCCTGCCATTATTTCCTGGGCTCAGCCTTGCGTCGGGGGGCCACTGTGGCCCTTCTGACTAGGGCCTTGGGCAGTATGGGTTTCTGGCCCATGGATTATAACCTAGGGCCGCGGGAGCGAGTGCTATGGGATTATTTGTTGGCGGCATCCCTCCTCGATCTTGCGGCATCCGGGAATCCATCCACGGCTGCCGAGTATGGACTGGGGATGCTGGAGGCCCGGCTCGCTGAGTGGGAGCAGGATCACAGCCATATGTATGGCTCGGACTCGGCCCCGGACTCTCCCATTGATGTTGAACCCGAGGATCTGTGGTAGGATCCCGACTGACTGAAACCTAGGGTGTAAAAACCCGCCATCCCAAAGGCCCTTTTCAGGGCCGGCAAATTGTCCGAAAAGTTCTGAATACTGTCTCTGATGTGTTGTCTCCTGGTGGTGGACTGGGGGCAGCTTAGGCTGTGGGCAGTCTAGGCTGTTTCCACAGTCACCGGGGAGGGCTGGTGGTTTAGAAAATTAGCAATAGTCTGCATGTTCGACCTTGCGGTCTCCTCCTGTTGTTCGTCAATAATTATATCTGTTGTATTTTCCAGTGCTGTCATGGTCACCGGGCTGGTGCCACAATCATTCTGGAGAAGCATGGAGTAGTACAGTCCTTTTTTTTAAGGGCTGGTATAGTGCTGAACCTAGTGCGCCAAGGTAGGTGTATCACCTGAGGGAGGTGATAAGCAAATTCTCCTCTCTGTGTTGTTATAACTGCTGGTCCATTCCAGGTAAATATAGCCTTAGGTAGTGGGAAGGTTTTAACCACTATATCCTTATAGGTAGGGGCAGCTGCTGACTTAATCTCATCAAATTCATGTGGTATTGGCCTCAAGGGTAGCGCGAAGTTTGAGTCTCCACAATATATTTTAAAATATATTGTGGGGTTTGTGCGCTTGGCCACATTTTTCTTGCCACAGTGTGTCTGTGCAAATTTCTTAAGGTACTTCATTATTCTGTAGGCTGAGTAGATGGTCAGGGTGAATAATATAGCAATTATCAGGGTGTGGGTTTCCTGAATTGTGAGGAAAGGGGTGTGGGTCTCCTCTGTAGGGGTTAGTTTGGTAGGATTCTTATCTGGGAGCAATTTGTGTAGGGGCAGCTCGGTGACTAGTCTAAATGCTTTGGCTGTAGGCAGGTAGGCTACAGTTCCTCCTAGTCTGTACAGTTTGAGTAGTATGTATACTATAAAAATGTGAGCTGCTATCCCTAGAATGAGTCCTAAGCTTTGGAAGATTGGATGCTCTGTAACTCGACGTAGGTATGATTCCTCGTAGCGCGTTTCCATTGCCTTATCAAGGTTGGAGGCATCTTTTAATAATGTTTTGGCAAAGGGCTCTAAATTTAGTTGAGTAATATCATCCATGATTGGATTTTCCTGTAGTTTTTCTAAGGTTCTAGAAAGGTTTACTACTGGGAAATTTGGAAGATTCTCTCTTTCATCTGGTTTGGTTTCAGAAATTTTGTTAAGTGCTGCCATGAATGGTAAATTAATTGTCTTGAGAATGTAATGAAATGATAAGGTTGAGTTACAGGGCAACCTTGTGTTTGGAAGAGAAAATTCTCCTACACTGATCGTGCACCCACAGGGTACACCAATGATTGAGTAGGACTGGGCCTTCCGAGTTTCAGACGTTTTACCATGGCAGTTGATAAAGTAATGGGGTTCATTAGTAGTGACCAGATACTCATCTTCAGAAATGGAAATAGCATGGGTGGTAGGTGCTTGCAGTGGTGAAACTGTAAACTTGCAATGTTCCTTAATCTGTTGAGCCTGGTTAGTAAAAATGGCTACAGGGCATGTAGGCCTGTGTCCATAGATTCTACCATTTACATCTCTGCATACCTTTACTGTAGTACCTTCACATGCCTGCATATCTGCTGAGTCCAATTCGATAAATAATGATTCATCGTAAGATACTGCTAGAAACTCAGTTGTGGTTTGTAGTTTGGTGACTCCTCTGGTGGGGGTCTCCTGTGTGTCTATAGGCATGGGTGATGTAATCATTTGGTACAGTTTGAAGGTTGAGGTGGTAGATTGAATTATAATGTCCAGATGAATATATATATGGTGAGCTGAGTAAGTGTATGAGGTCAGCTTCTGTGAATAATAGAAATCTAAGTCATTAATTGCGACTTGTGCTCCAGGGTGTGTAATCCTAAGTTTGTTATTAATGTCAACTAGGTATCTAGCGAGGTCTGAGGGTGGTACTATATCAGGGGTTAGGATCCCTGATGATAGCATCCTCAGGGCTGCATTTGTCCTTTGCAGTGATTGAACTGTATTCATTCTTGCTGCTATGATAATTAGTGCATCATTTAATACTTGCATTTTCTCCCTTTGAGTTTTCTCGTGCCTTGAATATGAGTCAAGTGACCTGGACATGTTAGAGGCCCACAGGTTGACGGTGTCACCTATGGTGTTGATTGTGCTGTCCAGTACCTTCTTATCTTGGATGTATGCTTTAACAAACTTATCTTGTCTGTCTGTGATCTTTTCAATGAGACTAGCTGCTTCCTGATCTTGTTTAGCAAATTTTCCTAGTATTTCATCTATGTTCTTGAGCTGTCCCATTACTTGGTTTACATCTTCTACTGTGGCTAGACCTAGCACACCGCGAAACAGGGGTGCTAGAAAACCCAGTATGGCCTCTCTTTTGGCCTTGTCCAATGTGTTTATGGGGTTGGATAAGAACAATTTGATGGAGGCTAGTGTTTCATTTATCTCCTTGTCTGCAATTTCCAGCAAGGTGTCTAGCTCCTTAGCTTGTTGGATAATTTGGCCAGAGGTATGATCTTGTAGAGTAGGAGTGGTCAAATGGAGTATTCTATCCCTTATGGATCCTTGGGTAACGGGTGCCCGAGGTATCTTGTAGGGAATAGCTAACAACAGTGTTGTGGTTGTATGTCCATTGACCAACGGTTGAGGGCTAGGTTTGAATACTACTCCTATGTTTTGTCTCACCACAGGTGTATAACCTGCAGTAAGTGGTTCAATAGTATATAATAACAGCATAGTTAGCAGTATGGGTGAAACTCTCAGTCTCCCCATGGTGCTTGTGTAAAGCAAGTTTGCTGTTTAAAGTCTTGTCAAATTTGTAGTGATTTGGTGCTGGTAAAGTCTAAGTGTATGGTGTAACACTTTAAATGAAGTGGTTCAAACTGTACCTTTGCAAGATTGAGCTGTCTTGGCAATATGTCCGGTGAGTCTATAGAGGTTGACCAGTAATGGTAAGGTCAGGTTGAAGGTGAAGTAGGTGTGTTCTTTATCCTAGTGCAGTCTCTCCTAATGGAGAAGTGGGCTGGCTAATTCCCAAGTGGGGTCCTGTAGACTTGTGTTCCAGACTGCAGCTGGATGAAGACTGATGGTGGGCTATGGTCCACAGTGCTTCTTATGTAGCCTACCCTACCCACATCCATTGTGGGCCTGGTATTGTTTCTCTGGAGACAATGCATTAATCTCCAGTGTCTGCTAACTGTGGGGTCTATTGTGTAGTCTGTGTACTGGTAATTAGCTCCTCCTGTCATCCAGGACAGCCATTCATGACCGTCTAGACAGTTGTCTGAGGGTAGCTTATAAGGTCAATTGATCTCTATAGACTGCTGTGTTGGCATAGCGCGCTCTTTCATGTGGGGATTAGGCTTTAGACACTCCATTGTGTTACCCTTACTCTTCTTAGACTTCATGTCTGCTTTACTTGGGGGGTCCCAGTCTTTGACCCTTTCAGAGGCAATAACCTACTGATATATTTACAAATTTGATTGGCTTTATATACATAGTAATTCATTATCAGTCACACATGTCTTATGTGTGGATGAAGAGAATTTGTAATACATTTTGAAAATCTTATGTCTTTTGGTATCTCAATCCTGTTTCTAATTTCTTGAAACTGCACCACACCTAGATGTCTTTCTTAGTATGTGGTGTGCAGGCCTAGGCTTGATAGGGCCTATGCCTGTGGTTTCTCTTGTAAGGGTGATATCATTTTTGTTCCTTACAATTTTGCTGTAGTATTTGGCCTCATGTGGAATAAGCCTGTGTGCAAATTCATTGTTTCTGACAGCCACAACCTTTTTCAGTCTGTCTATGTGCACTGGTCTGGCCACCAATAGATTGGTGTCCAAGTTTTTGAGTTTGGCACTTGTCAAACTAGGTCTATCTACTACAACATATGGTCCCATAAAAAGGGGTTGAAGTTTCTTACACTCTGTGTTGGTCAGGATTCTTGGAATGTTTAGGTACACCATGTCGGTGACCTTGATTTCCTGTGGTGTAAGTTTCTTATCATATCTATCCTTCCTTTCCTTTTGTAGCTTGGCGACCCTTTCTATAGCTTTCCTCCTAGAGGTATCTTGATTCGTTATCATGTTAGCTACATGGTCTGCTACTGTGGATATGTCTTCCTGTATTCCCAGCCCTAAGTCCATTGGGGTGGCTGGGTTTCTCCCATGGAGTAGGAAGAAAGGGGTGAATCCTGTGGTTTGGGATTCAGTGTTGTTTAATGCAAAGGTTATGGGTTCAATAAATGAATCCCAATTGTTTTGGTGCTTTGAGCAGAATGCTCTGAGCGCTGTGCCTATGCTAGCATTGAATCTCTCTACAAGCCCATTTGATTGTGGCCTGTATGGTGAGGAGAATTTATGTTTGATCTTGAGGTGTTTAGTTAACTTTGTGAACTTTGCACCTGTATAACATGTCCCATTGTCTGTTTGAAGAGTGGCTGGTGTTCCATGATGACAAATTATATTCTTGTAGAACTCTGCTGCTGTTGTCTCAGCTTTTAAGTCAGTAGTAGCCCAAGCTGTTGCATATCTGGTAGCATAATCTATGCAGACTTGTATATGTTTGTTTCCCCTGGCAGTTGTGGGAAGTGGTCCCACCGCGTCTAGGTTTAGGAACTTCATTGGTGAAGTCATGTACTCTCTCACTGTCATTGGTGTTTTGTGTGAGTGTACTTGCCTTTTTGCTGTGAGGCATGTGTGGCAAGTGGAAACATATTTTGTTGTGTCTGCTAGCATAGACTTCCAATATACCCTAGGTCGGAGTGCTGACAGCATCCTACTAGAACCAAGATGGCCGCCAGTAGGTGAGTCATGGAAATACTGTAGTGTACTTGTTATCCATTGCTGTGGTATAACAATTTGAAGTGGTACAGTATTGGTTTTTCTCCAATTTATGGGGCATATATGGACTAATGTACCATTTACCAAGGTGTATGTCTGGCCTTGGTTGATGATTCTATTTCCTTGTGCTTTTGGTGCAGGCAAGGTTCCATCCTCAAGATATTGTATGAGGGGCAATAGGTCCTTGTCTTTCCTTTGTTCCAAGCCAAGGTTTGTACCTGAGATGGATGTGTCGGGAATCTGATCCAGTAGTTGATTTATATCTAGCACATGTTGTTTTATTCTGTCTCTTTCTTTTTCTTTTTCATCGACTATTGGCCTATCTTGTGCCTTTTGTTGGGGTGTGTCACTCTTGTTTTGGTGTGTAGGCTCCTTTGGAGGGCCTATTCTCGCCTTAATGGGAGTGGCAACCTTTTTCTTTAAAGGCACAATTTGCTTTTTGTCATTCTTCTTTGTCTCAGAGTTCTTTGACTTAGTAGATGCAGTGTCTTTTGTGACATTGTTCCTGGCAGGTGGGGTTTTGGTAGGTTTGTTTCCTGTGACCTTTTTCTCATTTAGAATAGTTTGTGATTGTGTGGGGGGTTTTGGTGTGCCCTCCTGAATCATTTCTCTAGTCTTTGAGCGTGTGGTCATAGGACACAAATGGTCTGCTGTTTCCTCTCCCTGCATTGGTTCAAAGAATCTGATTGATTTAGAAGTTGCTTGAGTAATAGCATATATTGTGTCTTCTGGATCTTCATCATCTGAGTCAGGTGGGGTGAAGGGTGGCTCCTTAGGAGTTGCCTTCACTATCTGATTGAGTGATGAGAATTCAATAGGCTCGAAGTCATTATCTGGAAAGAGTTGTGAGTATTCTCTCTCACAGTGGCAAAACACATAGTGTGTAGATTGCTTCAAGATACCCCTAATGGGTGTCTCTGGCCTTTCAATGGTGTTGGGTGGATCATCCCTTTTGAATGGTACTTTCTTTGTTACTTTTGCAAACTTGGTTCTACTGGCTGCTCTAACTCTCCTTGGTGGGGGTGGAGGGTTAGTCATGGGTCCAGAGTCTGGGTATTCTCTTCTAGACATAGCATCTGGTGGTGTGTTATCATCACCTTTCACGTGTTGGATGGTGAATGAAAATTGTTGTATGTCTAGAGCCCATCTGGCCCATCTATGTGTGAGTCCTGTATTGGTTAGCAGTGGGATTAGGGCTGCATGGTCTGTGTATAATTGGAAGTGTCTAGTCTCTAGATAGTGTCTGAAGTGTAATACTCCATACACTACTCCCAGTAGTTCTCTCTCTGTGGTATTGTAATTTCTCTCATGTTTGGAGAGGGTTCTACCTGCAAAGGCTACTGGTCTGAGCACTCCTTCATTATCTCTCTGTGAGAGTACAGCTCCTAAACTCACATTGGAAGCATCAGTTGCCAAACTGAACTCTTTCTCATAGTTTGGATATCTGAGAAGAGCATTGGTACAGAGGGCATGCTTTAATGTTTTGAAAGCATTATCTGCCTCTTCTGTCCAGACAAATGCTTTGAGATGTGTCTGTAGATCATACAATGGTCTAGCAATTTGGGCATAACCTTTGATAAACTTCTTGAAGTATTGGCATAGGCCTGTGAAGGATCGGACATTTTTGACTGATTTTGGTGTTGGGAAGGTTTTGATTGACTCCACCTTTGTGGGAGATGGTTGAAGTCCCATGGGTGTGACTCTCATTCCCAAGAAGTCTATTCTGTCTATGAAGTATTCACATTTTGATTTCTTCAGTTTGAGTTTACCAACTCTTAGGCTGTTGAACACATCTTCCAGGTCATGGAAGTGTTGTTCGATTGATGGTGATAATACCAATATGTCATCTAGGTATGGTAGGGCACATTTGTACTTGAGTTTGTTCAGAATTAATGTGACTAGATGGCAGAATCCCGCCGGTGCCGTCGCTAAACCCATCGGCATCCTTTCATAGACATATTTTTTGTCATTTGCTATGAATGCGGTTTTATGCTGGTCCTCCTGTCTTATAGGAATTTGAAAAAATCCCTGTTGGGCATCTAGCTTACTGAATACTCTTGGTCTGAGTGACCCTATCATGTCTAGAGTGTCATCGGCCCGGGGTGTAGATAAGGCTTGATTTATCGTGTTCTGGTTCAAATAACGAAAATCTGTGACGAGCCGATGGCCTCCCGATGATTTTTGTACTAAAAAGGATCTGGAGGCCCAGGGGCCCTCGGCACATTCTCTCAGAATGCCCTGTTGTACTAGCCTTTCACACTCTTCCCCTATTGCGGCCTGTTTTTCTGGTGTTTGTCTATATGGTAGGAAATGACATGGTACTGCCTCAGGTTTTACATGTATTGAGTGTGTATACAGGTGTGTGGCACCAATGTCTCCATCTTTTCCTACGAATACATCATCATACTTGGTCAGCAGTGACTTTAATCTATCATGCTGATCTTTGGATGTGAGCACAGATTTTGGTGGAACATTGTCTTCCAATTCTGGCTCGAGGTCATGTGCCTCACTATGTATAGCAGCTATTTCAGAGAGTCTGATTGAGTTGGGTTCAGGGTCAGCATATGTGGACTCACAGTCTGAGTCTGTGTCACTGAATTGAGTTACGTCCTCAGGCCGTATGGCTGAGATGGATTGATCAGTGTGTGGGGTAGTGTCTGACACCTGTTGAGGTTTTTCTAAATCAGATTCCTTGACTTCCTGAAATAGAGCTATGATGGCACCCTTTTTGATTTTATGTGGGCGCCTGCTGGTGTTGAGTAACACTAGGGGATGTTTGTTATTTTCCCTGGGGGTTACTGCTGCCCTTTGAACTAGATATGGGGCATTGTTGTTTCTTTGGAGGTTATCTACTACTCCAGTTTTGCCTTGCAGTGATTGAGTAGATGTGACCTTACCCAATACTGCAAGTTCAGAGAATGGAGGGATGGTAAAATCCCTCACTGCCCTAATGGGTTTGAGAATTTGTTCAGGATCAACATTAAATTCAAGTTGAGATTTTGTAGTGCTTAAGAAATCTGTGCCGAGAACAACGGGCTGTGTGAGGTTGGGAATTACAGCAAATTGGTATTGGAATCTGACACCTTGGATTCTAAAGTTCAGCATAGCTGAATGTCTAACATGACACACCGATCCATCTGCCAAGTGGATGTTGATTTTAGATTTCCTCAGTTGGATATGGAATCTCTTTTGGAGATCCATGAGGAATGATTGTCTGACACAGGTGATAGTAGCACCTGTATCAACCAAACATTGTACATCTGAAACATCATATAGATTTGCATTGATACAGCCATTTTGAAGAAGTACAATAGAAAGCTTGGTACTCTCACCTGTATCCTTTGATGATGAATCTGGTGGGGTGATGTGTATCACTGATGGACGTCTCTGTCTGTTAGATGGTAGATTGGCACTAGCAATTGTCTCTGGTTGGATCTTTGTTAATCCTGATTGATTGTTTGTATTTGGGGTGTCACAGTGCACTGGCCCATCGGCACTGTGACATCCTAGTTTTCCTGGTTCTGTGGGGTGGTTGAGATGCTTGCCACCAGGAGCTTGGAGATTTGATCCATCACATGAGGTGGTATTTGGGGGTTACTTTGTTGGTTCCCCTGGTAACCTCTTGTGTCAGGTTTGTAATCCTCCCGGCGTGAGTTGGAACCCTGGTTATATTGACCAGAGTTGCTGTATTGACCGGAGTTATTGGATCTCTGGTTGTTGTAGGCGCCATTGTTGTTGTAGGATCCACTGTTGTAGTTCCTATGTGGACTCTGGCTCCTACTGTTGGATCCTTGATTATAGGATCCAGAGTTGTTTGAACCCTGGCTGTTGTTGTAGGATCCAGAGTTGTTGTAGGATCCACTGTTGTAGTTCCTATGTGGACTCTGGCTCCTACTGTTGGATCCTTGACTATAGGATCCAGAGTTGTTTGAACCCTGGCTGTTGTTGTAGGATCCAGAGTTGTTGTAGGATCCAGAGTTGTAGTTCCTATGTGGACTCTGGCTCCTACTGTTGGATCCTTGATTATTATAGGATCTGCCATTACTTGGGGTTCTGTCTCTCCTATCACTGTATGAAGAGTTACCATTGTTGGAGTTTGAAGAGCTGTTGTCTTTCCTACTGTTGTGACCCCCCCGGTTGTTGTTGTTGCCCCCTCTACCTCTACCTCTATTGGATTGGTAGTTGGGGTCATAGTTATTTCCTCTGTATCTACCGGTAGGGTCTCTTGATGCAACCTTAGCTTCCTGTTGCCTTACATGGGCACTAGACATTAGGTTAACATCTTCATCTGCACTAGTGCTGATTTCCTGGACCTTTTTCTTAGTAGGCTGTGGGTTGGATTCTGCATCTCTTACCTTCCTAGATCTCTCTTGGGTCTCAACCTCTAGGGCTAGGTCTAGGGCTTGGTCAAAAGAGTCTATTTTCTTGTTCTCAAGAGCTACAGAGATCCAGGGCCTCATGCCTTGGGTAAATGCCTTGCTTAGGGTTTCATCACTCTGGCGTTGGGCATTACACACTTTCCTGAGATGGCATGCATAGTCTAGAACAGGTTCATCTATCTTTTGTGCACGGAGTGCAGTCCTTGAGATTATATTGTCTCGAGTAGCAAAATACTCTTTTAATTTATTCACTACATTGGTCCATGTCAACATATCAGGTGTGGCACTCTCCCTGAAGGATTCAAACCAAGCTAGTGCTTGTCCTTCGAGGTACTTGGGTAAATATGTTACCATGGTGTCACTGTCTGTCACTTTGTACTTATCCTTCAGATATTCTGGGAATTTGTGATCAATAAATAATGCTGTTGACATGAGTGGTGATGGGTGTGAAAAGGTTTTGGGTTTTGTTACCTCATGTAGCCTGATCTTTCTGTCATCCTGTTGTTTTCTGTCTATGAGTTTGGTCATGTTGGACACCATGGAGATTATGATGTCATCTTTGGATCCAGAGGCAGATGGTGTGACAACAGGTGTGATGGCAGGTGTGGGAGCCTGTGGGGTCTGGGATGATACCATCTTCATGAGATCTGCTATCTGTTGTTGTTGTCTCTCTAGGGACTTCCGCTGATCTTCCATGGCCCTCTGTTGAGCATCTATTGCTGCATTCCTCTCTGCCAGTTGTTGGTTGAGGATCCTCTCCCTTTTCTCCTGCTGGGACTTGTTGGTCTCTAGGGCAGTAACTGCATCCTGGATGGCTTTCTCATAGGCCCTTATCTTCTCAGCTGTCTGATTAGGTTGGGGGCCTTCATCGGTGTCCATGATGGAGGGTGTGGGGGAGGTGTCTCTGGAGGAGTGGCTGTCAAAGGCTGGAGCTGGGGTGGAGGATCTAGATGAGGGTGTGGATCCACCCCCTGAGGCAGATCCTTCTTCCCCTGAGGTAGATAGCGTGAGTTGGGCGTCCTGTAGAGATCCCTGGGAAATGTTGGATCCCTGAGAACTGGTTGTTCCCTGAGTAGACAGGGTGGGTGGTGTGGGGTCTACTGAGTGTGGGTCTGTTGTATTGGAGGCTGGTTTGCCTCCTGTGGGCCTCCTAGATCTTGGTGGGAGGGAGACCTCTTCAACAGGCCCCTGACTACGTAAGGTCTTTGTGTGTTGTTCTGCCAGCTTGACTGATAAGGCCTTGATGTGTGTGGTGGACCTCACTGACGTGTGGGAGACCTCACTGACGTGTGGGAGACCTCACTGACGTGTGGGAGACCTCACTGACGTGTGGGAGACCTCTTCTGACGTGTGGGAGACCTCACTGACGTGTGGGAGACCTCACTGACGTTTGGGAGACCTCACTGACGTTTGGGAGACCTCACTGACGTTTGGGAGACCTCACTGACGTTTGGGAGACCTCACTGACGTTTGGGAGACCTCACTGACGTTTTGGGAGACCTCACTGACGTTTTGGGAGACCTCACTGATATATGAGAGATCTTACTGTTGTGTGAGAGATCTCATTGATGTGTGTGTGGGATCTCACTGATGTGTGGGAGATCTCATTGATGTGTGTGGGATCTCACTGATGTGCGGGAGATCTCATTGATGTGTGGGAGATCTCACTGGTATGTGGGAGATCTCACTGGTGACCTTGGTGGGTATGGTGTCAAGGTCAAGGTCACTGGGTGGGTGGAGTGGGTCTTACTGTGTGTATGCGGTACCAGCTTTAATTTACTGTGTGCATGATTGTTCCCAGTTGCGGTACCAGCTTTAACTTACTGTGTGCATGATTGTTTTTAGTTGTGTTACCAGCTTTAAATTTTATGAGCCTGTGAGAGATGGGATCTTAGTAGGATGTTCTCCACCACTTTGTCATGGTAGAGTTTGGCATGATCAAGTTGTCATATGAGAAATATCATATGACTAGTGGTGTATGGAGTAAATACATCAGGCTCATAATAAATAGTGTTATTTCCAGTTGTCAATGGTTTATTCAGCTTTAGGCAACATGTAAGAAATATCAATCATACAGTAGTTAGTATGTAGGTAATTTGTACATACAGTAAACATACAGTAATTTATAAAGTATAATGTTCAGTTCCACTCCACCTGTGAGGTATTAATAATACAGTGTCCAGCATAGTTCTAGGTGGGTTCCCACACCTAGCTCCTGACCTGCTGCTTAGAGGAATAATGTAATAATGGATAACTTTACCCTCTGGTGGAAGTCTTGAAGAAGATAGCCTCTGGCCACTAATGGTAGGAAACCAATGCCTGTCTAGCATAGTTTCACCATAGTGCAGTGGTATAGCAGGTAGCAGGAGATGACTGGAGATGTTACCTCTAGAGCGGTTCTTGGTGATGTGTCTTCCTGGAGGTGCAGACAGGCTATTTGTAGCAAATCTTGGAAAAGCACCTCCAGACTGACTGGAGCCAGCAGCATCTGCCTAACTCTACAATTGTTTGAGGGGACCCTTTCAAGTGTCACAGGGGGACAAAGGACCCCCATGGACGCCGCTATGGCCCCCATTGTCTTGGTCGGTTCTGCATCTTCAGACCCTCATAACTCGGTCGTTTATGCTTGTATAACCGCCATTTTGGGCATGCGCGGAGCTGAATGTGCCAAGATTATAATGCCCGCTGGATAGGCGCGTAACTCCCGCCGGTTTGTCTGTAGCTCACTCGGAGGTCAATTCAGTCTCCATGGCGTAACTTCCTTAATACTGGGAGTTCCGCCTTGATCTTGGGCTCATTCTGACCGTCTAATTATGGGCTTTCCATAGAATTTTTGATATTTGACCTAGGTCGCTCAGGAGCGACGCTAGAGCGACCGGAAGGTTATGGCGTCGTGCTTATGTAACCCATTGTTCAGTCCTTAGAGTGCTCAGACACTCATGACGGCGTCAGCGGTGCTCAGGCACCCGTGACGGCCGGTTGCATTCACTTACAAGTTATTAATTTGTGCATTGAACCATGAGGTCGCACACTGAGACCCTCATTTTTATTATATTGTGCAGTGAACCATTAGGTCGGAGCTTTTGATGTCATAAACTCTGTCTAACTGACTGTGGCTGGTGTGCAGTGGGGCATGAACGCTCTTATACAAAGTTTGAGCGCTCTTATAGCTCTTAGAACCAACCAATGTATTAATTTCATAGATATTTCTTTGATTAATACAAAATATGTTAGAATTTATGGAACAATAAAATGGTATATCATAGTCACACACAGCAGTCCCCATGGCTCATTTGTAAAGTCTCTGCCTTACTCACAAGAGATCCTTGGTTCAAATCCATGCCAAGCCTCCCTGTATTTTGCACATTTCGCCTTTCCATAGATTCAATGTACCACAGAGACCCCTGGTGTACAAATGATGAACTAACAATACCCGCCAGCCACCTTAATTAAGGCAGTTACAGAAACACGGCTCATTGTAAAATGAACCGACTGCAAGGCAACTCTAGAAATGACGGTTCATATGAACAGACTCAACAATACATTCACAAAGAAATGGCTTTCCATACATACATATTGAAACACAATGTGCAACCCATGAAGAAATCGCATGAGTGACCTTGTAGTATGTATAGTCCATAGAGTTGTACCCACAGCTTACTGAAAATTAGCGTCCGAATTGCAAACAGCCCATAGGACTCCATGTGCTATAGAAATCTTACACCGATCGCATTATGGAAATGTACTGAGGCGATTTTGTAGTGAGTATAGCAAAAAAAGATTTGGCAGCCATTTACACAGAGAACCATCAATGCCAGGTGCTCAAAAACTTCACACAATGGAAAAGAAAAGTCATTCTAGGATACAGCTGAACACTCAAGAAGGTAAGTATTTCACAAATTGTCTTGACTTTTGGAATTGAGTTTTCTGGTGAAATAGGCGGTGCCATGCAGGAGCCCAGGGGCAACCCTGGGCCAATTAAAATCATATTCCTTGATACTATCGATTAAACACTAAAATGATCACAGGGCTCGACAATTCGTTTTATCAAGTACCTTTGTTACATTTTCACAAGGAAAACCTGACATCCACTTCACTCCTTTCCAAAAGTCATGACACCAAATTCAGCTACTGGGCTTAGTACATAAGAGCCTCTGTGCATAATTCACCAACATCTGGAAAATTAAGTTGTAAATTCCTTCTGGTGTGGACCTTGTATATATGCTTACTGTCAAACCCCACACATGCTGTACTTAAAGGCCAAATCCCACAATGCGAAAATGATCATAGAATCCTTGTGATTTATGCATGCCATGTTCCTTAGCCGATATTGGAGGGTAATATCGTCTAAGGAGGGCCTGTAACGGCTGAGGAGCCTTGCCAAAGTCTTGATTTCTATAGAGTAGAACATATCAAATATTTTTGATATTTTCTTCAGAAAAGGTCAGAAATCTCTGTGAATTTGTCTGAGGTCATGATTTACCAGCAAAGAGATGTATTTCACAATGCTTTACTGCCTAATAACAGCAATTGAATCAAAATCACAGAGATCAAGCAGTCAAAAGCAGCAATAGAATCAAAATCACAGAGATGTACTGCCCAATATTGGCTAGCAGTGGGACTTAGAGTAGGGAGTAGTGGGGTGAGAACCCTTGTGATTTAGGAAATTGACAAGAGTCCATGACTGCCTATGTCCAGAATCACAGACATGTCAGACCCATTTTTCACGTAGTGGGATTTGCCCTTAATCCATCGTTCCATCATTTAAATTGCACTCGTTTGTAACCACTCTTTCTGGTGATAGTGCTGCGTTCATATTTGTACAGGGAATGTAAGCCTTTCCTTTGTCAACATGAAATACTCTGTCATGCCACCACTTGTATGCTGGCTTTATGAAAGGTATAGGGAGCAGGTCAACAATTTCCATTGTTATAATGTTTTGTGTTGTCAAAAGCGTTTCCCGTGCTGATGAAATTTGTGTTACAGTATTTGCAAAGACACCAATGATGAAATTCATGAGTAGAAGTGTCCCAATAATTATATTAAAGAAGTACCATATCCAAAACAGGTATTTTGGATCTGAGTCATACTCAATATCAAACCCAGAAACTAGAAGGCCAAAGAAAGTGCCTACGGTATCAATGTAACTTCTCAATTCTTCAGGACATGGTGTCACCAGACTTCTTAGGACAAATGCCTGATGAGCAAGAAATACTAGAATGACAATTGAAATAGTTGTTAAGTCACTAACCATTTGAAGAAGGGTGAAAATACACCAACCCAGTACCGGTACAAATTGGAGAATGGTTAGCAATTGGGTAAATACAAGATTGTTCAATAAAAGATTAATAACTTTTAAACATGCATTATTAGCCCTCCAGTCATTGACAAATATTGATATCCCATAAGTTAGACCAAAAATAACAAAGAAAAATCGCATATACCAGAAGGCGGCTGAATAGTAAATAACTCTCTTCCTCCCATATGGAGTTCTTATGAGTGGTTTCATTGCCCCTAGTGCCCATATCTGGTAAGCAGAATAAGAAATACCAGCGAAGGATATCAACATTAAAATCGCAGTAACAGCATAAATTACTCCAGGAGAACTGGAGAGTGGTGTCAAACTTGGACATATGGTAGAATTAACCGTAATATTTAGCATTGAGTCTTTCTGTTCATGAGCATAGTGAGTAGTTGCTTCTGTTAAGTAGTATATTATAAGATTCATCAGAAAAGTAAGCAGGCATAAGATGAACAACTTCGGGAGTGGGACTCTACTTTTCAATTTTATCCATGTCTTGAATGGTTCAGACTGAAGGAGCTCTAGTGTATCTTTGTCAAGCAACCGTTCTTCAGAAATATGTCCAAGGTGTAGAATCGGTGAAACAATTTTTCTGTTGCCTTGTATTCCTTCATAGTCAGAGATGTCATAAGCTCTATACTCATATATCCCAATAGTCCAGGTAATGAGATAGATATCTTCAGTGTTGATTATGACATTGGTCATTTTGTGTGTTGCAAGAGATATGCTTAATTCAAGTGGCCGAAACCCAACATCATTTTCTTGCATCAAGAGAGTTCTCAAATCTTCTGTTGACAATATGGACTTCAACCAATTGAGAAAATTGGATATTTGTTCTTCTTTTCCATGTTGCAAGAATGCTAGTGTCACTAGGACATGGATAACATTCAATTTACGATTTTCTACTTTGAAGATATCCACCCCGTTTTCAATCAAAACAGCCATGACTTTCTTAGCGTGGAAGGCTGCAGACAAGCACCATGGTGTTATGATATCAAATCTTTCACAAGTATTGGACATCAGATGTTTCAGTTTAGCATCTTTGAATACAAATGTACCATTAAGTAATGCATGGACTTGCTTCCCGTTCCTGTGAATGATCTGTAGTGCTGCTTGCGCATCATCGTTCACAATACAATTCCACCATTCTTGATATGAATTATCTGACACATCTAATAAGGTGTCTTCCAACTCGTCAAACTGTTCCTTTGATATTGGTGTAACATGCATGTTTTAAAGTCGTCCTAAAACAAAACCGTTATGGACGGTATGTAGCTAGGGAAGATACTGTTGCTCAAATTGTGTGTATATCCAGACTATCTGTAGAGATTTGTGAGGTCTACTACTCTCCTTTAGCAACCTCATGTCCATAAACTTGTATGATATCTATCCAATACAATTTTCAGTTTGTTTGTTTGGTTAGTTTTACGTCCGGGGGCCATTGAGGAACTCAATTTTCAGTACCTGTCATTATCGATCAAACAGCATTCATTCCATAGGGTTGAATCCCAGGCACATAGTAAATATAAAGGGTCAGCGCCCTAGGCATTATGTAGGTGCATTAGTGTTGTTGATCCCTGACACAGGGCAGAACTGCCTCTTCAGAGTCAACCTTTGTTGAGAAACCCACATTAACACATTGCCATGCCAGTTAAGTGATGGTCTTGTTTGAATTGCAGGAATGCTTTTAGCGCCATATACCATACTGATGTCTACCATATTGATCCACATAGGTGCCCTGGTTCTTATCAAGTCAGATCCCGTGTCAATGAGGATGTCTATTCAATACCCTGGCATTTATATTGTTATTAGATTTTCAGAAGTTAAACTGTAATAATTTGGTCTGTAATTTATAGGATTTGATATTAAGAGCTTTTGCTCGATATCAAGTATAAACATTTTTAACATATTTCGCCTTAGTTTTTTTTAGTCTTTCCTCAACTGAACTGGCAGGCTATTTTAATTTTTAGGTCTTTATTTACACAATCATGTGTATTTGGCCAAGTTCTGAGTCAATTGAGTCACTCGCGAGTCGCCACAACTCGTGTTATTGTAGCAGCTAAAAGATCCGACCTACTTGGCTAATATTTTTCAGCATGTTACAAGAAACAAACAATTATCTTTTTTTGGCCCCAGTCTCTTCAATCCATAAAGTACGGTGTGTAAATATTTAAGTTTGTGCAGTTCCAATGTATATTCACTGTCTACCTGTACACAGCTGTCACCAATACAGACAAATCTTTAAATCACTACATTATGGACCTAGCATCAGTCCACTCCGACATTTGCAAAACCACAATGCAAATTCTCTTTTGTTAGCATGGACCATGATGGTCCTTTGGGGAGCATTGAAATAAAAAGTAAAATAAAAGGCTGCCTTTCACTCAACAGCAGTTAGAGCCATGAGATGGAGCTCTAGTACATGACACAGGCTGCGATATTCAGCATGATTTTAAATCATTGAATTTTGTTCTAGTTTTCATGGGTGGTGGAGTATCCTGTCTTTTTGTATTCTCTATGCCAGATGCAAACAAAAACAGAGCAAAGGTCTAAACGATCTGTGTTTCATGGAGACCCTGGGGCGTGGGAAGCAGTTTCAGAGTGGGTGGGTCCAGGGGGTTTTCTGCAATTTTTGACCTCCCTTTGCTTGACCTTTTAGTTTTGACCTTTTGAGGAGTTGGCCAAAAGTGGGGGGGGGGGGCATGTCCCCCCTGCTTTCCACGCCCATGACACCAGTGTCATGTATACAGGTAATCTCTGCCTATATGTTAGAACAAGGCAAGGTTCTGGCACCTCGAGAGGTGGCTCCCCCTTCTGTTACAATTATAACTGATTATACCACGATTTGTGGGTTACACAGTGCTTTTTGGGGTCTATTCCCATCCACATATCTGTCGATATTGCACACCCTATAGGCTGTAACATCAATTTTGGAAGGCGTACGGTTATCCAGGTAAGGCGTGCGGTTATCCAGGTAAGGCGTGCGGTTATCCAGGATAACCGCACGCCTCTCATGTCCTCCCATGTCATATGTTACATGTTAAAACCCATGATAACCTTGACCAGGACAGGGCTCGAACCTGCAGCCTCAGATCCCTAGTCCAACCCCCTATGCAGTGCGCCACAGGGACTGACGAGAAATGCTCGGTTCGAACCAAGTCTGGATATGATACAAAGCCGTGAGCGCTGTCGCTGTCCGCTGCCGGGCGACGAGGTGTATTGTACACATAGCCAAGCCGAGAAGGGAGTAGACACCGTGGCCTAGCGGTTAGCGCTTTGCGCTCAGCCGTGAGAGGTACATGGATCGCGCCCCGGTCCGGGCGCATCTTTTTTCGCCGTGTGCGCTGCCGCTGTCCGCTGCCGGGCGAGGAGGTGTATTATACACAAACATAACCGCGAGAAGCTTCCTTTTTTGCCGTGTGCTTTGTCGCTGTCCGCTGCCGGGCGAGGAGGTGTATTATACACAAACATAACCGCGAGAAGCTTCTTTTTTCGCCGTGTGCGCTGTCGCTGTCCGCTGCCGGGCGCAGAGGTGTATGTACCGATCGTGTACACACACTATGGCTGGCATGATCGAGTCCCGGGGAGGGGGAATAATTTTTGTTTTCAAATTGAATTTATTGGTATTATATTGATTATTTATTGGTTTCGTGGTATAAAATAAGTAGTCAATGGATAACTGATGACTCGTGGGGGTTATCAACGATAATAAGACTCGGCCTACGGCCTCGTCTTATTATCCGTCGATAACCCCCACTCGTCATCAGTTATCCATTGGTTACTTGTTCAATATTCTATTGGGTGTAAGCAGGAGTGAGTAAGTGAGTAATAGATGTTTAACGCCATTTCGCTAGATAAGGTCATATTCATGGCGAGAACTATATTAGAGTGGAGCTGGTTTTGGCGACTTGCACTGATAAGCTGCAGACCAGCATGTCCATAGAAGTGGATGTTATCCAGGGACAAGGTACCAATCAAGACAATGCCTTATCAGTGTGTTTAGCCACCTTTGGCATAACCAGCGAAATTCAAAATGATGGACACTCTGGATATGGGCCCAGGTTCCTATTAGCAAGGCTCCACTAGCTCGTGGCACCATTTTTCCTTTGTTCTGTTATTGTTTAATGAAACAGAGTACCTTTTCTGCATGTCTCCTTTATGTCAAATGTAAACAACAACATACAAAACAAAGGGAAAACTGTTTGCTAGTGGAGCCTTGGCTAATGTTGACCATGAATGGTGCCTGTTATTTGAAAATGGATAATGGAATACAGTAGTGGCCCGTTTAATTATCCGTGCACTTATTAATTTCGGTACCTCTGTCCTTATTTGAGATAGGCACTTATTTGAATACAGTTTTTAATGCTTAAGTTTGTATTCAATATCCCTTATTCGAGACTGGTGCTTGTTTGAGACCCCAACGATTAAACGAGCCATTACAATCGATCTAATCTTAATAAAATTATGTTTTCAATCCATTGAAATATAGTCACAATCAAGGAGAAATTACTGTATACAGAGAGTGGGCGCAATTAGATTTTATTTTGTTAATACACAGTGCAAAAAGAAAAAAAAAAGAGAGAGAAAGCTACATACAGTAGTTCCTGTTCAGGTTACCACCTACACTGGTTGATTTAAATTGTAACAGCCATTAGTTTACCAAACCTGTGAAACAGTATTTTTTTTATACACTTGATATATTATCCATATTTCAATTCCCTCTTATGTTTGGACTGGATCTGCAGTAGTTAATAGGTTAGTCGGATTGACAATTGACTTGTTAAATTATTTTAACTCACCCCCAAAAAAGGCCCGGTGTCTTTGCCATGGCATTTTCTCTTTTGTGAGAATCATGAGGCCTAAAAAAAGGTTGTGTTCGGGTATCCCGACCTACCCTACTTTTTTGGCCCGACCCTAATTTTCTTTTTTTTTTAATTTTTTTTTTAAACTTTTGGTAAAAATGACCCAGAATTTAGCCAAAATGTCAATACATTGGCATGTTTGGTATCATATTAAATCCCACGGTCTAACGAATGCTGTTAGCTTAAGATAACCAAAATTTCCAGTTCTTAATTTGATTCACATGTTGTGCCGCGTTTTCTATTACTTTTCACAATTTTAGGCCTGAACTAATGCTGCTGATGACACTAAGGAGCTACCAAGTGAGAAGAAGAGTAACAACAAGAAGTCCAAGGACACTGAAGTAGTATATAATGTATCGGAACGGGACTATTAAGGACATATATAACAAATAGAGGTGCACTAGGTGATTCTAGGGGCAGATAAGAAGCACGAGGCCGTAGGCCGAGTGTCTTCTTATCTAGCCCATAGAATCACCGTGTGCACCTCTACTCGTTATATATGACGTTTATACCATGGTTTCAACCATTAAATTAAATGTATTTACCTTATAAAGCCATGAAAATCAATGTTATTTGTTGCGAGTCAATGTAATCCGTCTTCCGCCATCTTGGTTTCTCAGCGAGACGACAGGACTGCCTGGACGCAAAGTGTTAAGTCGGCGTGTGTCCTACTGGCATTTTCATAGTAGAACTGCTGGTAAGCCGTTTGCGCGACGGCCAGAATACCCTTAGAGCATATGCCAACGTGACAACTTGTGTCTCGCCGCGGTAAACAATCCGTCCGCTACGCAGTCAACACGACGGAGAAATTTTGCTCGATTCGATTTTTATATTATCAATCCTGTAGAATATACATGTCAAATCATGGCGAATTAAAGGTAGGTGCTAGAATATAATCTCTACTTTCATCCTCTATACGCATTAAGGTCTTATTGCTATAGTTTTTTTATTATCGAATTAAATCTGTCGTGTCAACTTGCTGTCAACTTGTTTCAATCCAAGTGTCAACATCCGTTCACTTAGCGCGTACTATTCAAACGTCATTATCCACTCCAGGCATCGTAAAATCATTCAAGAACGTGATAACCATGGTATAAAGCTAACTACAGCATATTACTCACCCGAGAAGCAGCCAATCAGAGGCCTCCATTTGGTCACGTGACCTGAACCCCCTGTGGTGAGCTCCTTATTTGGAAAATAGGCCACGTCCCCTTAGCCAATCAGAGGCCTCCATTTGGTCACATGACCTGGACCCCCATGGTGAGCTCCTTTTTTGGTTTAATAGACCATGCCCCCTTAGCCAATTATAGCCTCCATTTGGTCACGTGACCCCTCATTTGCATAATAGACCACCTCTTGTATAATAGGCCCTTTATGTAAATGAGTTTTTCTGGGGTTGGGGGTCCCCATGGGGATGGGGGTCACCTTGGGGGTGGGGAGGACCCCTTAGGGTGGGGGAGCCCTTGGGGTGTTTTTTGTTTTTTTTTTAATTATATTTTTTTAATAAGAGAACCCGCCCCTTAGGGTAGGGGCGGGTTCACTGATATTAAAAATTTTTTGGAGGTTTTGAACTTTGAATTTTTCGCGTCATTTTTTACATGAGGTAGTTGGATATTAAATAGGAATACAATAGAACCCAGATATGGAGTAGTACACATTTTACTTTTATTTGTCATAATTTAATTTGATTTTTTTTTCATTTTGAGCAATTATATTTACACGTCATTAAATGAAAGTCCACACTTTCTACATAACATAGATGAATATAGGATAGGAATATGATAGAACCCACTTCCTCACTGTTTTTGGTTGCAGTTTGACTTTAAAGAGATCTGTAGTCAACTCTGTACCATTTAACCTGCCACGAATTGGTCAATAATTCAAAGCATCGACCTCTAGTGTATTTTACAGTGGTATGTTTTCTTTGATGCAAATTATTTTACCATACGCACTGTTTCCCATCAAAATGTAACAGTCTGACAAGTAATCACTGCAATCGTTAGTATCTCCGTCAGCTGTAGTTGCACCAGCACGTTTTTCTCCAACATGAGGGTAATAATGTTCAACATCAGCAACAGCAGTAATACCTTCATCAGCAGCAGTAGGACCTTCATTAGCAGCAGCAGCACCTTCATCATCAGCAGCAGTAGCACCTTCATCAGCAGCAGCAGCAGTAGCATCTTCATCATCATCATCAGCAGCAGCAGCAATAACACCTTCATCAGTAGGAGCAGCAGCACCTTCAGCAGCAGCAGCAGTAGTAGCAGAAGTAGGGACATTTAACATCGGTAGACAGTAAGGAGATGTATGAGACCCTCCGTTAACAGTAGCACCGTCGTCATCAGCAGTAGCAGCAGCAGTCGCTACACCACGTGGGTCATAAGCAGAAGCAGCTGCAGTAGCATCTTGAGAAGTAGGAAAAGGGGGTGAAACCTTGGTTCTTTTCCTCTTCCTCAAGAGCTGTAGCTTAGTTGGTTTTCTACTCATGGTGATTGATTGATTGATTTGTGTTTTACAGCACTTTAGCGGCACTAAGTGGCTATCCCATGCTTCACAGGTTGATAATTTAACAGAGGAATGTGTCAGTGGCCGCGCATATGTGCACCACACACATCCTGAGGGGATAGGAAAGAGGAGATATAGACCCTTTTAAGTTGGCTAGGGAAGCCCGTCTACTCATGGTGAGGGTTAAAGAGAAAGTGTGAGTGAATGAAATTTTCTCCCTCCTTATATACTCCTCTAAGATAAGCCCCTTACTGTAGTTTGAATAGATGAAAGGAGGCTTTGACATCTCTTAGAATAGTGGTTTTAATCCCCCTGTAAACCGTATTAAAATAATTCTCACAGTTTCTACTCCCTGTAATTCCACCAAATACAGTTATCACAATACCTGTCCACCTGTTACTGACTTAATAAGATATCAAAGGGTAAATTTGGTGGGATTACTCATCAAAAACTGGACTGACCCCCTGTAGTCCGCTTTAGATCCCCTAATGAGCGTCATTATCTTACACCTGTAAGTCACATTAAGATAATTATCACAGTTTCTGACACATGTTATTTGCCTAGATTCAGGGATGTAAGTCAGGCATAGGCAAAAATCAGGAAGCCATACATTTACTTGATATAAAAGCCTTCTATTTTTCCAAACAGCCCTCCTTACCACTCGTATAAGGAAATTACATGGCATTCAAAATTTTCAGAAATCAGGAAATCCTGATAAATCCTGAAGACTTACATGCCTGTAGATTAAAGAATGCTTTTGACGGTATTTAGAAATAAATCCCACTGAAAGATTAAGAGTACTTTGAGGGTAATTAAAAAAAAAACCTCCTTGTATACTCCAAGGAGATTAAATACGTTTTAGTGTACAAATGAAGTCGATAAGGGTCACAGGTACATAGACAGGTAGGTAGGATCCGTAGTACTGCGCCTATAAGGCTAGGTGCGCCCCCTATAGAAACTCCCTGAAGTTAAGGGTGTGCTTTATAGGCAGCGATTACTATAGAACAGTGCTAAAACGACCAAAATATAGCTTCAGATACACTTTATAGCATTTCCTCAAGTTGGGGGTGCGCCTTATACACGAGGTACTATGGTAGGTAGGTAGTCAGGGAGGTGGGCAAGTGTCCACCATTTTTGGCGCCATGCGCGCTGCTGCTGCGCACCCCACACCTTTGGTAGTGAGTAATCTAATCAAAGACTTTAACTTCTCTCTTACAAGATTATATTTCCCCCCCGTTGTTAACCACCCCCTGTAGTTTTTGTTTACAGACTTTGAACGCCTTGATCTCCGTTATAATCCTCTTATACATGTAAAACGAATTAAGGTAATTATCAAAGTTGTTACCTCTTATCCCACCTGATACACTTATCCCAAAAAGCATTTTTACTTTTTCATGTTGATTGATCCAGGGGTGGAAGGATCCAGGTGAAAACGCGTTTTTCTCATTACATGAAATATAAAAGCAAAAATTTGTATAACCCCTGATAATCAGCAAAATAACAATAGCTTCCTTCTTTCCTCAGTCTTTAATGTGTGTTAAAAGGGGAAGTTTACCAGGCTTATCACCATTTCTAGATGTTTCAATCTAAAACTTTTGAGGTTATCATTTAGATGTGAGTAAACCATTAATTACTATCTTAAATGAACTAACACTTTTGGTTCACCCTGTACAAATGACAGCATCTATCATCACAAATGTTAACTTCGGCATATTCTGGCACTCGCTATCAATGCCGTTCAGCTACTTAGCATATTTAAACTCACATTCAGATGCTACTTTTGACGGCTAACAAAAGGAATATTATATTTGTAAATACATTAAGGTTGTTGGTACATTGACATGAGGCAGGCCAATGTTTATTGAGGCACTTTGTATTGATGAGTTGGTCTTTGTCACCATGACTACTAAGTGATAGCATCAATGATTTCTATGTAGGAAAACAGATAATCTGCCTTTTGAAAAGCCATTTCCAATGTTTTATTTATCTTATCAGAAGCATAGCATTACACTTTGTAATCATTACGGATTTGTTTTAGGAAGGGAAAAAGCCTTAGGGCGATAAAAACACTGAGTTGAATTCTGCCAAGAGGCATCTTACTATTGGAACCATCAGTCATAGTTTAATGTATCAATGAGACAAATTCGAGTTGATCCTGATGGCTGAATGCCTTATGTCAGTTTTGATGTCATATTAATTACTGTATTTGATGAAGGTGCTTACATAATCATAATAATGGCACCTCAGTATTTAAGTTTAGCAGACTCTAAAATAATGAAGACTTGGCCTTTGGTCAAAATCAAAAATATATGAATCCATATACTGGCATAAAAAAGGTTTTTATGCTAAGTTGGCCCTACCCTAACTTAGCCCTACAATAACTTTCTTGTAGGCCTTTTTGGGGGACAATCTGATTTTTGGCACTTATTGAGACATACACTTTTTGGGCTCCCATGCATCAATTTATGTCCTAAAGGCACAGAAATTTAGAGACAGCCTTAAGAAAATTCTTTAAAAATAAAGAAAAAGTTACTACCTACCAACCTAAATTTTATAGATCCCATTACCTGAACATGACATTTTTTATAGGCCTTAAAGCACCTTATATGCAGGGTTTTACATTAAGTTCAATGTTGTCTTTTAAAAGGTTATGGATCTACCTAGTGCTCCTACTACAACAAATGAAAAAAATAGAAGCAAAAAACAGGGTAAACAACTGGTAGTATGATCAATTGAGCTCAGATTTATTTGACCACATGATTTTAAATCACTTCTTTTCCTTCACATTGTCCCTACAGCCATGGTAACCCTGTTCTTAGTACAGTGGGTTGTCTTTAACCACTGCCGCACACTTTGACTCTTTCTTCCAGCACATTCCCAGCCAACGTTCTGAGCAGACTTCACGAATTTGGAAATCAAAACAGCGCATACGGGCAAAGTTGAAAAAGAGACGACCGATCTCATTGGCTGCAGTGGTGTTGATCCTTCTGAAGCAGTTGTAGAGGGTGACATCACAGGCGCAGTGGGAGACAGGGAAGAAGCTGGGGTTGCGGTGATGGTATTTGGTGATGAAGGGTTCAATGATGGGTTTACACAGATCATGGGTACGACAACACCGATCAATCTCCTCCTCTTCTCCTGCCATGAAACAGAAATAGAGAAACTGACTAAAGTGATTTATTGAGCTGTTGTCATAGCAATTTTATTTTGGGCAATTCAAAACATAGGGCATGATTCCATTGTTCAAAACTCTGAAAGAGTGGTCACTGGTCAGACTGGAACAGGTGCTGCTAAGAACATAGTACCTACATACAGTGCAGGGTCCCCCCCCCCCCCAATCTTACATTTCCATTTTTATTTTCTGAACATAATGACTAAATGATCTTCCAAATAATGGAAGAATGTGTATCTTAGTCATGACTATGATATTCTTAGTTTTGATTATGATATTAAAAATTGTTCTAATATTGATAAAACATTGGCATGCTGGTCTTTTAGGGTTTGACTAATGAACCTGTGGAGAACCCTGCACTACAGTGACTCCATGGCGGGAAATTATGACACCCTGAAATGCCACCCATAGGCTTAGCATTGTGGTGCCAAAAGCGTCTTCACAAAATTTTCAGCTCCTATTTTTTCTTTCTAATTTCTATATCTCTTATATAACATGATTCTCACTAAAAATGACTGGCCCACCATGTGCTACAAAATGTAATCTATCATATACAGTTTGATTTCACATCAGCATTAACCTCAAAAGTTTTTGGCTTGATTTTGTGCATCTTAAAGAGGCCTGGCCCACCCCCAAATCCCTAAACTCTTTCAGAGTCAACAATTTCAAAACATATTGGTCGCTTAGTTCAAAGAATGTATTAGGCCAAAAAAAAATATCTTTCATAAGGTTTCAGGAGCAGCTGAAAATCTAGAGTTTTTCAGCCTGTTTTTTTATAACAATAAAACGAGAAAAAATGCTACACTGCTATTTATCTATGACACAATGTAAAAGAGATTCCATAAATGCATACTACCTAGGTTATGATAAATATCATCTGCGATGTTTCCAAACCCACACCACAGCGTTCCAGGAAAGATTCCTTTGAAGAGGCTGGCATGGTCCCCATCCACAGGCTCTATCCTGAATATAAATTGAAGTAATGAATCTCTTTCATTTATATCTTCATTTTTCATGTTCATGTATACTCATGCATGTAAGGCAATATCAGGAAGAAATAACTTATTTAAGCCTGGGTGGCCCACAGAAGACACTGAAAGCAGATATGCAAAATGATGCCTATGTCATTATAGTCATGTTATATATATTGTTGGCTGGCAATTTAGATAGTTCTTCATGCAATTCAATAATAAATCTCAAGATTAGCTTTTGATATACAGTCAATATGATAACTCGTCGGACTAAATTGCTACCGGACCGGAGGGAATTGTTACACTGCAAGATCAAGTGTTTGGCTCTGATCTTGGGACCAGGGGCTACATTTTGTTTTTTTTACGACTTGAAAATCAGACCATTATTAAGGTTTTTTACAGCATAAAACAAAAGGTGCGACTTTTTGTTAAATATTGAAGAGTTTAAAAAAAGACCACCTTATTGTCATCATCACTGACACTGGTAAATTTTGTATTGAATAAAAAGATTCTGACTAATTCAGGAACACATCAGCCATTATAAGGGTAGGAGGCAGTCCTATTAATTGAAATGCATTGCATGACGTCACAGCATTGAATATCTACAAATAAATACTACGCATATGTGCCTTGTCACACCGCTTGCTTATAACTGAAAAGGTCAGAACCCTGTTTGGCTAGGTAGGGTTGGGTGACCTGAAACAATTTTTTTGACCTAAGACTAGTAGGCCGACATTATACAAAAGAATCTAACACAAAATTGAATTGATTTTCTGAACCTGGGCTTTGGGCATTAACCATCTTCCATGACCTTATTTAATTTTCTATTTGGGATGTGGTCATTACTTATCACCGGGAGGGGGGGAGCTATGTGGTGGGTTATTTTCATTTATTATACCCCCCATGTGATACTGTATAGCAAATGTTTAGGATCGCCGTATGCCGACCATGGGGGCATATGGGGCAAATATGCAGAACAGGGGGCATACAAGAAGAGGAGGGGGCATATGGCTCAGACCAGGGGGCATACGGAAAAGTAGTGCCAAAGCACAACCATTATGTCTGGTAAAGCTAGTGCAATAAAAAATAGTTCCACCTGTTCCTTGCAATAAATCTCCCTTTTCAGCGGTAATTTCTTTTTGTAAATGTGCTACGTGAGTTATCTCGAAAATTGAGTGGATTGTACTTGAATTTTGTCCCGGAAATTTCCCACACCCCCCGTTATGGCCCGACATCCCCACCAACATCCCATCGAGCTCCAGTTCCATTTATGAAAAAATATAGCTAGCTAGCTAGCTAGGCTAGCCGTGGGAATAACAACAGGTCTGGTCGCAAGCTATTAAAGAATCTTACAGCACCACATTCAAAACCTTGTCTTCTTTGCCCTGTAAGGGGTTGTGTCTAAGGGAGTGATCATTTTTTAACAACAGGGGGGCTGGTGGGTTGCACATGGACGTGCAAAAAAGATTTCGACCACAATTTTTTTTTACCCCCCTAAGGGCCAAAACTCCTGTGCGAATGTGCCCTTTTAACCTATAGTAATGCGTGGGTTTTTTCCAATGAAAACAGGTGAAATTATTTTGACCCCCATCAGAGGGGTTGAAAAAATTCTGACCTTCCCCTGGTGAAGGGGTCAAAAAAAATCTGACCCCCCCCCTCAAACCCACCAGCCCCCCCTGTTGTTAAAAAATGATCACTCCCATCATAATCATAATTGAATTGAATTGTCAAATCTGACAAACTGACTTCTTGTATCAGTGCAGACAAATTCACATAGGAACTACTTTTGTATTGGCAGATGGATTCAATAAAAGCATGAAGATTATCACAGTAGAAACCAAAACATTAAATTCTTAGTGGGAAGGGGGTATAATAAAGCCCATACACAACTTTTGAATTGTCGGGGTACTAGCATGCTTCACTCACTCTGCGGGCTTCCCTAGCCCACTTAAAAGGGTCTATATCTCCTCTTTCCTATCCCCTCAGGATGTGTGTGGTGCACATATGCGCGGGCACTGACACATTCCTCTGTTGAATTATCAACCTGTGAAGCACGGGATAGCCACTTAGTGCCGCTAAAGTGCTGTAAAACACAAATCAATCAATCAATTCACTCACTCCGAAGGACTCGTTCCTACGTCGCCTCCGACGCATATGGGAGTGAAGCATACTGGTACCCCGACGCTTCAAACGTTGTGTTTGGGTTTAGGATGCACAGAAATATTTTACAACCCCCTCCTCTTGACTTGAGTCAGAATTGTATTGACATTGTTTGCGCCCCCGTGCTTAAAGGTGCTGAGAGTTTTCGCGCCCCTCTTTGATCTCTTTTTGCTAAACAAGAAATGCGGTTGTGACCGCGTAAAAAAACGCCTCCCGCCCTTAATGTCGGTATACCAGTGTTTGATGACATGTCTCGTAAAAGCAGACATAAAGAAGATTTCACAATTATTAATTTCTCTATTCAGAAATTTTGTATTGTGAGACCTCATCACATGGGGCAAATGCAATCATCATAGTGCACTCCCGTACCGCTTCGCGGTACCGCCGCTACGCGGCGTGGGAGGCGCTAAAAAAGGGGGAAAAACTTTTACGCCCCCCCTCCTCAGAAAGGGTCTAAAAATGTTACGCCACCCCAATAATATTATTAATAGTGACCACCACTCTAACACTCCCTTGTACCCTCCCTTAATTTTCAATATTATAAAATAGTTGGGGGTGTGGATGGGGGGTCCCCCATGTCACATGTCAATTTTAAGAAATGGTTATGTCACATGTCACTTAAATCCTCATGTCCCATGTCACCTCTAAGAACCTCTCATGTCACATGTCGATTTTAAGAAATGGTTATGTCACATGTCACTTAAATCCCCATGTCCCATGTCACCTCTAAGAACCTCTCATGTCACATGTCGATTTTAAGAAATTGCCATGTCACCATGTCAAATTTAGTGGTCCACACCCATATAGTTCGATATTATAAAATAGAGATTTTAAACTTACTCTACGAGGCCGTCTTTTGTCTCTTCTACTTCAATCTCTTCTTCTCCAAGATGACTATTGATAACTATGTCATTTGCAGTTTGTGAAAGTGTAGGCCTGATGATGTAGGATATTTTTGCACATTCATCTCTGAACAATTGTTTACTCCCATTCTTGAGTGTTTGGTGGGGAAGGTCGCGTTGCCACGGAACAGAGGACTCTAAACTCATTTCACATCGTGCAAAACTACGGTGTCCCTGTGAATCTGTTGTAGTTTGTATGTGGTAATAATAAATGTCATCTCTCAAAAGACTCAGGCTGAAATTCCTTGGGCAGTGAAAAACTTCATATTGGTCAAGAATCTTGAGGATTGGATTTTCAGTCAATGTCTTGATGGAAGGAAGATATGGTTGGAAGTAGATGCTGGAAATGATGGTGAAAAATACCAGAACAAGCGTTGTGACCCACTTGTATAGGGCATCCATCGTTGATATCTACAAACCCATGTTGTCCTTAATTCAGACGAGTTATTTGTTGTTATTTTGGTCGATAACACTGCTGCGATAACACTCCGTTCCTTGCTGGGGCCCAAGACGACTCTCCCAGATTGTGACGTCACAACTGATGACGACGTCGTTAGCTGATCCCGGACGTTGTGCAAATTGCTGTTGGTACCAGCGAACGTCATTGGCGCGAAATTACGTATGTGATTGTCTTTCGCCAGCTGTTCAAAATAAAACATTCAGGTGAGATTAAAACGTAGAATTCGAACAAACATACAGCTGGACCTACGTCGTGTCTTTGTCAAAAAGTCCTGACAAGTATTTCCCGTGAGTGGGATTTGAACCCACGCTGTGAGAATCTAAGTTGGGGGATTCCCACACGTACACACGACCTGGTATACGTCATCACTGTGGGCAGGGCAGGGGGTTCCCCCAACATGGTTTGTGTACATCTTCAACTTCTACACCATGTACATGACAGAATACATAAGCAAATGTCCATGACCAGGGAATAAATTTGCATCGTATTCACCGAGGTGAGGCTGTCCGTATTCAACGATGCCTTATAGGCAGAGTTGAATGCGGACAGGCCTCACCGAGGTGAATACGATGCAAATTTATTCCCTGGAATGGACATTTGCATTTATGTCATGGCCTAGGGGGTTATTTTGCCTTTAAATAAAGAAAAACAGCTCAGATCTGTTCAAAATCCAAGATGGCGGACACCCATTGAATACAGACACATTGTATTCAATGCCCCCCATTGAATACGGCGGTTCTAGTACTAATCTATAGTGACGGTCGTATCGGCCATGACATAAACATCAAATAACACTGCTCATGGAATTATCAGGGCTAAAGGAGCGTGTCCATTGCTATCACAGTGTT
The DNA here is from genome assembly GCA_949317995.1 of Acholoe squamosa. NCBI lineage: Eukaryota > Metazoa > Annelida > Polychaeta > Phyllodocida > Polynoidae > Acholoe > Acholoe squamosa. Next base: position 13,367,614 of record OX439041.1, read on the forward strand.
ATGACTCAGTGTATTGGAGGACTAGTGGGTTCAGTGATTTGAACTTGAACTACGATTAACGTACAGTATTAACAGTGACTTCATTCATCGGACCGTAACGTGACTGTGTCATTGAATCTGATTCTAATTCTGGGCGCCCATCCTCAGCCCTCACCCTAGAGCAATATATCAGTACTGATACTGCCTAGTCAGTCAGTTTATGGCTTGATTAGCATTTGCCTTCAAAAGGAGCACCTAGATAGAACAGGCACCCTCAGATTGTACTTTGAATCAGATTTCTGCAGTATCTGGTAATGATTAATTAAATAACAGGAATTGAAAAAAAAAAAAAAATGGCCCAGGGAATGACAATAATAACTGCTGTGTTTTATATAATCACCTCAGTAGTTGTTCAAGCAAAATCACCAGAAACTTTTCAACAACAATGTGACAGCCATGAATGGGTTAAATATTTATTAGAAAACAAATCCTGTATGAAAGATGCCCATTACCTGGCAAGGAGTATGGGTCAGTGGTCTAGTTTAGCTCAGGACCAACTCACTCTCAAAACCTTCCCCATTGATAAAGAAAACAGGAACTATGTGAGACAAGTGAACAATGCCATCTTCTCAGTTGTCAAACCAATTCCTTTCAAAAGTGAAGTGAAACTCGGAGCCTTTTCATCTGAGGTGCTGGAGGAGTTTTTGGACATGCATCCTTCAATTGTTAACTCCACAGACTTTGTTGACATTGTCAGCGGAAATAAGGTCCTTGGGGGTAGTACTCCACTCGCTCATCGGTACGGCGGACACCAGTTTGGAGTCTGGGCAGATCAGCTTGGTGACGGAAGGGCACATATGCTAGGAGAGTATGTCAGCCAGCAAGGTTCTCGCTGGGAGCTTCAACTGAAGGGTTCCGGACTGACTCCATACTCAAGAGGAGGGGATGGGCGAGCAGTCATATGATCATCAGTCAGAGAATTCCTTGCTAGCGAAGCCATGTTTCATTTAGGTAATGACACAAAAAATTTTAAATAATTTTACTGCCTATCATATATTCAAAATGGGGTATCAGTCCTATAACCTACTGGTGGAACATTCCTATCATAGACTGCATATCAATTTGAATTGTACCAAAGAAAAACAGTGTCCATTGGATAGATAAATTTATACAATCGGCCTAAATTAGATTGCATTATACTCTTTTGTATCTATTATACAGACATACCTACCAGCAGAGCTGCTACACTTGTGGTGAGCAAAGACAGAATCATAAGGGATAAGTTTTACAATGGAAACCCTCGCCATGAGCGCTGTGCTGTCGTGCTGCGTCTCGCCCAATCCTGGTTCCGTTTTGGATCACTGGAGATTCTTGCAAGCAGGAGGGAAATCGAGCTTCTCAGAAAACTACTAGACTTCTTTATTTTCAATTACTTTCCAATGGTATGAAATAAAAATACTAATACCTTTATGGTGCGATAAATTGTGGGTGATCATGTCTATGACACATATGTGCTTATTTTCATTACTTATTTCATGTAACCTTTGTATGGCAGTAGGCACCTTGTCATATTTGTGTTAAAATCAACAGTATTTATTCATAATTACCCCAGTGCATCTTTGCCTTCCTCTGTATGTAACAATGCACCTCGCATATAAGGTGTGTTGTATGAGGCACGCCCTGACTTTAAAAGAAAGCTACAACTGGGAGGATGAATTTGGTGCACCAGGACTTAATAGGATGATCCTATACGCCACAATAAGCCCCAGTTTTACAAAGCTGCAGCTTATATGCTACGTACTGCGATAGATTATAGATAAAGCATAAACAGCACTATTATGGGTCTAGACCCCTAAATTCGACAGGGTGACATGGCCATTTCTTAAAATCGACATGTGACATGGAGCTTAGTGACAAGGACATGGAAAGGAAAAAGTTAGTGACATGAGACAAGGCCTTTCCTTAAAATCGACATGTGACATGAAGCCTAGTGACAATGACATAGGAAAATAGAAATTTAGTGACAAGTGGCATGGCCTTTTCTTAAAATCGACATGTGACATGGGGACCACCCATCTAGACCCCCACTATTAACAAGATATTACATGATTTCTTCAGATCGACATGAATGATCCTGATCGATACCTGGCCCTCTATAGAGACATTGTCTCCGCCACAGCACAGATGATTGCCAAGTGGCAGGCGGTGGGCTTCGCTCACGGAGTTTGCAATACCGACAACTTCAGTCTACTTTCCATCACGATCGACTACGGCCCATTCAGGTTCATGGACGAGTACGACCCAGATATGGTGCCCAATACCTCAGATGATGAGGGACGATATAGGTAATGTGAGGATTTCACAGTGATCCCTTAATATCAGAGTATCTTACCTTGAAGATGTGGGAGAGACAACTCCAGCACCTGTGTTGTGGTCTGCAGTCAGCTCTAAAAGTGCGGGAATCTCGCCTCCTAAGCCCGCGCGTCGGGCCCGGGATTCCCTGGGGCCGGGGAAACCCCCTGTTGCCTCGCGCGGCAGATGCGCGCGTCTCACACTCCTCTCCGTTCAGTTTTTAAAGGGCAGGGCACTGATTTGATAATATCCAGACTATGTACATGTTCGCCGGACCTTTCGGTCCAGCGCTACTGCTGCTATATACAGGGTGCTGGTCTATGATCCCAGCTCTATGATCGTTTCCTACTTGTCTATATGCCTACAACCTATGGCGACGACGACTCCTAACTATGACGCCGACGACTACTAACTATGTGTCTTCTCGGGGGTTTAGGATTGAGGCCCGAAGAACACCTCAGCGTTCCGTGCTGCAATCCTCAGAATGATGCTACGGGGCAGGCCCCGCAGCTCCCCTATACGTCTGGCAACCTCCAGGATTGACTCTGGGCAATGCTGTTTTGGATGGATTCCAGGGGGGCACAGGTATGGGCTGTCTGTCTCCAGGAGCAGCTTGTCCAAGTTGATGTTTTGAACGACCTTCTCCAGCTCTGCGTGGTGGTTAGGGCGTAGTAGCAATGCAGAGATGCTGAAGGACACCTCCGGGAACGACTGTTCCCAGGCCTTCTGCTCTGCAAGGCCCCCATCAAAGCTGTGGAGTTGGATACGGTGATTCTTGGGTAGCACTTGTGTAAGGACCTGTCGGCACATCCTACCAGCCCGTCCATCACCCCTGTCGCGTGTATGGATTACGACTGGCAGTCTCCTTTCTGCAGCTACCGAGGCTAGATTGGCCAGTGCCACCTCCTGGGCCAGGACCCGTCCATGGCCTTCGTTGTGGTAGAGGTCGATGCCGATCTCCCCCACCGCGACCGCGTCCTGGGTCGCCGCCTCACGGGTCCGGTTTAGCAGGTCCTCCAACTCCTCCAGCCGTTCTGGGACTATTGCTGGATGTAGGCCCACCACTCTTAGCACTCCCACCCCCGGGAGACTTTCCATGCGTCCCCAGTCACCCGGGTAGCATTGGACATCAACTACCGTAAGGGTAGAGAGGTTCCTCCGCCAGCCTTTGTCATAGACAGTGGACCTGGTCGAGTTTCTGGCCAGCTGGCGAAGGTGACAGTGGGCATCAAAGCCGGGTGGAAGGGTTGACCCCAGGCACCCAGCTGACCTATTTGATGTCTTGATTCTTTGACGGGTGTTCTGGTCACAAAGCGCCAAGAGGGGTGCCAGCACACGCCAGTGAAGCAGGCAACCTTCGCTTGATGGCGGATTCATGATCCTCTTCGCCGGAGCAGTGAGCCCCAGCGCCTGATCATAATGCTGATCATAATGCGCCATGAGTGCTTCTTGGCAGGGTGACACCGAGATCTCTCCCAGTGTGTCCTTGTTCAGCAGGTGGTGTAGGTTGACTCTCTTAACACCCAGGGAATGCGACAGGTCTTCAAGCATTCCTGCGCACATCCCAACCCAACGGTCCAGCATCCTATCGTCGAATGGTCTTGCTCTTCGGCACTGGCTCATATGCTCGGTCAAGCAGCTCGGTCTTGTGAACTGCTCCTGACAGCCCCAGCATGCTGTTTCTGGCTGGATGAAGAATGGCATGTGAGATTGTACCACATGGCGATGGATGTGATTAGAACGACTGCACATGTCCGACACTGGGCATGTGCTGGTCTTCCGTCGCTTCTTTACCGCTGGCTGCGGAACGGTACCACGCCTCTTGGGCTGGTTATCATTTGGGCTGGGACGACTTTCTATGGTAACCGTCCTAACTTCTTCCTCTTCCTCATGTTCTCTCTTCCTGTGGCCTGTGGCCAGTGTGACAGACCGCTGTCTGCTTTTCTCCACCGCAGCTCCATCCGGACCACTTGCGAAAGTGACCCGGATTCCCGTTGGTGTTGGGCCGGCTACTTCCCGGCCTTGATCTTTCTGTTGGACGATGGACACCAGAGGGGCCACCGTTGGTGTTAGGGTAGCGCCCTTCTGGTCATGTTGCTGCCGTGGTGGAACTTTATCTTGCCCGGGTTCTGTTGACCTGGTCGAGTTCATCCAGGTTGGAAGTCCCGCCATCATTGGTCCCGCCATCATGGGTAGGGGAGACCCCCACTGTGGTAACGACCAGGGCGAGCCAAACAGAAGAGGTGCTTGGCCCATGCTGGCTGTTGCTGCTGATGGAAGGGGCATTGGGACCAGGATGAAACCATTTGGTGGCATCTGGTTTGGCTGAGCAGGCTGGCTCTGATCCATCTCTAGTAGGTGATGCTTCAAGCTGCAATGGTGAAGAGAAGTCGAGGTCTATAACTTCATCTTACATAATCTAGTGGGACTACTTGTGTACTACGTCTACTTATGGGTTGCTATTGTTAGTGGAGAATACAAGGAAGCTGAGAAAGGCGGCGAATCGTGTTTAAAAGTCTTGCGGGAAGGCGTATGGGTCTTCCTCTTCTCGACCTTCTTTCCACTAAGTCGCTGCCCGGCTCCACTGGGCTACTTTGATCATGATGTGTATTTTGTTTTCTTGTGGTGTTTCTTTTTAGGTCCACCCCGAGCCCTCTGGGCTGGTGCGCTGCAGTCTGAGGATTATCTTCTGTCGGGGATCCAGCAGGCTCATCAGGGGCTGCTAAAGGATTCCTAGCTAGAGGTTCAGGAGTCTGGTTGTCAGGGGCAGCTAAGGATGGATCTTTCTTCTGCCCCATGTCAGGGGGTCCAGTGCCCAGGGCCCTGCCATTGTCTGGGGCAGCCAGGGGTGTGTCTTCTCTCTGGCTACTGTTGGGGGGGCCGTACTCCGGGGCTGTGTCATTATCCGGGGCAGCTTCCTGTTGATTGTCTTCTGCAGTATGTCCCACTGGCTTGTTCGATGCGGCTGTGGGATCCCTTGCAGCTGGTCCTGCAGGCTGGTTGTTGGGGGCAGCTGGGTATGCATCTTCTCTCTGCCTTATGTCAGGGGGGCCATGCCCCTGGGTTAGGTCGTGCTCTTCCTCATCTGCGGATTCCTCCAGATGCAACAGCCGATGTCTCATACGGCGTAGCCACATTGGAATTGCTCTGTCTCTGCAGATGCTTAGACGGTCATGGTGGATTACTTCCACCTTTTTCCTCCCTCGGATCTTCAGAAGCACCGGTGACAGGACTGCCTCAACTAGGTATGGGCCCTTCCACACCGGTTTGAGCTTGGGGCTCTCGCCCTTTTTGTTCGCTGTGTCCCTCTTGTATACTAGGTCACCTTGTTCGTACTTCACATGGGACAATTTTTGGTCATAAGTCTTTTTCTGGAGCTCCTGTTTTGCCTTGAGACCTTCACGCGCCATTTCATGGACTTCCTCCATGGTTCGTCGTAGCTTTTGGACATACTCCGAGGCAGAGACAGGAATATTGTCGTTCCTGGCGGTGAGTCCGAAAACCACATCCTCTGGTTGCGTAACTTCCCGGCCCAGCATCATCATGTTGGGGCTATATCCAGTTTGCTTGTGGGGAACCGCTCGGAGGGCTCCAGCCAGGACAGACAGGTGTCTATCCCATTGCCTTGCCTTTCCCTCGAGAAAGCAGCGCACCATCTGCAGGATTGTTCTATTGTACCGTTCCACCTGTCCATTGGATGCAGGCCTGTATGGTGTTGTTCTGGTTTTCTTTACCTTTAACAAGTCACACACGCTGCGTATGACATTGCCGTCAACATTGCGACCCTGATCGGTATGTAGTTGTTGTGGGCATCCCCAGCGCGCTACAAAGTCATCTACAAACTTATCTGCGATGATCTCGGCCTTCTGATCCGGGATGGCATAGCATTCCACCCACTTGGTGAATTGGTCAACAATAACTAGGATACAGGTGTTCTTACTCTCTGATTCCGGTAGCGGCCCCAGTATGTCTAGGTGGACCCTTTCTAGCGGTGCACCAGCATGGTATTTCCCAAGGGGGCCACGTGCCTTCTGGCAGGGTTTCTTATTTCGGGTACAGGTGGCACATGACCGGACAAAGTCCCGGCAGTCGCTCTGCAGCTGGAACCAGATAAATCCTTGTTTCAGACGTGCATATGTTTTGTCCTGCCCCAGATGACCAGCCGTGGCGTGGTCATGGCAGAACTCCAGTATTTCCTGTCTGTGCTCCTTCGGTGCTATCAGTAGGAATCTAGGCTTATTCAGCGTTTCCCACTTGTAGTGTAGCACCCCTTCTCTCATAACCAGCTGTGACCTGTGCACCCAGAAGTACTTTGTGGCTGGGCTGCTGATGGCAAGAGCAGCTTGCGACGGCTCGCATCCTGCCTCCATCCACCCTATGATGGGGCTAAGGTCATGGTCCTTCAGTTGTTTTTCCCTTAATTGTTCCTTAGAATACCCGCCTAGGCATGTATCCAGCATTGTCTGCTCATCTTCCGCATTTAGATCATCAACATCAAGCATTCTGATCACTGTCCCTTGTGTCGTACTCGACTCGGCTTCGCCTGTATCCAAGCATGCTTCCAGGCTCCGTAATGCAAGCGGCACTACATCATCCACATCTGTCTCGAAGCGGCTCCACTGGTCATGCGCTCTCTCACAAAACCTGCATCCACCGCATGGCAGGAGCTGAGGCTTGGATCCCGCCCTATAGCAGTCACAGTATTCCACCGTGTCTGGGATGCGGGACAGGGCATCAGCATTGATGTGCTTCTTCCCTGGACGGTGCACAATCGACATGTCATATTGGGAGAGTTCCTCTAGCCACCTTGATAGTTGACCTTGGATGCTTTTAAAGCCCATCAGCCACGTGAGGCTGTTGTGGTCGGTCCTGACGAGAAAGGGCCTCCCAAGCAGGTAGTGGCGGTACTGCCGCGACAGCATCACCACGGCCAGCAGTTCTTTCCGTGTTGTGCAGTATTTACGTTGTTCAGCGGTTAGGACAAAGCTGTTGTAGGCTATTATCTGCACTTTCCTGTCAACTATCTGCCCTAACTCCCCCGCTACAGCTACATCAGAGGCATCACAGTCCAGGATGAATTTGTATCTGACGTCTGGGTAAGGTAGTATTGGCGCTGCCAGTAACGCACTCTTGATTAGGGACTGTGCTGTGGCCGCCTCCCCTGACCACTCAAATTTTGTCTTGGGGCTGGTCAGGGCGTAAAGTGGAGCAGATATTTCGGCAAACCGCGGGATAAACTCACGGTGGTAATTCGCATACCCAAGGAACGATTCAAGGTCTTTGACACATCTCGGTGTTGGCCACTTTTCTATAGTTTCTCTGCTCTCTGGGTTTATCTGGATCCCTTCTGGTGTTACTTGCCTGCCAAGGAATGTGACCTTGTTCTGAAACAGACTGCACTTCTTAGGTTTAAGTTTGAGGTCATATTCTCCAAACCTCTCTAGGGCTTCAACCAGGTTATCCCTGGCTTGGGAGAAGCTGTTTCCAAAGACCACCACGTCATCTAGGTATGACAGAACCTTCTTCCACTGCATACCATGGAGAACAAGCTGGACTGCCCTCTGGAATGTCGCAGGGGCATTACATAGGCCGAAACCCATACGTGTCCACTCATAGAGCCCATACTTTGTGATGAAAGCTGTTTTGTGCTGATCAGCTTCGTCGAGCTCTATCTGCCAGTAACCAGAATTCATGTCCAGGGTGCTGTAGAACCGACTTCCCGCCAGTGAGTCCAAGCACTCCTCGATTTTTGGCAGGGGGAAGGCATCCTTTATGGTCACACTGTTCAGGCCCCGATAATCGAGGCACCATCGGACTGACCCGTCTTTTTTACGTACCAACACAGGGACTGCAGCCCATGGGGATGATGAGGGCCTGATTACTCCAGCATCGAGCATCTTGTTAAGATGCTTCTCCTCTTCCTCTTGGAAGCCCAATGGGGTGCGGCGCATGCGCTGCCGGATGGGTTTGGCATCCCCTGTGTCTATGGTGTGTTTTATAGCTGAGAAACAACCCAGGTCTGTGTCATCCTTTGAGAATACTGACTGGTACTCCTTAAGGATAGTGCACAGCTCTCGGGCCTGTTCCAGGTTGAGCACTGAGGCTGACCTGTGGAACAAATCGCGAAGATGCGGTGGTATCTGCCCCGCCAGGTCTTCGACATCCTCTGCCGTGACTGGCCGTTTGGGTTCATCGTCTACATGTTCCAAGTTCCTAAGGCCAGCCGGCACCGTTGACATGTCGAGTTCCGAGTCCATGACCCCTCCAGGCTGTGCCGACCCGAGAACTTGGCCTGCCTTGACCTTGACATAGTTATCACTGACATTACATAACTCGAGTACTGCGGTGTCTGAGTTTTTATCTAGGACACTGTGTGGGCACAGGACATCCGGGTGAAAGAGTCTTGGGCTCAGAACCCGATCTCCTTCAGGCACATCCAGTCCCTGATTTATACACACCGCTACCTGTCTGGATGAATGTGGTGGTAATACAACTCTCTTGAGGCAGACCACTGGGGAGACCCCATATGTGTCACCTGACCTGCTCTGGCGATATTTAGCTCTGATACTGTGACCGTTGATCTGGACTGTTGCCATTGTGAGATCAATTGAGGCCCCTACGGCTTTAAAAAAGTCCAGACCCAGTATGACAGAATCCGTTATTGGCGCAACATACATGTGCCATTTGAATGTAAGTCCCTCCGTTTCGAGGGTCACTGGGTCTGTGAAGTGGCCCTTCATGAAGCTGTCCGGTCCCGCCCCCTTCAACTTGATGGTCTCCTTTCGTGCAGGAGGGTGCTCCATGCTTTCTACAAAGTTCGAGCTGAGTACAGACACTTGTGCGCCTAGGTCGATCAGAGCGTTCACTGAGGTCCCATTGATTTCAACTGGTAGGACAAGACTCTCAGGGGTGTCTTTTATTGAGTTCTTTGTACGGAAGTAGACATTACATATCCGAGGGTCCTCATGTCTCGCACCATCCTCCACAGTGTGCACCGTGTAGGATTTAGCATCAGAGTGAGGGCCCCCAGTGGGTAAGTCTGGCCTTCCCGACTGCCACATTTTGGCGTTCTCTGGGGGGCGACCTTTGTCGACTTCAAGCCGAGGCTCTTTATGCCTTACCCCATCCCTCACAGTGTGCACCGTGTGGGAGTTGGCGCCGGCACTAGAGCCTCCAGTAACTGATGATGTTTGCCTTTGACCTATATCTGGCGGACGACCCTGGTCAGCCCGGAATGGTATCGGGTCCCGTCCATTCCTGGCTAGTTTTTTGGAGGCTGTTGCTTTGGCTTGGTGCACTCTCTGGCAAAGTGGCCTTGCTCCCCGCAGTTGTAGCATTCACTCGACCTGCCAGGCGAGGTGCTGCGGGAGGGGCTACGTGCCGGACTTCTCGCGGGACTCCTGCTCTGCCTGTAGCTGGGGTAGGGACTAGGAGCTCTGGCAGAGCGCTGTTGGTGTTGCTGCAGCTGTTCGTTTACAACAGTTACTACCATCTTGCGAAAATCCTCTTTTAGATCGGCCAGCTGGCTTGATTCCAAGCGTAACACGCCCGGCTGCCCCGCTGGCTGTATCTCATCACTGTTCGAGAAGGAGACACTCCTTATCTTCTTGTCACCCAGGATAAACCGATTGTTGTGGATGGAGTGTCTGACACTCTTTATTGCCTCTCTGATTGATTTCAGGTTCTTTTCTCCTGCAATCAGTGCAGCCTTCTGGTCTGAGCAGCCCTGTAGAAAGGAATCAACTGCTGCCCTCTCAATGGTACGCTCCGAGTCCCCTCTGAATCCTTCTCTCGCCAAATCCATGCAACGCTGCGCGAATGCATCAAGCACCTCATCCGGCTCTTGGCGCAGGTGTTGGAGTTCCCTGCGTGCTGTCGCCGGTTGCTTTCTAGCTCCAAATCGATCTTTCAGTGCCTTGCAGACCTTCTTATAGTCCCGTCTGGTCTTTTTGGGTAATGAGCCGAAGAAGATGAGGGCGTCATTCCTTAAGATGCTGTATGAGGCTATCTGTCTTCTCCTCTTTACTCCACCCGCACCTACGAGCAATCCTCTCGAACTGCTCCTTGTAGATCCCCCATTTCAGGCGACCATCGTAGGTGGGAATCTTCCCCTGGTGGGGTTTGTCTCTGCTGTCCCTTGTTCTGTGCACTGGGGGTCCATCCTCGTCACTCGAGCTCGATGAGCTGTCATCAGAGTCTGAGGATTCCGTATCCTCGACCCTCGAGTGCCTGCTCCTCTTCGACTCCTTTAGAACTCTGACGCTGGCCTGGCTCACAGGTGGACGAGGGGCCTTGTGTTGACGACCATCCGTCCCGGCACTGACGTTCCAGTCAGTCTGTGCCCTCTGCGTGTATGGTTGTGACCCTTTCGGGACATACACGTTGTCATGTACCAGCCCTTTCTGATAGGGCGTCGAATGGAGTTGCAAGGAACTCTCACTCGGTGCTGGGCTACTCAGCGCTGCCCATGTCCTCTGTGCGAGAGCTGGGTTCTGTCGAAGTATGGCCTGCAGCGTCTCTGCTACATCATCTGTTGGGGGCGAGTCAACAGGTTGGCGCTCCGCCGGGGTGGCCCCGGCCGATGCTGAGGTTGCCCCGGCCCCGGCCGCTGCTTGATGCGACTCCGGTTGTGCAACGTCCCTCTGATCGGTTTGAGGCCGCCCTTGCCCCTGGGCCTCCAGCCGCTGTTTGTCTGCCTCCAGCTCCTGTATCCGCGATAAGGACTTCTGCAGCAGGGCCTTCATCTCCTCTAAGCCCATCGCAGCCCCAGCCCCTTCTAGAGAAAGGACTGTCACATCAGCAACGCTGTCCTCTTTCTGGCCAAAAGACACTCTGCCCTTTACGACGCACTCCTGCAGGATCGCACCTACCTCTGCGCTGAGGTACGTGAGCATCCCTGTGATAGATGTGAAGGGTCCGTCATCCTGCACGCACTTGACGATCTCACGCGCACGCGCTGACCCGATCCCTGGGAGGGACTTGAGGTCTTCCACACCAGCCGCATTAATGTCGAACCCGACCATCCTCAGATTACCAACGTGATGCGATTAATATCAGAGGAGGGTGACAGATAGATCCCAGCGTGAGAAGCCGAGAGAAATGTCAGTACTGGCCAGGTGATAGATGAGAATGCCGAAGCAGGACTACACAATCACTGGCTTATCTTATATAATGTTAGTGCTTCCCCTCTTCACTTACTTGTCCGGATCCTCAATGAGGGGGGGGGGGGGTCAGTCAGTTAGGTGGATGAGGAATATTCACTGTCTTAATTGATGATGAGACTGGTGACATGCATATACTAAGTTACGTCCTTATTGAGTATGTTATGCACACAATATCAAGTTTTGCCAGATTTTTCACAAAAATTGGCTTAAAGTTCAAACGAATGCAGCATCAACAGAGAACATTGGTAATAATGTCATAGGTGTAAGGGTATTTCACAGAAAATCCAAAATACCAGGTAATAATAAGAGTCTGAGTCTTTTGGCCTTTCCAATCTACAGGTTGGGGGGGGGGGGGGGAATATAGATTTTGAATTCTCGAAGTGAGGGGGGGGGGGGGGGGTCACCTTACACAGGTCCACCCCAAAATGCCAGGAATCAAACAAGTTGATATTGGCTACTTTCTGAATTTTCCAAATGGGGGGGGGGGTACTGTAGATCCACCCCGGAATGCCAGAAATCAAACAAGTTTATATTGGCAACTTTCTGAATTTTTCAAATGGGGGGGGGGGGGTGTACTGTAGATAGCTTCACCCCAGAATGCCAGAAATCAAACAAGTTTATATTGGCAACTTTCTGAATTTTTCAAATGGGGGGGGGGGGGTACTGTAGATAGCTTCACCCCAGAATGCCAGAAATCAAACAAGTTGATATTGGCTAAATCTTCAAGCACAGTACAAGACACAAAACAATGGTCTTAATATAAATATAGAAAATGCCAGATACCTAGGGGCATTGGCTGTATTCCTATTTTCCACTATGGAGAGCCACCTTGTCCAAGGAGAATTCAAAATGGCATCCAAACCACATGGGCAGAAAATGCCAAACACCCAATTAATTAATTTTTCCAAAATTGACAAAAATAATTATCCCAGTGGTATTATCAATAATTTTCAGTCACTTTCCAGTAGATTGTCACTGTGAGATAATTCAAGAATTTTGGGGATGGCTTGGATTGACAATTCAAACCAGTGGACAATGAGGCTTAACTGCCAGATCCAAGATGGCTACTCTGTAAGATTCCAGTAATCCTTATTAGTGGCAGCTTGACCCAATTCCTCCAAGACAGGCCAAAGTGCACAAAAAGTGGCCAAACTTTATGGCAAACACACAGAAATGATGGCCTAAGTGTGGTTAACACAATAAATCCAATGGTTTCCCCAGAATTTAGAGTTCTCTTTGTGAGCAGATGGATTAAAGATATGCTCACTGTACAGGCTGAGGGGTTTCCTCCTGGCTTCCTCCAAAACAATCACAAAAAAAACAGTCCTAGTGCCCACAGGTTTTGTAGACACACAATTAATCCACAAGGGCAAGTACTCCTGGCACCAATGTGAGGATTTCACAGTGATCCCTTAATATCAGAGTATCTTACCTTGAAGATGTGGGAGAGACAACTCCAGCACCTGTGTTGTGGTCTGCAGTCAGCTCTAAAAGTGCGGGAATCTCGCCTCCTAAGTCCGCGCGTCGGGCCCGGGATTCCCTGGGGCCGGGGAAACCCCCTGTTGCCTCGCGCGGCAGATGCGCGCGTCTCACAGTAAGGCTATTTTCATTGTGATGGTTCCCTGCCCTTTAATATTACCGTACACTCAGGAATTTAAGTTCCAAAGATCTGTACAGTAGATTCCTGCAAATAAGCATCACCCACGTATTTATAAGCCCTACTCCCGACTTTATAGAATGCTATAAGCCGCACCTGGGGCTAGAAAATGAAGGTTTCGTACTTCCTATAGTGTAAGATACTCGCCTATAAGTCACACCCCTTCTGTGAGCTGATCCTATAAGCCACAGGGGGCTGTTAGAAATTTACGGTAGCAGTTCGGGGTGAGCCTTATATGTGAAGGGTGCCTAGTAAGCAGGGGGTTACGGTACTTATTTGGTCAGTTCTATACTGGGGCAAGATGATTGATTTAATGAGAATAGTATAAGCTATTGTTACTACTTGAAGGAGCTCTGAATTGGCTACATCTGCCACAGTGCTAACGGCGGACGTAGGTCCTCAGTTCAGTGTGCCTTCAACGCTGATGAAGTGCTGGCGAGACTGCTTGCCAGCACATCATTGGAGCATCATGCCGACCCTACAGGGTTGGTATACAAATTCCTGGAGGGTCAGAATGATGCTCCTCCAATGAAGTGCTGGCGTGCAGTCACACCAGCACTTCATTGGTGCATCATGACAATCAATGGGCATGATGCACTCCTATATTAGCGGCCCTTAAAGGGTTAAGTATTAAACTTGACCTTTCCATTTTATTGATTTTCCACAGGTATCGCAAACAGCCAGATGTTGGGCACTTCAACCTCCAAAAACTACTCAAGGCGATATCTCCGCTTCTATCCCCGAGTCAACAACAACAAATGGAGACCGTCCTCAGGGGATACAAATTGCAGTACAAAGCTGCGTATACAGCCATCCTTCGTAAAAAGCTTGGGATTTCTAATTGTAACAGTGAGACTGCTGAAACTGTAATAGATTTACTATTCCGTATGATGGAAGACACTGCTGCTGATTTTACGATGACTTTCAGACAACTCGGAGATTGGATTCATGAAAATATCAAAAATATTAAGGTTTCAGAAGAGCTGTGGTCTTTATATAGTATATCAAAGCACAAGTATTTTCAAAACTGGGTAGAAGAATATTGGACTTGTGTGAAGGCAGTGAAGCAAATTGAAAGTACGAGGAGAGCTGCAATGCACAGACACAACCCTAGGTATGTGCTGAGGAATTGGATTGCACAAAAGGCTATAGCTGCAGCAGAAAAGGATGATTTTAGTGTTATTAATGTAGACCATAAGATGTTAAAGAGCCCTTATACTGAGAATATAGAGGCTGAATTGGCCGGTTATGCAGACCCACCTCCACACTGGGCTAAGGAACTCAAAGTCAGCTGTTCATCTTGATCTTTATAAGTATTTTCTAGGAATAAATTAACTGTAAGATCATAACAGTAATGACATTTTTAGCTATTTATTAATGGGTTTATATCTACCCCCCCCCCCTTCGTACTTTGTAATAATCAGTTGGACTAATGGTGAGATATTGACTATAATATCAATATAATTCTACCCTGCCTGAAAGGCGCATCGCCAACTTTTGCTGGTTTTATAAGGTCTACCAGGTTTCCATCCTCATTAGCGCTTTTATATTCACATGGTATTACAGTATAGATACTGTAATCTCTTACGAATAAGAGGTCCCAGTTATGCATAGCTTTTTGAAATTTCAAAATCCAATCAGTAGAACAAAAGTTTTTATTTTTTTTAAACCATATTCTAAATCTCCAGGTGCGTCTTATACATGTTCTTTAGTCTAATAGATAGATAGAGGATACATGGTGGTTTTACTGATGGCCTCTTTGCCTGAGGATAGCATGAATAATTAGCACAAATTTGAATAATTAGGGGACGAGTCATGGGGGGGGGGCGGTCATAACTATTTATATCAGCGAGCCAAGTACCTACTTATTGCGGCGCATTATACCCCGACGTCATTCCCTATGAATATGATGCGAACACAATTTTTTTAATTTCTTTCTTTGGGGTGGGGGTTGGGGTTGGGATGGGCTGGGTTACTTCATCGGTTTAAAAAAAAAAATCTCTGCCCCGCTAAAAAGCACAAGCCCCCCCCCCCCCACAACCCAGGTGGCAATAAGTGACTTATCCCTAGCATCCATCCTCACTCCCCAAGTGGGGTCGCACATAACTGACATCATACATTAAGGTTGGAATTTTTGACGTCATTATTGACGTCATATTTTTTTTTATAGGCACCCTTTTTCTTCAGTGTAGCGATTGGAAATTGGGAACATTGCTATACATGATGGCATGTTTTTATTCTCAATTTGTTATTAACTCTCAAAGAAGTGCTGGTGAGCATTTTATTGGAGCATCATGCCCTCCAGGAGAGTATCAACCCCTGAGGGTATGATGCATTGATGGCCCTTAGAGGGTTAACGAAGTATAATTGTATAAAGGTGATGACGCCACATGACGTCATTGGTACATATCGGTGCCTGGTTAATCATGGTTTAAATGATTGTACACGTGCGCACATTGTTGTTTGTCAAATATCATAATTTTGATCAAATTAAGCAATTAATCCACATACAACATTACCAGGTCTCTGTATCTTCACTTGAGGGACGAATTAGTCGTTTTGCCAGCTGAGATCCCTTTGATTGGAGAGGTGGGGGGGGGGGAGATTTGAAAATGGGCGTGGACCATCAAATTCGACATGGTGACATGGCCATTTATTAAAATCGACATGTGACATGGGCCTTAGTGACATGAGGCAAGAAATTAGTGACATGACATAGGTGCTTTCTTAAAATCGACATGGGACATGATAGGTTCTTAGAGGTGACATGGGACATGGGGATCCAAGTGACATGTGACATGACCATTTCTTAAAATCGACATGGGACACGGGGGACCCCCCATCCACGGGGCCCCCAAGGGGACCCCCCCCTGAGGTCACAATGTCGCCAAAATGCAAGGCCTTAGGTCACATGTCACTTTTTTAGGGAAAAAAACATGTTTAAAAATCTCAAAATTCAAGGCCTCAGATCACATGTCACTTTTTTAGGGATTGGACATGTCACATGTCACTTTTAAAAGGGTACAAATTCGAAATATCACCTCAAAATGGTCAAATGTCGCCATGTCGTTTTTTACCCCTTGGGGGCCACATCCACACCCCTTGAAAAGATTTATTGAAATAGTGTTGTTGAAAGTGGGGCATTTTAGATGGGGTGGGGGGGGGGGTCCCATGTTACATGTCGATTGTGTTTTGAAATGTAAGAAATACTCATGTTACCTGTGAGTGACGTGTGTTAAACTACATATGACTTGAATCCCATGTCCAATGTCATCTCTAAGAGTCTACTCGGCTCCAGGCCGAATAAAAGTCCCCAATGTCATTATGTCACTTTTTCCCCAGCTCGGGCCCCAGCTCAAGTGACTAATGGCTGTGTCAAAAGTAGAGGAATGCCTGTCACAACGTGGTATTTATAGTGGCCCAGAACAATAAAAGTGGAATAATGCATGACTGTGTGATGTCTAGTGTCATCATTATTCACGACTTGTATTAATGTCGGTCTTCTTCATTAATCACCCCCTCTCCCCCAACGTCTCTCTCCTTTATTTTCTGAGTAGCCTATCATCATCGAAATTGGTATTTGATTGCAGTTTACCAGGATAGACAGATAACATCTTTCCCTTTGTGATTTGGGACGATCTATTTTATTGGCATGCAGTTGGGGGCTTGGGGTAGGAGAGGCTTGTTATCCCTTGTTGGATTTTTGCAGATGGGCAAATCTATTTTCCTGACACCCACCAATATGATCAAAGTTTTCATGACCAAAGAAAGGAAATTAAGGAGAGAG
Source organism: Acholoe squamosa (assembly GCA_949317995.1). Lineage (NCBI taxonomy): Eukaryota > Metazoa > Annelida > Polychaeta > Phyllodocida > Polynoidae > Acholoe > Acholoe squamosa. The sequence goes on from OX439041.1 coordinate 13,384,553, forward strand.
AGAGAGAGAGAGAGAGAGAGAGAGAGAGAGAGAGAGAGAGAGAGAGAGAGAGAGAGAGAGAGAGAAGGGTGGGGGTTACTGTGTGACTACCGTAAAAGAATACAGTTTTGACTTTCCCAGGGTGAAGGTTTATTGGGCTTTGCCCCCGCCCACAAAGCTTGGTGCTACCGGGTATGCCCCCCCACCTATACCTACCTCCCCACCCCCCGGCCCCACCTCCAACCAGGGCAATATATGACTCGTTAAGGGAGTGGTCATTATTTATCAACAGTGGGGGGGTGGTGGGTTTGAGGGGGGGGGCATAAAATTTTCAGACCCCTCCCGAGGGGGGGGCTAAAAAAAATTTGGCTCCTCTTGAGGGGAGGGGCTAAAAAAATTCACCCTCTTTTTAGCAAAAAAGCCTGCGGGCTACTATAGATCAAAGAGGGGGCCGAGAACTCTCCGCGCCTCCGGTGCGGGGGGGCGCAAAAAATTTTGACTGCTGTCGAGGGGGGGCGTAAAAAATTTCCGCGCGTCCGCGCGAAAACCCACCACCCCCCCTGTTGATAAATAATGACCACTCCCTAAGATAGGCCATCCCCCTTTTTGAATCATGGAAAGCCTGGCATCATGGATCATCATGGATATATTTAGACCCATTGTATTGGATTGTTGTGTGAGTGGATTGATATACCGGTATCTATGGGTAACTCATGGATTTAGGGAGTGGTCATTATTTATCAACGGGGGGGGGGGGTGGTGGGTTTTCGCGCGGACGCGCGAAAATTTTTTACGCCTCCCCCTCGACAGCAGTCAAAATTTTTTGCGCCCCCCCCGCGCCAGAGGCGCGGAGAGTTTTCGCGCCCCTCTTTGATCTATAGTAGCGCGCGGGCTTTTTTGCTTAAAAGAGGGTGAATTTTTTTAGCCCCCCCCTTAAGAGGGGTCAAAATTTTTTTAGCCCCACCTTCGGGAGGGGTCTGAAAATTTTACGCCCCCCCCCAAACCCACCCTCCCCCCCCTGTTGATAAATAATGACCACTCCCTTATAACCATTGTGACGCGTCCCATGCAACCAGAACTTTAAGTTGCATCAGCCAACACCCCTTCCTGTTGTCTTCAGCAGATACTTGGTTTATTCCGGTAATTCTCTGTATTATCAATACTGTATGTGCCTGCTGTATGTGTAAACTTCCCAGTGTATCTGCTTGGAGAGAGAAGCCCTTGTCTTATGAGACCGGTGTCGGCAAAACAAAAGTATCACCATACTGAGTGTCCTGTTGGACACTATCTATGTTTGTAAGCAACAAATAATTATTGAATAATAACTTTTCAAAAAATCAAAGCTGTTATCGGGGCCATAATATTGGTATGCCCAACATATATTGGAGAGTTGGGATTATTTCATTGGCTGATAATTAATCCTGCTATTAAGCAGGTATAGGCGAGGGTGTGGACCCGGGGGGGGGCACTTCAATTTTTTTTTGATACAGGTGTGTGGCTGAACCCACGACAACCCTTACCCTTGCTAGGGCACTCATTCGCGGGGTTTTTCTTCGAAAGCCTACCCTTGCTAGGGCACTTTTGACTCAATAATCCTAGATTTGTTTCAAAATGTCTTAAATTTACACTGATTGGGGAGAAAATTGAATTTGGTTCATGCTATTTTCATGAAAACTAATATGTCCAAGAAAATTTCGAAATTTCCTGCGTAAATCGGGGTATTTTGCTGAAAGTTGACTCTTGCTAGGGACATTTTGCTGAAAAGTAGACCCTTGCTAGGGACTTTTGTGGCTGAAACAGGAGGCTTGCTAGGGACTTTTCCTTGAAAAAGTACCCTTGCCAGCCGCACATATGTGTATACCTTACATAGAGAGTGCCCCCCCCCCCAGGGTGTAGATGTGGGGGTCCCCCATGTCATATGTCGATTTTAAAAAATGCTCATGTCATATGTCACTTAATTCTCCATGTCCCCTGTCATGTCCCATGTCGAATTTAAGAAACATCCTATGTCATCATGGCACAGGGGCGTGGGAAGCAGTTTCGGAGTGGGTGGGCCCAGGGGGTTTTTCTGCAATTTTTGACCTCCCTTTGCTTGACCTTTTAGTTTTGACCCTTTGAGGATTTGGCCAAAAGTGGGGGGGGGGGATATGTCCCCCCTGATTCCACGCCCATATGGGTCTAGAACCCTAAATTCGACAGGGTGACATGGCCATTTCTTAAAATCGACATGTGACATGGAGCTTAGTGACAAGGACATGGAAAAGAAAAAGTTAGTGACAAGAGACAAGGCCTTTCCTTAAAGGGGCCCTGCCATGGCGAAATTCAACATGGGTACCTACCAAAAGATCGTGCACAAATCCGCGGGACCCAGCGGAAATTTTTGCGATGATCTGATTGGTCAACGGGTGGTCACATGACCTTTTAATGCGGGCATGCATTCGCCGTGCCAGGGCCCCTTTAAAATCGTCATGTGACATTAAGCCGAGTAACAAGGACATGGGAAAATAGAAATTTAGTGACAAGTGACATGGCCATTTCTTAAAATCGACATTTGACATGGGGACCCCCATCTAGACCCCTGCCCATGGTCATATCACTAAGGCCCATGTTAAAGGCGCTCTGAATCGAGGACCTACGTCCGCCAAGGTTAGCACTGTGGCGGACGTAGGCAATTCAGAGCTCCTTTAAATGTCGATTTGAAGAAACGGCCATGTTGCCATGTCACATTTAGTGGTTTATACTCATCAAGGAACATAAAAAGTCTCTCTATATTCTTTGTACTCATATAGGCTGCAAGCCAGGCTCGAGATGGAAGGAGCTTGTCCCTGGAAGCCGGTAGGCTAATGGTATTAATCATGGACATGGTACAGCTTATTTTTGACTGCATCATTCAATTAGTTCAGTTCACCTTTGCAAGAGAACCCTTGATTTAAACAACCTATTAATATAACTTTTTATATGCCCTGTATGCACAGGCCGACTGTGGGGCAACTTTGATTCATGATACCCCCCCCCCCTCTTTAGGAAGATTCACAGACCCCCCCCCCCCCCATAGAATTACCTATAGGTGTTTTTTTTTCTATAAAAATAGGTCAACTTATCTTGCCCCCTCCCCGGTTTAATAGAGAAAAAAACACCCAACCCCTGTTATCAAATTACCCCCCAAAAGAGATTGCCACGCCCCCTCCCCCACTCCATCCTAGAACTCAAAGGGACACCCTGGGAGGGGTACACACAAAATGTCTACCATTCAGAGACGCTACAGCAGTCACTGCAGCGTCTGACGTCACAGACCCCACCCACCAATCAGAAAAGGCCACGACCGTCAACATAGCCTGACCACTGAGTGTCCATATATTCAGCTTCATCGACGACGATCAACACAATGTTCTGACACAAGTTATCCTAAACCTAGGACGGATTGTACGGCTCAAAGACTCTACCCATGAGTTCTTTATAACACCTTAAAACACTGGAACATCCAAGATGACGACCATCAAGCCTAAAACGATTGTGATCACCACGCCATTCGGTGGTAATTCCACCTTGAATACACTTACAACAGGAGCACACACCCAAATCGTGTCGACCATGGCCGGGGTCGGGGAGGAAGAACAGCTGTTGGGGAACGGGCAGCCTCGGAAACGCCAGCGTCTCACTCATTTGACGCCCGAGGAACGCATGATGCGACGGTAGGTTCACTTTTTTTTTCAAACTTTTGGTGGGTTTGGAGACGTTTTCTGTAAAGTTTCAACTCGACATATGGCACATACGTCAAATCAGAAGGCTCAATCACCGAGCATTTATTTAGCTGTATACACACAGGGCAGTTGCCAATGTCATCACTGAGTCTGTGGTTGGAGAGTTAAGCATGACGTCATAGGGACGTTTCTGGAAGTCCCCTGTTACTATTTATAGACACTAATATAAACAGCGTGGAACCACCAGCGTGGCAGTCTCTCCTGCCGCCCTGCAAGAAGTGGGCGTGGTCCAGTGCGAGGGTTACATTTGTGTCATTGGAACTTGGAATAGGGCCGCCGGTTAGGCCTTCTAGGAGGCCTCGTGGGAGGTGTGTGTGTTGGGGGGGGGGGGGGGGGTACTCCTAAGTAAAGTGTAAATAGAAAGAAAATTTGTGTCCACAGTCGTTGACTGAGGTGCTGGCTGTAGTGACCTCAGAGTCAGACACTAGTCAGAGTTTAGACTAGTGAGCCTTGTCTTGTGTAACTTGAGGCCATCATCATTTATCATTTATCAGGCCTTTATCATTTATGTAGTCGTTATGCTCTTTTACATACGTCTGACATGCTTTAACTATATCAATGTATTGGAGGGGGGGGGGTCGACCCCCTCCTCCTGCCGCATATCATTTATGGATGCCCCCCCCCCTAGGTCTAGGGCCCAGAACGATATTTTTAAAAGGAGAAAAATACGATTCTGATACATGGCACACGTATTGTTGAATGGCGGCCAATGTTTCACCATGTCTATCAGTGATTCCACTTTTCCTGGTTTACCAGGAATTCCTGGTTTTCATTCCAAGGTACCTGCATTAGATTATGTTAATTCCTGGAAAAATGTGTCCAAAAGTCCAGTTTTTCTGGGTTTTTTTGTCAGTCAGTGAGTGGCATCTCTGGTCTATGATCTGTTAGACTGCTGTACTGATTGTTAGGCCTTAAAAAAAATGTTGTGTTCAGATAACATGGTCGAAAAAAAATAGGGTAGTAGGTAGGGATTTTTTTATTTAAGCCAGCTGTAAATTTATTGCGCCTACACGATGTGAATTTGATCTGCGAGATTGTGAAAAAACTTCCATGTCTCGATAAGTGCCAAAATATCAGATTTTCCCCCAAAATGCAAAAAAAAAGGGCCAAAAAATTAGGGTAGGTAGCTTTACCTGAACACAACAAATTTTTTCTAGGCCTTATCATGTTAACTTGTGGGAAAGTGTCAACCCCATAGGCATGGATCAAGCCAGCATGGTGCATGAATGTACTGTAGCCCCCTAGCCAGTGACTCACCAGGGCTGCTGCATTCATGCATCATTATCAATAGCGAATGCTGCATTCATGCATCATGACAAGTGGTGAGTTACTTACCAGGGCTGCTTCATTCATGCATCAATACCAGTGGTGAGTTACTCACCAGGGCTGCTTCATGCATCAATACCAGTGGTGAGTTACTCACCAGGGCTGCTTTATTCATGCATCAATACCAGTGGTGAGTTACTCACCAAGACTGCTTTATTCATGCATCAATACCAGTGGTGAGTTACTCACCAAGACTGCTTTATTCATGCATCAATACCAGTGGTGAGTTACTCACCAAGACTGCTTTATTCATGCATCAATACCAGTGGTGAGTTACTCACCAGGGCTGCTTCATGCATCATGACCAGTGGTGAGTTACTCACCAAGACTGCTTCATTCATGCATCAATACCAGTGGTGAGTTACTCACCAGGGCTGCTTCATGCATCAATACCAGTGGTGAGTTACTCACCAGGGCTGCTTTATTCATGCATCAATACCAGTGGTGAGTTACTCACCAAGACTGCTTTATTCATGCATCAATACCAGTGGTGAGTTACTCACCAAGACTGCTTCATTCATGCATCAATACCAGTGGTGAGTTACTCACCAGGGCTGCTTCATTCATGCATCAATACCGGTAGTGAGTTATTCACCAGGGCTGCTGCTGCATTCATGCATCATGAGGCCTAAAAAAAAATTGTTGTGTTCAAGTAACAGGGTTGAAAAAAAATCAGGGTAGGTAGGTAGGGATTTTTTTTTTGAGAATTTTTTTAGGCAGGCTGCAAATTTTCGCCATGTTTGTCTAGTGAAATCATTTTAAAGGTGACTAAATGTAGTCTTTGTGCCAACAATTTCATGATTATGTGGTACAGTGGATAACTCATTAATGCTACATTTATGCATTAACCATGCACTTCAACGCTGCATCATATCAACCAATTGGCATGATACACATCTGCGCCAGCTGCTATTAAAAAAGTGTCATTCTCCTAAACTCTCTTTTTTTAACTTAGTCCCTAATGTCCATGATACAACATACTTATTTGTCCATATATATCTTTGCAGGAAACTAAAGAACCGTGTCGCAGCACAGCTAGCCCGTGACCGGAAGCGAGAGAAGATGGATGGACTGGACTCACAACTCCTGGCCGTCCAGGAAGAAAACCGCCGCCTCATGGAAGAAAACGAAGCCCTCCGGAAACGTACAGAGGAGCTGTGTTCCGAGAACAGTGGTCTCAAACAGCAGTTGAAAGTTGGAAATGGTCCGGTTGTGGCGCCCATCGTGAAGACGGAAACCTTGTCCCCTGAGTCAGCAGCACTCGGCTTTGGTTCTCAGCAGCAGGACAGGACAAGGTCAACGCACCTCACAATGACCTCCACATCTTACCTCTCCCTCCTTCTGACCCTCAGTCTGACCTCCTTGCTCTCCTCGAAGAAATCGCTTGTCCAGCTCCAGGCCTCCAAGCAGAGGCTTTGGTCAGGCCGGGTGTCCAAGCCAAGAAGCGTAAGATTGAGCATGCCGCACCTAAGAACGGCAACATGGTGGGGGCCTCAGCAACAGAGCTGGAATCCCTCAAAGAACTTATAAAGTTTGACCACATTTACTACAAGTCCCCAACAAATGCAAATACTGTCCCGAAAGAACAGCAGACGGGAGTAGAGAAATTGGTGGTTGTGTCCCTGCCGGACACTCCGCTGGCACCTCCAGCAGTGCCAATCACTGAGAGTTCTCAAGTAAAATCTGAAGTTGATCCTGAAGTTGACATTATGAAGTTCATGGACGCTGATATTATCGACAGCCTGTCAGAACTCCTGGACCTCGACAGCATGCTCAACACTACCGCCAACATCCCTGAGAGCAAGCCAGTAACAGTCACTACAAACATTAACCAAACGAGCCTGATCAACAGCTCGAGGCTCCCCAAAGTATCTGTTTTACCCACAGACTCATTCCCGAAGGCATCTCCACCTTCTAAGGATACAACAACAGTGGCTAAGCATGGCATGAAGCGCCCAGCAACCACAGTGCCAGACAGTGACGCACTCAGTTTTCTCACGGTACCCGGTGAGATGAGTTTGGACCCCGTCCAGTCCCCAATGAGCCTAAGTGACTCTGGTTACAGTAGTGAAGATTTCTTTGCAGGTTCCCCGGAGAGTCTTGGTTCTCCTCTTGGAGCCGAATCCTGGGAGGAATCATTCACTGAACTCTTCCCTTCACTCCTCTAAACTTAAACACAACTATATATGTATGCGAAAAGACCAAGAGTCAAACAGAAAGAGACTGATGTGTTCTAAGTCAATGAGCATATCCAGTTGTGTTCTATGTGAAATAGGATCATTGTAAGATCCTAATGTTAATGTTAGGGCTGGAATTAGTCAGGCCCAAAATCTTTAACATACAGACTGATACAAGGCATACAAGAAGGTAGACGGTTATGCTTCAACTTCTACCATTCTTGTAGAGACTACTTGTCACTCGCCAAGTGACATTAGAGATGATAGTAAAAGTTAGCGCATACTCTGTTATGTGTTGTTGTATATATGTGATAGTTGTGCTACAGTTGAGAGGAGTGAAGGTTCGAGGCTAGCGTTCCTGCCAAGCGTCACTGTTGGTGTACATAGCGTTATAAAGTAATATTTAATCTAACAAGTAACACACAGCTTATTGTTGAAGTTTACTGCCAAACAAAAATGTAAAGTGATATTTACTAGTAACTTGTGGCAAATGAGTTCTATGGATTAAACAGATAAAACTCAGTTTGTTGTCCATTATCTATTATATCATAAGTGATTTTTAATGAACCAACCAAACCAAGTATTACCGTAATCTCTCGCGTATAAGGCGCACCTAGAGTTTAAGAATATGCTCAAAAAATTAAAAAATTCATAACTTTTATTCTACTAAATGGATTTTCAAAATTCAAAAAGCTACATGTAGCTACAGCTACATGGAACCTCTTGGAGCCTCCTATGTAATATTATTACTTAGGGGAAGTGTAATATATCAAAATGAAGGTCTTGATCTCCCCCTTGTGGATCCAGTGAGAACTAAAACCTCGCGTATAAGACGCGCCTTATACGCGGGAGATTACGGTATAGATGTTTCTATGGTAATCAGGGATATGATTTCGTATTTGCCATGCATCAGGAGACAAACGGCTTAGTTAGAACTTCATATCACTGGAAATAAAAAGAAAAAAAAAATATACTTTCAGGTGTTGGGGGAAGATGTGTCTGAATGGATCTGTGAAAATCACAAGGTCTATTATTTTGGGCCTAGATCTTTATGCAGGCATGGGATTGGATTTCGAGGAAATATCCAAGATTGCCCCTAAATCTCTCCTCCAGCTGGTATTTTAGATGAAATATATGGGGTGGGTCCCTTCAAAAGTCTGAAGATAACTCCCCGCCCCCAAATGTTAAAATATTTTCTCAGTGGATCTGTGCAAATCACAAGAATGACCCATTTCACCTTCAAATATATATCCGAGATTTTGGATATATCCTGAAGAATCCCATGCCTGCTTATGTGAACTTACAGTGTAGTGTTGAAGGAGTTGAAATCCCTGATTATATAGAATTCATTTATAGCCCAATGATTTACAGTACCGTATTCACCTAAAAAAATATTCATCTTAAGAAGGGTGCCCTACTTAGCTCTCTAATGTTAGTGAATATCCTTGCACTGTCTCGGCACCTTCAACCTTCACTCCTGGTTTGGCCTTGAGGGGTCTTGACACTTTTCATTAGTACCAAAGAAAGTGTTGTAGTTATGCTCAGACAATTAATTTTTTTTTGTTACTTTCTTTTGAAAGACTCAACCGCGGACAAAATGCTTAAAAAAATTGGTCTTTTTCAATCTAAGAAAGTTTCCAAAGGGGAGGGGGTGGCGCTTATTAGGGGTGGGTGCTTGTTATTAGGTTTTATGCGGTATCAGTCAGTCGTCAGTCGTTTCTGAAACCTCCCCAGCCGGGAGGGTGATGTGGGCATGGGCAGTGGGGCTCTAAACATATGAATCATAGAAAATAAGAGAGAAATTTCTCAAAATCACAAAATCATTGACAGATTAGATGCAAAATTAACAGAAAAATCGAAAATAAATCAGGAATTTTTAAACCTTAGGATATGTAGAAAAAATACAGCCAATTGAGTAAAAGAAACAACTCCTTTATGAAAAATAGAGAGATTTGTAAACCAGGGGTCAGAAGTAGGAGGCCTCAATTGGACCCTTATCTTATCTCTTATCCCTGATCTTCTCAAAACTTCTCCCGACTGACCACTGACTGGGTATTACTATGTACAAACTTACAAAAGTAACATCTGTATTAAAACGGAAAGGTTAGGGCATGCTGTATTTTACCTGCACTCTTCCTAGTATACACCCTCTATTTTGGGTCAGTTTTCATACTAAGAAAAGGAGTCAGACTTCAAGCATGATTTCGTTAGATTCAAAAGATTAAGAATAATTTTTCAAGCCTGGTGGGCAAATTTCAGTTTGAAAACCGAACGGCATGACTAGTAATAGTACCATTTTACTCTGCATATAGGCTGAATTTTGAACTTGAGAAGATGAAAATAGCTTTGCACATTTCCATACATATCAAAATAAGCCTATAGTAGGCAAATCCGGATGTATACCCAGGGCCATAGGCTTTTAAAAGACCTCAACTTCTTAAGTTATTTTTAAATAATTGTTTTAGCAAATCATCTAAGTGAGCCTTACACATTAGGGGATGACAGTACATGTAGTCTTTTCATTAGGCCGTTTTATTCTAATAACTTTGATTACAGATCCGCCGCCGGGTTTATGGCATTTCCAAACAAAAAAAAATAAAAATTACCTCTGGCTGCTGGGATTTTTCATCATTTTTGGGCAAAAATAAAAATAAACAAAAAAATCCCTGGATATCAACAGAAGTAAGGCATGGATTCATTTACAAGCATTTGCTGACCGAAAATGTAATTTTTGTTGAAAGAAAGGTCACGTAGGTGCCCCAAAACGGAACTTTAATTAATTTTTTTTTTGGCCTCTGGCTGATAGGCATCTGAGGGTCATTTTTGGAACCTTTTCCCTCATTATTTTTTTCTCTTTGCTTCTGGCCACCCAAAGTTTCAGCTACAAAATCCTGTTATCCAAGTAATTCTCAAGCGGTGGCCTTACATGATTAAAATGATGATCAAAAAGAAGACAAGAATCAAATTCATCTTGCATATCATTTTAATCTTTTCTATATATTACTTTCTTTTTCCTTAATCTATCTTTTCATGCCCTTTTCTCATAATTTAACAAGCTACATATATTTTTTTTCTAGTAATAATTACAATATAACAACATTGGTGACAATTCAGTAGATGTACTTGGTTCTCTCTGCAGAGGAAGGCCTGGACTTCAACGTATCCGAAGACGGTTGCTGTAGCAACATACGGCACTGCGAAGGCGAAATGTACATCATTGATTCAAGCTCAACTGAAAGACAGGAGGAACATGCATGAGCTTGACAATATTCCCTAGATTTGTTTTATGAATATTACCGTAATCTCTTGCGTATAAGACAGTGTTCTCCACACATAGGAAGTACACGGGCGGGGTTCCCGTGTGCTTTTCAGTGCTGCCTGTGTGCTTTAGCTAAAAAGCACTGCCTGTGTGCTTTCCATGAGAATTAAAGCTTTCTACACTTTTTTGAATTTTGCAAATCAGACAATTAGAACAGAAGTTAGGGCTGAAAAATAAAATTTGGTGGAAAAATTCTAACAGAATCTATTCTTTTGCCATTTATAATATAATTTTCAAAATTCTCTCATGAGAGATGCCTATGATTTGCCACTATGATCCACATAGCGCTTGTGTTCGAAAATTACCTGTATGCTTTTTCATCCTGTGGAGAACCCTGTAAGACGCGTCTTCTACAAACAAAAGGCTGGTGCGTCTTATAGCATTCTCTCAAGTTGGGGGTGCGTCTTATACGAGGGGTAATTTTACTATAGAAAAGTAATCTTACAGAATTCAGGCTTCAGAGGTGCCTCTTATACGTGAAACAGCCATTGGCTAGTTAGGGGTGTATCCAGGGATGTAAGTCAGGCATGGGCAAAAATCAGGAAGCCATACATTTACTTGATAAAAAAGGCCTTTTATTTTTTCCAAACAGCCCTCTTAACGCTTGTATAAGGAAAATACATGTCATTCAAAATTTCCAGAAATCAGGAAATCATGATAAATCCTGAAGACTTACATCCCTGTAGTATCTTCTATGCGCACTGCGTCCTCTACGCGAGAGATTACGGTATTTAAATTCCTATCATTGTTAATGTTAGGGAGTGGTCATTATTTATCAACAGAGGAGGGGGGGGGGGGTTCACTAGCCACTCTCGTGAGGGAAAATTTTTCAAAGTGGATTATATTGAAAACATTATCTTTACACAATAACTTAATAAGTGATATATGTTTGGATAGATTAATGTCTCACCTTTGGGGATTACATCAAATTATAACTAAATAACACATTATGCAAGTGTATTGAACATATTTTTGGTGGTACCCGCTGTAGGAAACACAGCAGCGGCCATTTTGATGTCCATATGACGTAACTATTAGTTGCCATAGTAATATTTTCCTTTCCCCCAAAAAGCCAATACATCGCAGTCAGTCTGTGAACAGCAAACCCGTGACACAGACGATCCTCAGTCTAGTTTTCACGCGGATGTGTGAACATTTTTTATGCCCCCCCCCCTCGACAGCAGTCAAAACTTTTTGTACCCTTCCCTGCGTTGGAGGTGCGGAGAATTTTCACATCCCTCTTTAATCTAGTCTAGTCTCTAGATCTAGAAGCGCACTGGCTTTTTTACTAAAAAGAGGGTAAATACTTTTCGCCCCCCTCAAGAGGGATCACAATTTTTAAGTCTGAATTTTTTACACTACCCCCAAAGTGCAAAACCCACCAACCCCGTTGATATATAATGACCACTCCCTTGGCCTTGGGGGGGGGGGGGGGTTAGAACGACACCCCTACTGAGCTACGGGGCCATCCACAAATGACGTCATGCTGGAGGGGGTAGGGGGGGGGGGTCAGGCCTGGCATGACAGAATTAATTTTCCATACCTTCAGCATTGTAGAATTGGCAAAAAACATGACGAGGGGGGAGGGTCAAAATTTTGCATGACATCATTTATGGATGGCAAAATTGGACCAACAAGATGGGTTTTTTAAAGTTATGTTTCTTTGAGTCAAAGTCTTAGACCCACCTTCTTCGTCTGCTCCAAGTCCACCTGCTTTTGATTCAGTGTGCAGCATTGGAGCTGTTTCAGCAAATGATCCACAGGAACTTGTCTCAGCCTGTGGAAGTCGTTGTAGAGTGACAAGACTTTCCTTTGACTCGTCAATAGCATCTACTGAGGGCCTCATAGAAACATGTCGGGTAAATCTAGGATGTGGTTTGAAGTCCATACTGCCCTCTAGCATACTGCTAGTGTACTCCTCTGGCATGTCAACTTTTTGTGCAAATAGTTGGATGTTGATGCTACTTGCGCTTTTGATTCGGTTAGATTTAGCTGTAGGCCTAGTTTTTCTATGTTTGCGAGCATGTTTCTTCAGTCCTGCTTGCGTGAGGGGTTTCCGCATACATATTCCCATTTAGCAAATATGACTTTTATGCACATGTCTCCTATCAAGTCGCATATTTCCACCAAGAAAGAGAAATTGTCGTTTCACCTCTTATTTTGCAGACCCTTATCAACCATATCTTATTTCTCAAAGTTATGGCGTCAAGCCGTTGCCATGGAAACGCGAACGTGTTGAACGTTGTCAACCCAGGAGATGTTTCTGGAAGTTCAGAATTAATTGTTCAAAACCTAGACAAAACTCAAAACAGTCGTTTTTAGATATAAAAAGATATTATGAGCGACCAGTTGAAAGCAGAACACAAGAAGACGCCCCTTGATTTGGTTGTGTTGCCACCTAGCGCCCATCACGGACGTATAGTACGTTTAAAGCACGCCAGGTGCCCTTTCAGATACACAGATTGGCGCGCCTCAACGGTCTACAGCTGGTCTATGCCTTCCTTCCCTGTTTTGAGACCTTTTTTTAATTTTTTTTTTTCTGAAGAGTATTGGATAACCCCGGAATTTGCTGCTAACAAAGTGATACATATAGTAACATTCCCGGTAACATGTGGTCGCAAGGAACACTTGGAGAAAATACAGGGACTGGGCACACACAAAAAATCCTGAAATCTGATAGGGACCCGAAATATAGGCTAGATCTATGTATAGGTATGTATAGCCTATATAGGTCTTAGGAACTTGGAAATCCCTAAAAGTATACTTACCCCGTAGTAAGACCCTGTTAAGACTTCCACCCTTGAAAATGATACCGTACAGTATTCTGGATACAATTTATTGTAATACCCCGCACGGCTTGTGCTTGAGGATGCACCTCTGGCTCTGGTGTGCCTTATAGAAGCAGCAAAAATTTGGGTACCGGTAGGTTTTTCTCTATAATCAATTGATAAGAAAACGAGTGTTGAAGCAATTATCGCTGGTAACTCGGAAAGGAGTGTTTTTTTGTATGAATGTGATTTAAATTGCATGCATTGCAAATTTATGGGATCATAGGTATATGATTTTTTACCTGGACAGGGGAGTCCAATGTCCATTGTTGATTCTAAGAAATACTTCTTGCATCTTGTCTGTCCCTCCACCCCATTTCCCTTTACTTACATGAGTGTTATAAATGTGCCCGTTTATGAAAAACACCTCAGTGTCCCCTGCTAAATAATGATCTGCAGTAGGTGACAGGATGTAGGTGATATCAGCACTGTTCTAGAGATGTGGTGCCTCCTGGTGGGTTATGAGTGAACTAGGCATTTGCAGCTGGCTCATATTTTAGCAGGGGGGATACTGGATGTACTTAACATAGGTGGACCAAGTATCAGAAAATCTGTCGCCTACAATATATCATATCTTTTACTATATTCATTTCATATTGAGTGTCAGAATAATGCTATTTTACAGTTATATACTGCTACTTTCAAATAGGGAACCAACCAAGAAGAAAACACTATGGTATGGCATATTCATCTCCCATTGCCCCTTCGCTGGAAACACCTCAGTTCCCCCCTACTAAATAATGAACAATGAGAACACCATCCTGCTGAAAAGGGCGGGAAAACCTGTCACCCAAAATGTCACCCCCATAGAAAAGCATTGAGTGCACCAAGTGTCTAAGTTGGACTTCAGGTGACCTAATTTTTTTCAAACCTAAATTTTACAAAGATTAGAATCTTATAAGAGGTAAATATTATACTTCCATGATCTTGAACATGTACTCTATCACATGACAGGTTTCATTTCATCTCATATTTGATGGTTTTGATGTAATTTGAGGGTAAACTCAACCACCTCTTCTCAGAAATGCTCATTTCTGGTCTTAAAAATTTCCCCAGCCCCTACCTGTCTCTTAAAACTCGGCTTTCCAAGTTAACAATTGTCAGTTTTGATATTTTCTCATATATCCCCAAAGTCTGGGCGTGTCTTATATCAGAGTAGACAGGTCTGTTTTAGAATACTGTGTACTTCTTTTATAATGCGCACCTCAGATATAGGCTAAGTAGACAAGAGACGTCATTATGCTGCCAGAACAGAGGAGGGGCTTTAGGGATTTGCGGGGAGGGGGGTGGGGGTCAAAAAAAGATGGGCGAGGGGGCATTCATGTATCATGCCCCTTCACTCTGGGGGAATCAACTCGTAAGTATTGACAGTTCATGTACCGTACATATTGGGGATCGAGTGAGGCCACCAATGATCATACAAAATGCATACGCTAAAAGCAGTCCACATTTATAAACTAGATTATTCATTCTTTTTATTTATCCAAGAAGTATGACTGCATGACCGATTCTCTCCTTGTAGAAAAGCAGACCATTTCATATCAGATAAAATATCTTATCTCCTCACAGTGTAATAAAAACCTTCCAGTAGATAATATACACCTGGAGAGATTAACAAACATACAGACACAGTACTGTATATTTCTCACAAAACCAAAAATATGACTTTGGAATGTAGAATAAAGTGATAAATATGCTAACACCATACCCCATAAGAGTTTAGCCAAACTTAATTTGTGTTTTTGGGACGGAATGAAAATATTTGGATAAATACACAACGTATATATATACGTTGTGCATATATGCGTGTTTTCAGCTTATATCAATATAATGGTAAATAATTCATCAGGAATCAGTTCATTTGGACGGACTGATGATTTTGAGATAATATCTTTATAAAACACAAGAGAATAAAACATTTCTACCTACAAAGAAACCTCATTTAAACATTTGTTTTATATTTCATCTTCAGTAGACTAGACAGCAACTTGTGCACTTTTAAAATGTCCTGACTTAGAGGTTAATCATGTTTTCACTAGCTTAAAAAATAAGGTATGTAATAACACCTTTTTCCATTATACATGTAATAAATTAAAACAACTTACATTACAATATAAAAGCCATACATTATCTTACATGGTTTATATAACGTGACAGACAAGAGTAAATACTCTCTAAATTCTCTCGTACAAGCCGCGGCTTATACTAGAACCAAAGCAAAGGAGCAGCTTATAGAATGAGCCCAAAATCAGGGTGTGGCTTATAGGGGACGGGGGCAGGATTTAATCCAATAGAACAGTATATATAACCTTCACATCTCAAACCTTGGTTGTGGCTTATAGCTTCTCCTAAAGTCAGGGTGCGGCTTATACAAAGGTACGGCTTACACGAGAGAATTTAAAGTATACTTGGACAGTCATTGTGTGGGAATATTCACGGTGTCCTCATTTCATAGATGACGCTTATGCATTAAAACATCATGCCTGTTGATTGGCCTGATGCATGATTGTAGTCCTGGTGAGTGACTGGCCAGGGCTGCATTGGTTGGCATGATGCACTTATGCAGTGCTGGTGAGGCAGTGTATTTGGTGCAGGAGTGTATCAACTTCATACGGCTGGCATGATGCATTATGTTTTTCTCACCATTGCTGCATTCATGCATCACAAGAACCAATGGACATAAACCATTAATGCACTCTCGGCCTTTACAGGTTTAACACTTTAAGGGACGCTGACGCAAGAGTGCATGCCCATTGGTGGTCATGATGCACTAATGAAGTTCTAGCGAGTCTGCTCGCCAGCACTTCATTGCTGAATCATGCCGACCCTCCAGCAGTGTATCGACATGTATAAGGTTGGCGTGATGTAAGAATGTAACCCTGGCGAGTTACTCACCAGGGCCTCATTCATGCATCATGATGACAACCAATGGGCATGATGCATTATCGGCCTTTACAGGTTTAAAGCCATCCCAGGAGTGGTTATGTAGTGTTGACACGAGTAGCAGCAGTATGGCCCGAGAAACCCGTCTAATTTCTTTAAATATCTATAATATATCATTATCTATCAGTATAATCTGTAAAGTTTACAAGCAGAGATGCTGACTGACAAAACACCAGAAGAATTTAACATAAGTGAATATTGAGGCATTCAGCATTAGAACTGTGCATCAATTAACATAATCCAATACATAAATCCCTATCAAAACCACTTTTCATTGTAAGCAGGAAAAGTGGCATCTGTGCATAGAGTTATGCTGATCAGCATAGGGATAATTTTGAATGTAGAAGAGAGAGACAATATAAAATCATCACTTCATTTTTTTTCTTACTCCAATGTCAACTTGAAAATGTAAAGGCACAAAGAAGAATAGGTATCGTTTCTTATTTTTTTTTAAACTCTCACCAGGTTTGATATGCATTATGGACATGGATAGATATGGACAACGTCCCTGAATATGATAGATATGGCTATAATAGATATATTTCTGATTATGTAAAGCCATAATATGTATCTGAACAAATGCACAATTTTTGTTATTTTATCAAATCGTTGCCCCGGTGCAAAACGCTTGGAAATGTAGGATGTATAGTCTACATGCACAGGCAATCACATTTATAACACATTACAATCGTTATAACAGTACACATGTGCAGCCTAGCAGAACGGGTAATCCACACAATTTACAATAAAAACTTGATCTGTACCCTTTAAAGTCCTCACAAAGAACCCATGATATAGCACTAAGAACAGCAATTCTGGATGATTGGTGCATGCGGCTAATGCGTCCTGGCATCTTGAAAAATCGAGCCAGACTCACGCATGGACCAAGTTTTGCATCGAGGTGGCTCAATCTTACATGTCACCGTACTGATCAGTATCGTAAATTAAAAATAAATGTACATATATTTTTTTTGCGACATAGGTGCAGCAGTAGAGAATTAGGAATACATGTTGTAGATCACAGTTTATGCTACATTTAGTTTATAATAGGATGATTTATCACATTCTCCAAGCATTAGCCCGTCCCAGCAGATTCTGCACAAATGTACATATATATATATATATATATATATATATATATATATATATATATATATATATATATATATATATATATATATATATTACACAGAGAGAGAACAGACAATGCTGAAAACCTGGATAGGAAATATTTGTTAGACGGTCAACAATAAAAAAAAAAAGTTTCATCTGTTTTATCACAGTGTCATTATTCAACACTAAGAAGGAACGGCTTATATAACAACCCTTCTTTTTAATTGTATAAAGAAAAGAAATCAAATTAAAGAAATATGTTGCATAGCTTGTCTGAAGTATAGAACTATTTACATAAATCAAAGATGCAGTGGTTTTGTCACATAGAACGTTGAGCCCGACACACTGACCCCCTTTAATTGTGGCTAAATGCATTAATGCATCATGGCCATTGGTCTTCATGATGTATTAATGCAGCCTTGGTGAGTCTACTCAAGCTACTCACCAGGACTGCATTCATGCATCATGCCGATCCTACAGGTTTTATATAGGTATGCAGGATGCAGCCCTGGTGAGTAAACTTACCAGAGCTGCATTCATGCATCAGAACAGACACATGGCATGATGCATTAATGCACCATAAATGTCATGTAGATATATATGAGATATGAGTTACAACATTGAGGTAGATATATGATAACAGAAACCTATGGTAACATATAGAATATACTACAGAACAACAAGCGTTGACAACAATCTGACAATATGGGATATGAAGATTTGGTGTAAGAGCACACATGCCAGATATCACCCTCGCTTTTCCCAACAATAAAATTCCCTTTGCCTTAACATAATTTGAACATCTTTTTCTACTACCTAACAGTTTCCTTGATCGCTCAAATAGTAATTTGCAGTGGTAAAACGGAAGGCGGTCCAGTACATCTAACACCAGTGAAAACTAAACTTCCTTTTTTAAAACTTCATTCTTTGAGATTCACGTAATTTTCACCACCTTACCTACTGGGTAGATCTCTTTCAAGAACTTTCAATGGTGCCAGCGAATAAACAATTACGCCTTTAAGAGTCTGCCCGCCAGCACTTCATCAATGCATCATGCCGACCCTCCAGGGGTGTATGGACCCTGTAAGTTCAGCACGATGCATGAATGCAGCCCTGGCGAGTAACTCACCAGTGCTGCATTCATGCATCATACCAACCAATGGGCATGATACATGAATGTATCAGAGGTACATAAAGGGTTAGACGCATGTATTTATCCTTTATTACCGTAAATTCTCTCGTATAAGCCGCGGCTTGTACCAGAATCCAAATCAAAATTAGGCTTATAGGGTTTGCCCAAAGTCTGGGTGCGGCTTATACAAGGGTTTTTAGCACAGTACTAAACCACCAAATTTCAGGCTTCATATGCACCTTATAGCATCCTCCTAAAGTCAGGGTGCGGCTTAAACCAGGGATGCGGCTTATATGAGGGAATTTACGGTAATCATTAACACTGTAATATCCACAGTTCCACTTTGACAAAAGTTGAGTATTGGTCCCACAAGGCATCACAGAAACCAGCAACATGAAGTGAATACATAAATAGCAATCTCTTTTTGCTGCCGCATAGCCTCACGCTTTGACACGACAGAGCAGCATTTCACTATCACAATTGTATATCTAAGGTATTCTCAATGTTTATGCTCAAAAAATATACGTGTTTGAGACTTAGAGTAACAATCATTCTACGCTAAATGCTAAATGTCCTTATCATATGAAACTTTCTTGTCTTGTTTCTGTCAGCAATAATGTGTGGATGGTTATATTTATCAAAAAATATCCCACCAAAACAAGAAACTGGATATAATGTGTACTGAAATGAGCTACGTCCCTGTTTCTACACAAGTTATTCCAGTTGCCCGTAACAAGGTATTAACAATGGTATCAAAGAGAATATTCTGATAGCTTCAAACCAGGTACTGACCATTTTTATACACAGAATATCACAATAGCCTCAAAGCAGGGCCTATCCATGTTGGAGACATGGTATATCCAGAGTCTCTATGCTCATACTGTATAATATACCTGTCCGTACATTATCATTATGGCATGATCTAGTAGTGTCATATGGCTCTATCCACCATCTTGGATCACATTTTCACTTATTGAGCTTGCCTTTTGAAGAGTGCATAGTCCTACTTTTCACAAACTCTGGAGGCCAGCTCTAGTGACATACACCCTGTTTTAATGACTATGAACAGCGCCACTTGTGAACTCGAGGTAGTTACACGCGTCCATGTTCAGTATGAGGGAGGGTGCCGTGCGCCGGGTTTGGGGTTTATTGAAGGCACCGTGGTTCGACCTTGGCGAGCTGAAGGACGGGGCTGAGACCCATGTTGGTCTGGTCGGAGCCGCTGCAGGCCTCCACTTCTCTGATTCTGCAGTAGAAAAATATAGGATAGCAATGTGCATTGCAGGTAACTTGAAAAGCCGAATTTTTTTTTCTTTGTTTTCTCATCAGTCACCACTACAATGATATGTACTTTGTACGTTTGTACAACTATTCGCACCACCAACCTCCCTTTGAACCTCATTTACATATATCTGCACCCCAATAGCCATTCGCACCACCTCAGTGTAAAAAGGCGGAATGTTGATCCATGGATCAACATCCCATAGGCTCAGCACTGGGTCCCAAAAGCGTCTTAAATGGACTGGACACAAACTGTGAATGACTTGTATGCACTCATGACAGGATATTTAAGAAAGTAAAAAAGAAAACAACTTCACTCTTTCCATATAAAAAAATTGACATTCTAAGCTCCAATTCCATGTACAAATTGTGAAGTTTATTGCATCATTTAACAGTGTATTTGCAAAATATGAAATTCTGCCCCCCTCTTTTTTCCCCACCTTTACTGAGGCATTGAAAACCTTGTTTTTTTACCCGGCTCCTATAACTCGTTTTTCGAGTTAATGAAAGGGAAAAGAAGTTTTATTTTACTGAAAAGAGACGCTAATCACTTAAAATGTTTAAAATATTGTAGACTCCTATGTATAAGCCACACTTGTAAATAAGGTGCACCCTGATATGACTGGCATATATACACTGGCAGTGGGAATCTGGATTACAACATAGCTAATCCCCTCCCAACTTTGAATCTTAAAAATGAGTGGAAAATTATTATAAATTGTGCTAGTATTCTTTGCTATTAGTAGAAGAACAAGTAACAAATCTATTTCCATTAAATCTAGCCTCAAACTTTACAAATGTAATCCTTAGTAATTATCAAACTTCTACCTAGGCAATCAAAGTAAATATACCTCTCTGGACCCTCTTGGAGAGCCGCCCCGTCCGAGGCCTTTCTGGTGCGCTGCTGTGGCTTGGCGGCCCTTACCAGGCGAGGAATAGCCTCTCTGTTGTTGTTGTGGTGCACCTCGATAACTGCCGTTAGAGCCGGCAGAGCTCCCTCTGACCTCCTCCCCCTGGTCTGTGTCGTATTCGTCATCCTCCTCCCCATACTGATCATCTTCGCTCCGCCTGTTATCATCGTCAGAATCGTAGTTTAGGTTATCTTCAGCATCAGAACGAGTGAGCCTGGACCTCGGCTCAGCCGCTGAGATATGCGGCGGTCGTGTTGAGTGTGAACTGCTGTGGGCGGGGAACCCTCCACCATTTCTGCCACCACCACCACCAAAGATGCTGCGTCCCCCTGTACTGCCACCTCCACCACCGCGACCTTGAGCTTTGACCTTAGAGTGGCTGTCAAGTGTGTAACTACACCAGTGAGCAGAGATTCATGCACAGAGTGGGTTGTCAGGGTGAGAGGGGTGATTGGAAAGTGGACATACAAAGAGACAGTAGGGCACGGCATATAGAAAGGTGGTAAGAAACTGGGCATAGAGTGAGGGGTATAAGACTTGCACACATGCTAATATAATGTCCATGCAAAATGTGAAAATTTGGCTGGGGAAATCGTAAAGAATTTCGTCCTGAAAGGTTGGTTAATGCAAGTTTTAGAAACTAAAGTGGGGTACATGTAGTTACTTCCGGCCTCTAACAATGACATTGGTTATTACTGGGGATTTGGACTAAATACAATATGATATTTTCAAGAAACAAAAAGACTTATAGATTTTACTGCTAGCAAACATATCTCAACGTTTAGGCCTTTCACTAAGGCAGCAAAATGGGAGTAACAGAAATAAACTCAAAACCCAAAGAGAAAAAAAACAAAACACAAAAGAAAGAATATCAAAGGTGCACTTTCAACATTCACACTGGTGTAGGAACTGAACTGAAGCTCAAGGTCAAAGCCACCAAGATGTCACTCTCCAATCTTTTATCTGTATTCAACTCATCATAATATCTGCTTGGGCTGCAATACCACTCTCACATCAGAAGATATCTGAATTCCGCCATTTTGGGGCAAGATCGCCTGATGTGACTCAACGCTGTAACCATGGCAAATAAACTACAAAGCCTTGCAAATTCCGGTCATAAAAATCTAAAGCCATAATTGGCTCTGATGGGAGAGGGACAATGATGGCAGAAGAAAATCTCTTTGGAGAGTGACCCATATGGTAGATGTGCTGATGGTTATAACAGCAGCCATGCAAGCATGTGTCGCGAATAACTTTGAACAGACACTGAATAGATTGACTCTAGGGGGCGGGACTGAGCAGCACAGGAAGCATAATACCACAATTTGACACCAGGAGGCAGCAGCAGCAGTAGAAGCAGAGTACAATGCAGGCAAAGCATTCTGCGCTCTCACAGCAGAGGCACACTCAACCGCCCAATTTCAAACACTAGCTTTATATGATCAATTAGGGAGTTTATCACATATGTCTGCACTCTGACTCTTGGAGAATTCTGCAACCCATAATCAGCCTCTGATTCTTGGCATAGTTTCAACCAGTGGGAGATGGGGGTGATTTTAGCAAAGTGATATTGTCTTTTTTTTTAGATGTTATTTGATAATGTAAGGTCTCTGCCTTTTAAAAACTTTGTGTTGAATGTGCCTTGAGAATGATAAAGAATGCATAGTAACCACAATATCACAAGTCCATTCTGCCTACAGCCAAAGCTGATTCAATGAATTGGAAACTTCAGAATAACCACGGTTCATTTAGCAAAAGGCTCTGGGCTGCACCCGGCACGGCGTGAAGGGGCGAAAAGGACAGAAAAAAGAAGAAAAATTGAATGATATTATCAACTAACCCTTTTTGGCATTTGTGGATATGGACAAGCCTATTTTCATGATGACTTTTCTCAGTAGTCTTTACATCAAATGAAAAGATTTTGCGATACATGCTATGAATTCTCACATCAGCAAGAAGCCATCATGAAAATATAGTTCTTTCAATCGGTCAAAACCATATGATATTCATACTGGTTTCATTCAAGGCTCAACCTCTGGGACCTTTGTTTGCTATGTCCAGACTTGGGTCGTTCTAAGCTAAGTGAAATTTGCGGTCGCGAATCAGAAGATTGACCTCTCTCTCTGTCTCTAACACTGGGATATTCTTCACTTTTCCTGGATGCCCGCTTTTTACTTTTTGTGCCTTTCTCTCCCACCCAGGCCTGTAATGTTTCACTGTATTTCTGATTAGGCTTATATCTTTGTTTCGGTAAAGGAAAAGACGGGTTAGTATCGGATGTGCTAGAAAGTTTTTTGGTGTCATGGCTAAGAGACATTCGTTCGAGAGTATGTCTTAGGGTCTGCCCTATAGTGGAAACGTCAGGAAATGTTATAGACCTTTGCATAGGTATAGGCTTATCATCAGAAGGGCTATTGTGGCTGAAGAAAAAAAAAGTAATCCCCCCATTAGAATAATGAATGCAATTCTGACATTTAGGGAACTTTTTCTCTGGACAGAATTGAGCCCTCTCAGTTTTGCTTAGAATACCATCTCCAAGAATTGTATTGCGGAATCTGTACTTTATGTTATTATATCAATTTCTTTTTAAAATATCAAAATAGAATATCTTACCGTAAAACCCTGCTTATAAACCTAAGTTTTAATCCACCCCCCTAATTTTGGTAATTAGTTCTTTTTCTTCTTTACCAAGTCATCTTTCGACTTATTACCAGGATGTGAGGGTAGTTAGTCAGTTCTGATTACTCACACAGTCTATATAACATTTACACTGATTTCCGTGCCTACCTTTGATCCCCGTCTTGTGACGTTCTCCGTCTGTGTGGTTGCATACTTTGTGCCCGTTGTTGTTGTGAGGGTGGTGGCCGTCCACCGGGAGACCGATCGCGGGGTTTGGGTGTAGGCGCTGCTGCACCAGTACGATGAGGAGACCGCTCCCTAGAACCAGCTGATCCTGGCCCAGGGCCGCTCTGAGGACTCCCTGGGTTTACTGGTGCAGTGTAACCCCTGGTCGGGGGCAGTGAATCACCCTCGCTGCCATGAGATGAGCTACGGTCTCGCTTCTTTTTCTTCTTTCTCTTCTGCTGCGGCTTGGCGGGGCCGTGTGGGGGTAGATCGAGTGGGAGGAGGTGGGCTGGAGGAATGACACGGCCATCTTGGTTATGGTGCATGGAGGCTGTGGATACAAAGGAAAATTTTCGAGTTTCAATTTTTTCCTTTCAATTTTCATTTTAGTATAACACACGTAAGTTCATACATTACTTTTTTGGTTGAAAATAGTATTGGAAATACACATGAATTATAGCATTAGAACTGTATTGAATTGTGACAGTGAAATAATGGACGTGAATTACAGTACATATCATATGGATAGAAACTCCATTATATACATTTCATCAAATCAAAACCAGAGGAGAACCTATACATATTTGCAAAACAAGAGGGAACCAACCACCAGAGGCTTCTAAATTTAGATTTAGGAATAGATTTTCTAGTTATCCCCAAATAATGGAGAAGGAAATATCTGCCTGAAATATCTGAGTGAACAAGAGTCAACGTCTATGTGAGTGAAATGGTGGGACACATCTAAAGCCTAGAGGGAGTCAGACACATATCTACGTTCAAGTGCCACCGTTCAATTCAGCGAATAGGTTCAAGAACATTTTATAAATGTTATCATTTGACTTTGAGATTATGTTGTACAGAGACCTTTCCATGAACTTAAGAACGTTAAAACATGCACATATTATTCATTAGTGCCGATACTACATAGCAGATGGACTACCGTCAGTTGGGTGATGTGGATGCTATCGTGTAGTTAATTGGATATATAGTATATATCTATATATAGTAGGCTTATTATACAAACCTTTTAATTCCTACAATATGTTTGTTATATTTCACTGTGTTGGTTACACGGACAGAGGGAGGGTCCCTTACAGGTACGGAGTGCTTATTGTTTAAAAATAAATTACAAAAGGAGGGAGATATGGTGGATTTTTGGGTGCCCGAAAAAAAAAGGCTCCCTACAGGAGTAGGGGACGAAAAAAGATCCCCCCCCCCTCATTTTCCAATAATACGCACTCCCTATTTAAGTTTGAACAGAGATATAAAGATATCTCTGATTTGAAGAATATCTTAAGTCATACCTGCAAACTCGAGGCGAGAAAAAAAAACTGAGCCTGTGAAACCCACTGTTTTTTCTTTGAAAACGAGGCAGGAAAATGTGAATATAGGGGGTGTCGTCCCCCCAGGGTCCAAGAAATTTTGTAAATCTAGAGGCCAAATATATGTATTTAGGTGGTTTTTGAAGATGTAAATGTTAAAATGAGATCTCACTGGATCTGGATGCATCACAAGATTGACCCTGATGGATCTTAAACAAGTAAGACATTAGGGGTCTGTCCAATTGTAAACAATTGGGGGAGACGATAGAAATTACAAACATTCCCCCAGCTGTGTTACTTATATAATATATGTAGCCTCATGAAACAAGGGGGTGTGGATGGGGGGTCCCCCATGTCACATGTCGATTTTAAAAAATGGTCATGGCACTTGTCACTTAAATCCCCATGTCCCATGTCACCTCTAAGAGCCTATCATGTCCCATGTCACCACTAAGAGCCTATGTCATGTCACTAATTGTTTTGCCTCATGTCAATATTAAGAAATGGCCATGTCACCATGTCAAATTTAGTGGTCCATACCCATAAACAAGCCACAGTTTCCCGTCAGAATAGGACCCAGTTTGCCAAGAGAATAGGCACATGCAGTGAGCCGCAGGACGCAACTTCTTGACCTGGACTATGCCCCCGGGGCCTACAGACTGCCGCGTGGGAGTGATGCGAAAATTACGCGGACAGCAGTGGCTGAGGCGTGCCCTTTCCCACACTCCCCATGGCAAGTCTGGGAAAATGCCCCCAGGGCATCCATGGTAAGGATGATGCTCCCAGGACATGTAGGCCTATATAGGGTATTGGACTATGCCCTGGGGGCATCGTTTAGTACATGGATGCCCCCAGGGCATCGTCAATTTTTTTTATGCATGTATGATTATCCTTACTATGAATGCCCTGAGGGCATTGTCTCCCATTGTTCTCTGTACCATGCCCCTGGGGCATCCATAATATGGATGATGTGTGATGATGCCCCCAGGGCATAGCATTTACTTCTATATTATAGACTGAATACTATTATGTCCCGGGGGCATCACACACACCACAAATGCCCCCGGGGCATAGCCTTTCTTCTATAATCTGAAATCTACAATGGCATGCCCTGGGGGCATCAGCAATTCCATCAATGCCCCCAGGGCATTTTCGTTACTCCTACACAAGAAACGACTAAAGTATGCCCCAGGGGCATCACTGGTCCGAGAATGCCCCCGGGGCCTTTCCTTATAAACTCACACCAGAGTCACAATCTGACACAGCACAGCACAGCAGGGACTGCTGTCACGCGTAGAGCAGCGCGTGAATGCCCCGGGGGCATAGTCCGGGTCGAGAAGTTGCGTCCTGCCAGTGAGCCTGCAGTGAGGTGGCACCATCTAGTGAGTATTGAAAGATTTAAGTCCCACCAGCTAAACCCAGGCCCTATCTGCATACTACCTATTGCAAAAACAGTCAACTAAATTCAACACATTGGATCAAAGAGAGAAAAATCTTTTCAACCAATCACAGCACAGCAATAATTCAGTGCGGAACACCCCAATATTATGCAAATGAGCTGTATTTGAGTGTAAACTATAATGGGAGCTGGCCTATGTTATGACTACTAAAGACCTGATTAGGTAATTAAGAAAGGTTATTCATAACAAACCATCTCCCATAAAAAAAAAAAAACAGAAAAAAAAACAACTGAGGAGTTTGCAGGTATGTTAAGTGGCCAAGCAGACAGGTACATCCATGCACAGTGTGTATGAATCATCCTTTCTAATTGCCTGCTCATGGATATAGATAGAAATGGACATATCCCAAGTCTCCATTACAGATCTTCAAACAGCTTAGAAACAGTGAAAACCTTCTCTCCCAGGAGAAACTTTGTACATAATCAGCAATTTAAACCTATGTATCTTATTAATGGACAGTTCTGAAAATTCTACAGCGACATATCCAAAGAAACCTCTACTACAGCTTTAACCCTTTAAGGGCTGCTGATGCAGGAGTCCACTGGTCGTCATGATGCACCAATGAAGTGCTGGCGAGCAAACTCGCCAGCACTTCAGTGGAGCATCCTGCCCACCGTCCGGGGCTGTATTAAACCCGGAGGGTCAGCATGATGCATGAATGTAGGCCTGCATCATGACGAGACAGAGATGCGTCATGCATCATGAAGACCAATGGACATGAAGCATTAATCCATAAGCGGCCCTTAAAGCGTTAACCGCCAACTACCAGAAACTACTTGGAGGGTAGGTGTTAGTATCACACCTCACCTGGTAGACCGTAGGCACCCGGCGGGGGTGGCTTGGGCACATGGCCATAAACTGTGAGTATACAAACCAATATCACAAAATCACAAATTATCACTTCTTTAGACACACATCAATCTCTCCCCGAGACATATGCCTCTCACTGGTTTATGCATTATTGGGCCCCACATCCTTGGGGTATTCCTATGTGGGGTACATGCTTATGAATCACCACTTCAGCAAACAACTGGCAAGAACTATTGTATCCCTAGTTGGGCACCCAATTTTCTAAGCCTGTCGATTTCTGTTTGTAAAAGCCCTCTGCCTGTCGATCTTTAATAGGCATGTGTTGTTCCTAACAATTTTTATTCGACACTTTCTTCTACTATTCTTAAAATCCATGTGCTTTGCCAATTATTTTCTAAACTCTGTTGTTCTGTAGAGCTTGTCATTGCAACAGAGTAGTCGTGCTTGACTTTCAACACTCCATGCATTTATAACTGTCACAACAATTAAAGCAAGCAGGTGCATTTTAACACATGTGATGGGAATTTACAAACATAATTAGCACCATAATCTCCCGTGTTTAAATTATAAGGCACATACCGCGTATAAGGCACACTCAGAGTTGAAGTTTAAGCTATAAGGCACACATAGGGCCTGAATTTTGAAGGTTAAGTACTGTTCTATAGTAAAAGTACCTCACCTATAAGACACACCCAGACTTTGGACTGATTCTATAAGGTGCAGCAGGAGACCTTAGATCTGCGTATAAGACGCGCCTTAGACGCGGGAGATTATGGTAGTGACATTTTGTAATGGAAGTTACAAAAGAAGCATCAACAATTTTTTTAACGTATGTATACATGATTCTAGTTTTCTGTGTGGCTCACTATATAAATACGTACAAACGAGCTCATCCTATATTGCTTTCTTATAAATCAATATCAGTATCTGAGGGAAGAAGATTTTGTCAAGATGTCACCAGAGTGATAACCTATCACTGTGGAGTGGTTTCAATGTTGAGATTTGGTTTCTGTAGATGGTAGAGGTCAGATGACGGTGGTTGACGTGGTACTTCAGATTGCCTCACATCACTTTATCTAATCTAATTATATTTCCTATCAAAATACTGGTAGTCCTACATATGCCTTTTTAACTAGATCTAACACCAAAGAGCGATTGGTAACACAGGGACCTTGGTTACAATCATTTTTATTTCTCGAGCTTTATGCCTTAATGGTTCTGGGATATTATCTAAAATATCATTTGATGTTTACCTATCTTATCTATTCATAATCAAATTACTTTGGTGGGTGGGGGTCGTGATTAGAAGGCTAACACAGAGAAATTAATGAAATTACTGTAACATGCAAATTTTAAAAACCTTCATGCAATGTCTAAAAGCCTGCCGGCACATTGTAAAACGAAGGGAAAAAATGTGATTTTGCTCCACATAAAGCTTTAAAAAAATTAGTGAGTACGCTATAAATATGACCTAACATCGAAAGATAATTTCATATTACAAACCGGGAAACCTAGGAGGACCAACGGGTGCCCGTTTGATGGGGGTGGCTTGTTTAGCAGGCGTCGCTTTGTTAGTGGCTGGAATGTCTTGGTTGTCTGCGATATCCTCGTCTTTTTCGTCTTTAGCCACATGGGTTAGTAGGAAGGGCAGTTAGAGTGCATGTTTCTGACTTATTTACCCGATCTTTTTTTTTCAAATAAATAGCTTGAGTCACTGAAATATCATTTGTGGATGATTTGAATATTTTGTTTAAGTCAATAATCTAGGGGCTGGTTTTCTCACCAGTAGATTACCATACCTTTGTCAACATAATGATAATACACCCTATATAACGCACGCACGAACGCACGCACGCACGCACGCACGCACGCACGCACGCACACACACACACACACACACACACACACACACACGCACACCAACAAATAACACTTTCAATTTCAAAATTTTGTGTATTACACCTTTCTTGGGGAAATAAAGTAGGAAAATACTATCAAAGTGAGATAACGATACTATCTGAACTCATGAGGATGCAACAAATGTGATTTGACGCTTTAAAAGATCCATATTCAATTTTAGTTCAAATAATGGCTTACTTGTCAATCGCAAAGAAAGTCGAAAAAAATTCCTAGACCTCACTATGGGTGCATCATTATCACACATTTCTATAACAATCAGCTAGAATCCAAACAGGTTATAATTCATACCATCAAAACCACAAATTCGCAGGTCATCAGGAATGTTTTCACTCAGTATTTGAATACTTACCTCCTAGCGGACCGCTGCGTGGTTCGCCCATAGGCGTAGCGTCATTAGACTGAGGTTGTTGGTGGTAGTACTCATCCTGTCCCTCGTCTTGTTCCTCACCCTCGTCTTCTTCATCCTCCTCGTCTCCTTCCGGCATCTCGCCCTGAGGTTCGTCATACGGGTGTCGCTGTATAGAGGAGGGTGGTGGGGGCTTCTGTCAGGAAGGCGGAAATAGAATAGTTGAACGAGTGTGCATCAAGATGATACCTCACAGGATTGATGCAAAAGGCATGATGGATGCGGCATGATGTAATGGGCATCATGCCGCATGCATGATTGATGCCCATTGACGCATGCGGCATCATGCCGCATGCGTCATCATGCAATGGGCATGATGCACTAAAGCGTTACTCGTAAATTGACTGAATTGTTGCATCATGAAAAGAAGGGAACATGAACTGGGAGGTATCATGCCGCCCTTTTTTTGGATAATGAAAGAGACAAATGAAATAAGTCAATTCATTACAAACCCACACAAGTACCATAATGCATACTCTATGTATAGATGCATGGAAAGTGAGACAAGCACTACCAAAACATTCAGCCCCTAGGTGCGGCCTATGGCTTCCTCTCTTACTCAGGGTGCGGCTTATACAAGGGTAAGGCTTAGGCTGCATAAAATCAATTATCAGCTTTGCGGACACTTTTAAAAAATGTTATGTGGGAAAGAGGCTTTTTATCTTATTTTGTCCTATGTTATTTTGTCAATGAGGGAGGTAACTTTTTATTTTTTTCCCTTCTTTGAGCCAATGAGAGGGCTGGCTTTTTATTTTTATTATTTTCATCTTTGGTTGTTTCTTGTATGTACTGCTGTGGCTTCGATGTACACTCCAATACCCTTCAAAATTTGCTTCATACTTATTCATTTTATAATATTTCCACTTAAATGACCAATTAACCAATCTTAGGGTGAGATAGCACGAATTTTAGGGATCTCAGAGCTGTTTAAACTGTGAAATTTGTACCGAAATTGAGATGCGGATAAAGGAGAGATTTTTTAAAGTAAAATTTTGTGAAAATGATCATAAAAAGAATACATGCGTCCATTTTTAAGTGGTGAGGATGCTGTCCACAAAGTTGATTATCAATTTTATGCAGCCTTATACGAGAGAATTTATGGAATGACACAATTCAAAGTGCAACGTCAGCGAGAACCGATAAACTGTAGTACAATATACATGCATGAGAAAAGACTTGCATCCAATGAGATAAATTTCCTGGGATTTTTCCACCTCTGCAAAGCTTTAAAGTTTTAAGCGTAAATGTATTGTATTGAGAGGAATCACACGAAGACCTCCTCTGATGCACTCAGTTAAATGTGGACCAAGCTTATTGAGTGAATTTGAAGGTTCAGATACACTGCAGGTGAAGTCGCTATGCCCTGGCAGTGTGAAAGTATCATGTGTGCAGCCATGCAGAAAGAATATGCAAGTCTGAAAGTGATTTCTTTGATAGAAATTTAAAAAAGAAAAGGAACATGCATTTTATTCATAAGAGGGTACCTCAGTCGGTTCTTGTGAAGCACCCTGTGTAGGGTCCTGGTCAAAGTCAAGGTTTCGTGGCGTTAGATCTAAGTCTGATTTATCTAAGTCTTGGAGTAATTCCTCTAATTCACCCGCCTCGGGCAAATGTGACGAGTTCTGGATCCACGTCCAAATGTTGGCAACGGGAAGGCAGGAGGGAATGTATCGGGGTGTTAGTAGGAAACTTATTAGGGAAGGTATATTGATTAAAACTTTGGCTTTGTTCCGATTTATGTCAAAATGGATGAAGGTATACATGAGCAATACTGTATTTGACGTTGTAAGAGCATGAAGCAACTGACAGATATTTCACGGTCACACAACATTTACTACAATTGAAATTGGATCATATGCTGGTTTTCTTTTGGGAATTTGGACGAAAATCTGCTTATAGGATTCCCTCAGTCTATCCATGGCTCATGACAGGGGTTTTATTATAACATAATCTCTCGGGTAGAAGGTGCAGCCCGCGTAGAAGGTGCACCCCCAACCCAGAGAGGGCTGGTTCACGTAGAAGGCGCACCTACCCCCTCTGAATTGGCATTTTGAAAATCCCTGCATATAAGGCGCACCCACAACTTAGCAGGTATGTGCAGAGCTGAGGTACTGGGGATAGCCTTACATGGGTGTCTCTACAATGCTTTACTTACTTTGAATCTAAACCTCACCTATGTGCCCTTTGGACACATCAAGGGTGAGAGGTCCCATGGCGAGAAACCTGGACCAGAGATGTCAGTTGGTAATGGGCTCAACCTCTGAAAATTTTGGGTCTTAGCAAAGCACTTATTCCCCCAATATATTATGCTAAAAGCACCCATCTCGTCTTCATTTCAACCTGTTCCCTTCACTCAAAATTATAAAGACCATCCCTAGAACGGATGAACATAGAAATACAATTAAAAACAATAAATAATGATTTCAGCCAATCAGCAGCCAGCAAAGATTCATGTCCTCTGAAATGAGATTTCAGAGATCCTCTGATCTCTGAAAGGTTTTTGTCTAGAAAAGGCTAGAGGGCAGCACAAGGCATGATTATGCTCAGCCTTAGGCTCATTAGAAGTAGAAAGGATATGTTGTAAGGGTATCTATGATCAATGTAATTCTCTCTATCCATATTATGACCACAAGATGGAATAAGCCTCTGAGATGTATAATTTTTTAGGAAAGTTTCAACCTCTGAAAATAGACGGACCTCTGAAGGTCTGACATCTCTGCTGGACCCTACTCGAATGATGGTGACCGAATCTATGGGAAGGTAGAAAGCATGCCCCTACACATTTACCAAGGCAATGGTTCTGTAACATCCGTCACTACATAGCCATAGTGACAGATTGACAGGCCTGTTTTAAGTCATTTGTCTGCCATGACCGCCAGGAGACTTTCCAGCACAGCCTAGTCAAGGCAGAGAGGAACTCTAATGATACCTTACAGCAACTTTTGGAACCACCACTGTGCCCTGACCCAGCCGGAACCGAACCCGCGACCTTACGGCCCCTGGGCACCCCCGACTTTAGAGGGGGCGCTAAGCCACTTTTTTTGCCTGAAAATTGTAGTTTTAGTACTGTTCTATAGTGACAAAAAAAACTATAAGCGGCACCCCTTCTTTTGGCTGATCCTATAAGCCTAATTTTCATTTGGATTCTGGTATAAGCCACGGCTTATAGGAGAGAATTGACGGTACTCCAAAATCACTTTACAGTATCAATTTTCTCAAAGTTCACTCTTAGCTATAAATGAGAGAGTTCAGGATATGAGTAGGTTATACATTAATTAATCAGTCTAAAATAAGGCTTATAAAGATGATGAATTCTATGATTAGACTATCAGTGAGTCCTTACCCCAGGTGAGTGTGCTGGGTAGGGTGGTGTCTTGGGTGGATGTGGAGGGTATGATGGGTAATAATGTTGTCCCCCGCCGCGCGGTGAGGCGGGAGGTCCGAGCTGATAGCGCGGCTGTGGCTGTGGGGGAGGCTGGACGGGCGCAGTGGGAGACCGGCCATGGTCCATGGCAGCGTCCTCGTTACGTTCATCGCTGCCCATGTCGGAGACGTCCATCTCCCCGATACTGACGCTGTCCACATCCTGGTTGTTGTTGTTACCATGGGGACCACACTGCTCCAAGTACTGGCCTGTAAGGTTTATATCACCACATCAAAATGTCCCTCATTATCGTGCCTTTCATAACACCATTTTACAGCCAGCAGTTTTTGATTAGATTAAGGTTATTTATCGCCCTTATTTTGTATATTTTCATTTTCTTAATATGCTTTTTTATACATCAGGATGTTTTTGGCCTAATTGTGGCCATCACAGATAAAAACTGGATGAATTCTGAAGATAGAAACCTTCTACCATTGTCTAACAAAGTTATTCAAATTACTTTTTTAAATCAAATACAACGACATAGATAATTGAATTTACGAAAATGAAGAGATGAATAAAAGAAATTTTGAGTAAGGGATTTATTGCTTTTCGGGAATTAAAAAATCCCCTTTCACAGTTTGGACTTACTGTCGTTGGCCATCTCGGGTTCGGCGGCGTTGACATGGTGACTGTTATTGTTGCTGTGTTGACTGGACTGAGAGTGCGGGTGCATGTCTGCGCTGTCCATACTCATTACCGACATGTGACCACCGTCCTGGTCCTGTCCCGCCTGAAACGTTACAAATATAGCTCATTACATGTAAGTTTATGAAGAATTATCAGGTAACTAAACACTTTAAGTGCTGTTGGGTATCTATTTCTTATCCTTACCACCAGGTTTTGATACAACCTTCATTCAATCAAACTGAAAAGGTATATTTATCTGACATAGATAAACATCTTAGATGCTGTAAGAGGAAGAGAAAAAATTGACATGGGTGTGTGATACAGAGGTTCTGAAAAATACAGAGATTCTGTGTAATAACGTACATTTCAACTTGTTTTATAAATGGTCATTTTGGTACTTTAATGACAAAGCCACATGAAAAATCTTTCATTGTTCTCTACCTCAGTGTTGTTGACACGTTTCCTCTTGGACCCGGCACTGACTTCCCGGTCACTCGCGTCACACAAGGCCTCATCGTTATGGGGTTCCATGGAGGAGCTCGGAGAACGCTTCAACCCATACCCCCGTGGTGTCGCAGGTGTAGACGGCGTCACGGGCCGACCCCTCGCCGTCCGCGGGGTCGACGGAGTGCCAGGCCGAGACGCCGTCCCACGCGGGGTGCGGGGAGTTGGTGGGCCAGGGGGAGGATGAGGCGGTGCTATCGGACAATTACCGTAATATATGACATCCTCATCGTTCTCTCCATTTATCTGAAATTGGAATGTTTGCTTTGAGGTATTGACAATGGGTTTAAATACTAAGCAAAAGTATCAAATGATTCAATCCATCATCTTTCGCTGCCTATTTCTACATTAGAAAATTGAATTCTACATCCATTTGGGATACTTCATACATTACATAGTAAAAACATGATCACCAAAACTCATCCCCTAAATTACCGCAATGCTCCTTACCTGTAGCTGCCTGAAACCGAGTTGTGCCTCGTCATTAGCCGTTTCACCCATCTCAGAGGGGAATGTCCCATTAAACGTACTGCCCATACCAAGGGTACCGTTGACACCCTGGGGTGGGAATGTGTCCCCGTTAAGCTGCATGAGGAGGTTGTTGTCTTGCCCGTCCTCCTGCGCCCGCTGGCGGATGTACGAAGCTATGATGAGAGTACAGTAGTGGAGCTGGCGCCCCCTGGCGTAGTCCCACGCTGTGGCCGCACTGTTGTCAACACTTGCCAAGTCCGCTGTATGGGATCAATGGTTATTGATTTATAGTGATTGAGGCATAGACAAATCAATTAGATGGATATATTCTGGTTGCATGTGTTGAGACTATCGGGATAGATTGTTCCTATAAAAATTTCAGGAAGTGAACCCCTACATACTCTTTCAGGTATTCCTTTGTCATCATTTTTAGAGAATTTTTGACTGATGTTACAGAACTTTGGCTATGAATACAACTTTGATTACTTCTACCAGTATTCAGAGTTGATTTAGCCCAAATAAAACAACACAAGCCTACCTCCCTCTGCCAGTAAGAAGTTTATAAGTTCTCCGTGACCGCCAATGGTGGCACAGATGAGTGGTGTCCGGTTATTAGCGTCCCGGTGTTCAAGGCATGACTTCCCGGCAATCTCCAGAATCACCTTAGCCGCTGGTACTGACCCTTATGTGGAACATCAGAATACAATCAATATTTCACACCTTTCTCAATGTACTAGGAAAAATCCATTAGTTTTACAATGATATTTTTCTTGTTTCATTGTATAGATTGTATGAAGTGTTGGTGAGTCTGATTAGTTTACTGTTTAGAGTATGGTTTACAGTACTGTTGGACATATATACCTTAAATTCCCTTATATAAGCTGTGCCATCCTCATATAAGCCGCACCCTGAGTTTGAGAGAAGACTATAAGCCTCATCTTGGACTTGAAAATGACAGTTGACAGTTTAGTACTGTTTTTTTGGTGTAAAAACCCTCATATAAGCTGCAACCTGACTTTAGGCTCATTCCATAAGCCGAATTTTTATTTTGGTTCTGGTATAAGCCATGGCTTATACGAGAGAATTTATGGTACAAAGAAAAGTTGATGTCCAAAATGGATTTTGTTCTCTGTCTTGTCTTACCTTGTTCTGCGGCTGTGTGTATCACCATCTTCCCTTCATCATCTCGCAAACACGCAGACTCTGGCGTCAGGATCGTCTGATAACAGATTAAACAAACACATTATGAAACAAAACAGTGAGAAAATAATGCGTTATATTATCATTTTCAGAGTAGCATTCAAGTTTAAGCGCTAAACAACTATCATTAACCTAGTAACTTGTGTATATAATACATAAAGTACTCTCTGAGTTGACGGAAATGCTATAATTCTTATGTTAATGTAACTATACCCTGCCTATAAGGCGCACTGCCTTAGATTAACTTAAAAGCTGTGGCTCACATGACATTCTGTATTTATTCAGATTCTTACCTTTAGACATTCGAGTGACTCGACGCGTCGTACAGACCAGTGCATCCAGGTCCGCCCATTGTTGTCACGTTCAAAGCCGTCTTCCTCCAGTACGTCCTGGTTGTCTGCGCTGGCGAGCAGCTCGAAGTGCTCAATGTGGTCCATGCGACACGCCCACATGGACGGGGTCATACCCTCCTTGTCACGAACACTTGTACTAACACCCTCTTGTAATAACATCTACAAGACAGGAAAGGGTGCCCATTGTATATTGATACATCATGCGCATTGTTCATCAGGATGTTTGAATACTGCCTTGGGACATAATTCAATACCGGCTGCCTTAATGCATCATGCCGACGCTATGGTTGATTGATTGATTGATTTGTGTTTTACAGCACTTTAGCAGCACTAAGTGGCTATCCCGTGCTTCACAGGTTGATAATTTAACAGAGGAATGTGTCAGTGCCCGCGCATATGTGCACCACACACATCCTGAGGGGATAGGAAAGAGGAGATATAGACCCTTTTAAGTGGGCTAGGGAAGCCCGCCGACGCTATGGGTGGAAATGATGCATTAACACACGATCGACCTTGACAGGGCCAGTTTACTTGCTATAATGCCCTTCAGCAGTGTGTGAAGTTATGAACCCAATAGCATCTTAATCACAGGCCTATCTATATGTATTTTGCCACATAAAGTTCTGGTGAGATGCTGCTTATAAGAGTTGTTTTCTGGTACTTACACTGAGACAGCGTCGTTTCTTGTTGGCGCATGCCCAGTGTATGGGTGCTCGCCCCTGTACATCTTGTATCGTGATGTCTGCCTGGAACTCTATCAGTAACTGTAGCACCTCGTGGTTACCGTCATGACACGCACGGTGTACGGCTGAAGAACCATCTGTAAGACACAATATGTACACAATTAGTAACCGTGGTTACCGTCATGACACCCACAGTGTATTGCTGTAGAACCATCTGTAAGACACAATATGTACACAATTAGTAACCGTGGTTACCGTCATGACACCCACAGTGTACTGCTGTAGAACCATCTGTAAGACACAATATGTACACAATCAGTAACCGTGGTTACCGTCATGACACCCACAGTGTACTGCTGTAGAACCATCTGTAAGACACAATATGTACACAATTAGTAACCGTGGTTACCGTCATGACGCCCACAGTGTACTGCTGTAGAACCATCTCTAAGACACAATATGTACACAATTAGTAACCGTGGTTACCGTCATGACACCCACAGTGTACTGCTGTAGAACCATCTGTAAGACACGATATGTACACAATTAGTAACCGTGGTTACCGTCATGACACCCACAGTGTACTGCTGTAGAACCATCTGTAAGACACGATATGTACACAATTAGTAACCGTGGTTACCGTCATGACACCCACAGTGTACTGCTGTAGAACCATCTGTAAGACACAATATGTACACAATTAGTAACCGTGGTTACCGTCATGACACCCACAGTGTACTGCTGTAGAACCATCTGTAAGACACAATATCGTGAATGCAGCCCTAGAGGGCAACCATCCATGCATCATGCCTATTGGTGCAAGATGCACCAATGGGAATTATCAGCCCTAATGGTTTATATAGGTTTTTGTAGGGCAGAATTTATGAGCTGATCACATACAGAATGAGAAACCTCCATATAGAAAGGGAAAAAGACATCAGTGTAGAAGATTTGCTGACTCAGCGATTTTTGTCGGTGACACCAATAGCTTCCAATTTCCATCTATTACTGGCAGCAAGATCAACACGCTGAAACTACATGTCGCCCACACCTGTACAATAATTGGATCCTCTAGGGCTTGATAGAGAAAGCTATGACATAGGGTGAATCTTAAACGTGAGGTATGCATCATACACGAGGTGCTATAGTATTTTATTATGATTGCCTATAATGCACACCCAGACTTTCCGAGCATGCTAGGGCCAGCATAGGACCCTGGTCGACCCACGTCCTGCCATCTGCATATATATATATATATATATATATATATATATATATATATATATATATATATATATATATATATATATATATATATATATATATACATATATTACGATTCAGTAATACCAGTAGATACATAGGGGCATCTGCCTTATGTATAAGCCTTAGATCAAAAGTCAATACAGAGACCTAGCGCAGCTTATATGGTTTATATAAAAGTTTACGGTAGTTTAAGACATCTAACTATTGGTATTATCCCAATCCATGCTATTATATACCGGGGTAGTGGTATTTATTTTGATTTCTTACTTGTGGCTGGTGTACCTGGTAAAACTGATATTGTTGACATACATCATTCATACATCATGTTCTGACTGTTTGGACGCTTACCAACTACGTCTTATACCTTAACGTATATGCTCTAATAAGCCCTTATTTTGCAATGAAGTGCACAACTGTTGGAAATATCTGTGAGTATTCAAGTAGTACTACCGTAATCTCCCGCGTATAAGGCGCGTCTTATACGCGAATCAGATCGTTCATGGGTCTTGTACGCGGGAGCAAGGCTGCCTTGAGTTGGGGGTGCGCCTTATACGCGGGATATCCCCAACTACCAATCCAAAGTCATGTCCACAAAGTCATGTATTTTCTTTAACCAAAGAAAAGGTGTAGTCTATACCATGGTGCTCTATATACCCTTAAACTGCTGAATGAAGCATACTATTCTGCTCACCATAAAAGTGTTTGGAAATATGTGTACACCCCACTCACTGAGAGCTTTGTTAATTACACTATTGACCTTTTAATCAAGAGAATTCATGCAGCATTATAATCAATAATTCTGCCATAGTGTGTGCTGCCACCTGGTGTTGTATGAGCTGTATGTCATTCTCTATTCTCTACATTACAAACTACTGGTATCCCAGCATGCCATGTCTCTAGAAGAGGGGCCTATTTCCTGTTATAACAGTGTGGGCCTAGATAATCAATGGGAGGGTATGATATGAACAAATAACAAATTTGGTTTTAACCTGTCTTATCTATAACTTGTTAACAAATAATGCAAATCAGAGGATTATTTCTTTCAAAAAATGAACAGAGTTGTACCTTTCAAAATGATGCCAAATAACATCAGTTGTGGGCCATATGAAGACAATTGGCATCAATAGTAGTTAATGAGTTAAATGATTCATAGAATAACACCAGGTGGCAGCACACACTATGACAGGATTATTGATTATAATGCTGCATGAATTCTCTTGATTAAAAGGTCAATAGTGTAATTAACAAAGCTCTCAGTGAGTGGAGTGTACACACATTTCCAAACACATTTATGGTGAGCAGAATGGCATGTTTCATTCAGCAGTTTAAGGGTATTTAGAGCACCATGGTATAAACTACACCTTTTCTTTGGTTAAAGAAAATACATGACCAGTTGGGGTATTGATAGGTGCAGACAATATTTGAAATGTCCCTTAGGGTTGGGTCCTTTGGGTGGACCATGCTCCTTGAGTTAGGGGTGCGCCTTATACGCGGGTTTTCAAATATTAGACTCAGAAGCAGCAGATGCGCCTTCTACGCGGATCTGCCTTCCCTAAGTTGGGGGTGCGCCTTCTACGCGGGCTGCGCCTTCTACGCGAGAGATTACGGTAGACCTATATGCATAATGTCTACCCCTGCCCAGTGGCGGATTTAGACAGAGGTGCGTATCCCAGGTTTTTGCCAGTTTGAGTGCCTCCTTTAAGCCGCAAATTTAGCCAAAAATAGGGTATGAAACAAAGGGCGCAACCCCTCCTTTTCAAAATCCTGGATCGGCCACTGCGGGGCGCCAAGTGTGAAAACACGCTGCATCACTGACAACGCTGCCCAATTTCAGGTCTGCAGAGAAAGGTGCACTTAAAGTTTTGAGGTGCAACAAAATTTTCCTGCTCACATGTGTCGTTATGAGGTCAGGTATGGTAATGCAATATTCAGTGTACGCTTGAACCAGTTCCAAGTACTGAGTTGTATATACATGCAGTATGTTCGACAAGTCGAGTTGAAGTGAATCATTTACCAGCATCGTTTACCGTGAAGTGGTCACCTACCTGTAAACGTGTCCTCATTCACTTAGACCTTTACAGGCCGATAATGTATTCATGCGTCATGCCCATTGATTTGTTGGTTTTTTTTAATTGCTTCATTATCAACCTCATAAATGATTTTCATGTCAACAATTCTCTTGTATATATGTTAATTGAAAACTAGATGTACATTGCAAGTTGTATATCTGCGTAAAATCTTAACACTGACAGACAAGTGTGAGCATGAAGAAAATAAGGCACATGGTGTATTACGACACAGCGGTACATGATTTAAACAGGGCCACATCCATGTATCATGACGGCCCTACAAGGTTGATACATGCCTCGGGGTTGGCATTATGCACCAACGAAGTGCTGGAGAGCAGATTCGCCAGCACCTAATTGGTGCATTGTGTTCACCAGTGATGCACTCCTGCATTAGCAGCCCTTAAGCATCATGTCAATCAATGTGCATAATGCTATAAGCCGCAGCTAACGCCTGAAGATTAATGGTTTAGTAGCTTTTCATAGTGCTTAATACTCGCCTATAGGGAACAGAGCCATTACTAGTACCAAACAAACTAGCTAGGTGGCTCATGTAGTCGGGCGCTAGATCAGCAGTTGGCCTCTTTGTACAGTGTACTTTGTTTGGCCCTACCTAATAGTCTATATGAAGCTATATTCTAAATATCTATACCTTTGGATAGCAAATACTTTAAACTTAAAAAACATAAGCTTTATATAGACTTAGTACTTTAAATACAAGAGAAATTAAACTTTAAAAGTTTTCTAGGATGGCACATGTAATCCAGGCTGAGTAAACCCAAGCTATTGTCTCCCTATCAGGCTAATCCCCTCAATTCACACCTAAAACAATGGGCAGGTACTTAAGGTGATTAAGATAGAGGCAGGGGCAGGTTATCAGTCTTATCAATTCCCATTGTTTTCTGTGGGTGGAGGGGAAGATAAGAGATTACCCACAATCCTCAGCCAGATCCAAGATGGCCGTGGGGGGCAATTACATAACTATTTTCAAGACAGTCACCTCCATACAGGAATGGCTCTGTTCCCTATAGGCCGCACCCCTTCTTTGAGCTTATTTTATAAGCGGCACATAGCTTCCAGTTCACATATGAGCCGGGTTTGAAACACAAGAATTTAAGGCAATACTGTTTAATACTGGCCTTTATGCCGCAAAGCGACTTTGGGAACATTCCGAGGAGGTCTCTAGTTCGTATATCAACTTTGGCTTACCATAATTGCTTGTTTCAGCGCAGAGGTCCCAAAACTCTCTTTATATGGTTTAGAATGTGCGCAGGGGCAAACATTCACTTGAAATTT
Organism: Acholoe squamosa; assembly: GCA_949317995.1. Classification (NCBI taxonomy): domain Eukaryota; kingdom Metazoa; phylum Annelida; class Polychaeta; order Phyllodocida; family Polynoidae; genus Acholoe; species Acholoe squamosa. The sequence goes on from OX439041.1 coordinate 13,425,978, forward strand.
CAGTGGTGGCAGAGCCGTGCAGGGTGCACCACATTTTTACAGGTTTCATTATAGATTATATTGAATATACTAGAACAGCTCATCACCCACACTTATTCGGCTGCTCTGCCCCCACTGAATTCATGAATGCAGTACGGTATACGTGTTAGTTTATGGTATGTATCCGGCCCGGTGTACTGTTATATGTAACACATTACAGATATCATGTTTATATATGTATAATGTGAACGAGTCACTGGGAGGCTGCCAAACACACCAACCACCAGCAGCTACCCTGCCAAATGTACACAATGACCCTTATTAACCCTTTATATGCCGATACTGCAGGAGTGCATCCTGACCATGGGTCAGCATGATGCAAGAATGCACACCTGGCAAGTCATACCAATCCTTACAGGGTTGAGTGTCCAGAAGGGTCGTCATGATGCACAAATGGGCATGATGCACTCCTGCACTTCATTGGTGCATCATGACGACCCATGGGCATGATGCACTCCTCGATTAGTGGCACTTAAAGGGTGAAGGAGTTAAGGCATTGTTAATGGCCTATCAGTTAAGGGCACCTAGTGCAGAGCACATTGACTCCATCTATAACAAGAAGGGTCTCATCCATGGCTTACTTCAAAGTTGGTTACAGTAGAATCACACAGAGGCCTATAAATAACCCTTTAAGAATTAAGGGCCGGCCGCCGCTGACGCAGGAGTCCATCATGCCCATTGGACATCATGATCTTTTTGGGCCTACCATATTTCTTTGTGGGCCCTTTGTAGAAAGAAGAGTTTTTTGTTGTTGTTTTGTTGCTTTTTTTTTTGCTTTTTTTTTGGAGGGGAGGCTTTAAGTTTAAATGGTTAAAGCTAATGCACGCCAGTCTAACTATCCTAACAATATACATTGTACAAAATTTGCAGCCCCTGAGTGCAACATTTTCTTCATGCCAACTGTGCACCTACAGTATATTGAGCGGCCTCCCTATATAGAGATCCACTAATCCGCCTTCCTGCGCTAACCTGTGTGCACTTAGTCAGATGGGGTCAGGGAGTATCAACTGTGTACTTGAACCCTTTAACTGCTAACCCGTGTACCAGTTACCTCTAACCCTTTCAATGCTAACCTGTGTACCAGTTAGCTTTAAGCCTTTAGCAGCTAACCTGTGTACCAGTTAGCGTTATCCCTTTTATGACTAACCTGTGTACCAGATAGCTTTAACCTTTAGCAGCTAACTTGTGTACCAGTCGGCTTTAACCCTTTAGCAGCTAACCTGCGTACCAGTCAGCTTTAACCCTTAATGGCTAACCTGTGTACTAGATGACTTTAACCTTTTCACAGCTAACCTGTGTACCAGTTAGCTTTAACCCTTAATGGTTAACCTGTGTACTAGTTAGCTTTAACCCTTTAACAGCTAACCTGTGTACCAGTTAGCTTTAACCCTTTAGTAGCTAACCTGTGTACCAGTTAGCTTTAACCCTTAATGGCTAACCTGTGTACTAGATGACTTTAACCCTTTAGTAGCTAACCTGTGTACCAGTAAGGTTTGACCCTTAAATGGCTAACATATGTACCAATAAGCTTTAATCCTTTAATGACTAACCTGTGTACCAGTTAGCTTTAATATACCAACAAACATACTGCCCATTGACGCTGGTGTATGATTCACGCGGTGATTCACGGTACATCATGATGACCTCGAAGGGTCGATACCCTACCATGGAGTGAACATAATGCAGCATCAGTGGTGTGTCGAAGATTTGGCTTAAGGAACCAGTGTAAACCTCTAATCAGGGATGCTACTCACTGATCCCCAAAAATTCGGAAATCCTCCCATTTTTTTATTCAGTTTACAATAGGAAATACCTATAGGAATGAAAGCCAAAAATTCCTAAAAAGTTAGGAAAAGTGGCATCTCTGCTCTAATAGAGGAAAGGCTAAGGTGTACCCTACATGTTTAAATTGACCAGTGCGGATCCAAGATCTTGAAAAGGAGGGGATGCGCCCCATGTTTAAAACCCAATTTTAGTCTAAATTTCTGGGTACAAAGGGGCGAATAAACTCTTAACTACTGGCAAAAAGGAGGGCCACGCGCCCCCGCACCTACCATCTGAATCCTCCTTATATGTAAGCTAAATTTCGGGCATTAATAACTCGAGGCAAACAAACTCTTAACTATCGGTACAGGCAATAGGGAGGTCTGACCGTAGCCCATGTAAGGAGGCCAATGATCATCATCGTTCTGGGACGTGACAAATGTGCCCTAAGGCATGATGGCATATGTAAAGGGTTAACAAGTTGGCAGGTAAGCCCCTGTGTTACACACACAGGGCCACATACCTGAATATCCACCATGGGTAGAGGAGGCTAATCCCACCCACCTTTAGTCATCGACTTCTGCACTCTGACACCCACATACATACCCATATATTATAGAGAATTGCTCAGGCTTTCCTCTTTATATCGATCACGGTGTTTAGCTGACTTTTAAAACCCGTCTTTTATTGTCTTTTTGATCTGACTGACAATCAGAAAATTTTCCAGCTGAAGATTTTTTTTGTATCATAGACAAGGTTATAAAGAATAAAACTGTGGGTAAAATGTGCGGCTTATAAACAAATGCAGGCTCTGATGCAGCACTCCTATACTGTGTGCAGGGTTCTCCACAGGATGAAAAAGCACACAGGTCAATTTTTGTCTGGCAAGTCAAGTGTGTAGCGTGGTGTCACAAGTGAAGCACTGTGAGGATCTAGGGGGATTTGGGGCATGGTCACCAAGAAAATGGGTTTGAGTGTAGTTTGTATTAAATTTTCTAACTGGCAGATTAAAAAAAAAAACATGGAAAGCTCACACAGAGCTGGAAGCACACAGGCGGCCCTTTTCCAGCTAGAGCACACGGGCGGCAGGCAAAAGCACACGGGCGGACCGCCGGTGTACTTCCTATGTGTATAGCTTATACATAGAGCAGTACTCCGGGGCAGTACTATATGCCTTGATGAACACTTAGTTCACACATTTGTCACTAGGTGCTTGTGAGCTCTTGTGGTCTATCCAGGGCCGGAAGTCGGGCAGATATGTCACCACCTGCACCTAGGCTAGTTTATAGTTAGATTGCATATGAAATAAGACCAATATTTTAGGAACAACATGCACTTATAGTGGTTTTTACTAAGAATTAATAGCTATGCTGGGGATTCAGAAAAAAAAATTGAACTACATGTTATGTTTCATTAATGGTTGATGTCAACCCATCAATGAATCAGTGACCATCACTGTATAATTTCATGATAGGACACAGAATATCTGCAGCATTTTTTACCTGTATGATTTCAAATGAGTTGTACATATGCCATGTATATATGTGTCACATTACTTCAAAAGTCAGACTCTTCAAAGAAATGTTGTCCATGCTAAACACTCCCCCCAACACCACCACCCTCCTCCCTCCCTAGAAAGCTGTGATATGCCCAAGCTGAAGCCTCCTGCCGGACCGGAAGTACTACAAAGCATCTGGTGGCAAGCTTTCACGCTATCTGTTCGTTGAGGCGTATATCATCCATTTTTATGCCCTAGTGGTAGCTTGTAGCTGTTGTCGAACCCGGTTATAAATACACATGGCTTTACGGTAGGATGTATACGGGATTATTCCATGATTTCTGGGATTCTCAGTGCTTTTCCTGGATATTCCCATGCACATACCTGTCGATATTGCACAGCATGAAGGCTGTAGCATCAATTTGGTAAGGCCTGCGGTTATCAATGGATAACATGCCTCCTTACATGGATAACATGCCTCCTTACATGGATAACATGCCTCCTTACATGTCCTTACATGTCATGTATTACATGTTAAAAGCTACAGAATTTTTCATTGCCAGGGTAGGGGTCGAACCTGCAGTCTCACATCCCAAATCCAATTCCCTATGCACTGCGCCATAGGGACTGATGAGAAATGCTTGGTTCGAACCACGTCTGGATATGATACAAAGCCCGGGAAGGCGACGACTGCAGGCTGTCTGCTACCATAACCGCGGGACGCATTCAAACATAGCCAAGCCGAGATGGCCGCTGAGGGAGGAGACGCGGTGGTCTAGTGGTTAGCGCATTGTGCTCAGCCGTTAGAGGTACGCGGGTCGAGTCCTGGTCCGGGCGCATCTTTTTTTTCGCTGTGTGCGCTCTCACTGTCCGCTGCTGGGCGACGAGGTGTATGTATCGATTGTACACAAACATAACTGCGAGAGACGCATTCAAACAAAGCCAAGCCGAGACGGGGGCTGTCGCTGTCCGCTGCCGGGCGACGAGGTGTATGTACCGATTGTGTACACACAATGGCTGGCTTCGAGTCCTGGGGAAGGGGAACAATTTTTGTTTTCAACTTGAATTTATTGGTATTTTATTGATTATCTATTGGTTTCGTGGAATAAAATAAGTAGTTAATGGATAAATCATGACTTGTGTGTGTTAGCAAAGGCTAATTACACTCGGGCTACGCCCTTGTATAATTATCCTTCACTAACACACACGCGTCATGAATTATCCATTGATTACTTGTTCACTAGCACATTGCTAGTGCTGGGATTATCAGTCAGGTGGCTCATGCAGTCGGGGGCTAGATCCACCTTTGGACTCATTGTATAGTTTAATTTGACCATCTGCCATTTAATTACTACCAATTGGAATTTTCTATAAATTATATCTATGGGTTCCCCATAACAAGAGCTGTAACTATGTAATCATCGATAAGATGAAATGTTTGAAATCAAAGAGCAAAATATCATTGAAATTTCTGCTTGATACCATAGTTCAGTTCATTGTCTCCCTATCAGTCTTATCACCTGACCTCACACCTAAAACAAAGGAGAGGTACTTGGGGTGATTAAGAAAAGGGGCAGGGTGCAGCTTATCAGTCTTATCACTGGCCATTGTTCTGGAGGCTGATAAGAAATTTACCCAGAATTTGGTTTGGTTTGGTTTGGTTGATTTTACCTCCACTAATAGTAATTAAAAGTTAGCAGAGAGACTATGTTTTGATTCTTTCCTATTTTCCCCTACTTTAGGCTTCTTTATATTTCATATTTTGCAAAAGAGCTTGGTTTCCCGCAGGAAATCAAGAATCTCCTTGTTTCCAGTGCTGTGGAAAACACTGTTCATTGTCGTTGGATTTTTCAGGAATTTCTTCCTGCTTCTCTTGGTTGCCTGACAATGTAGCATGAGATGTTCCACACTCAGCTGAGTGTTGCATGCCTGACATACAGGTGCCACTTCACCTTTCAGAAGGTGACTGTGTGTCAGTTTGGTGTGACCAGTCCTTAGACGGGTCAGTTTCACCTGTTCCGATCTTGTCAGGTTTTCTTCTGTAAAACTTTTGCCGACTGTTGGTCGGATGGTTCGCAGCTTGCTGGCATTCGCAGCGTTCCATCTGCCCTGCCATTTTTCCTGAACATGGACTTTTGCCATGGGTAGGACATCTGTGTATGGCATTTGGTCGGCCCCTACAGGCCTCCTCAGAGCACTTTTTGCAGCAGTGTCTGCAGCCTCATTTCCTTCGATTCCTATGTGGCTTGGCACCCAACATATAACCACATCTTTACTTTTTGTCTTGTTTTCTGTGTACGCTTCCCGGATGGCTCGGATTACAGCATTTTTTGGATATAGGTCACGTATGGCTTCTAGACATGGGTGGGAGTCTGAAAAGATGACAAATTTCTTCATCATCGAGACCTTGATCCATTTCAATGCCTGCAATAAAGCGTTTCCTTCTGCAGTGAAGATACTACTTTGTTTGTGGAGTGCCTTCTTCAGGTTACCAAAAGCTGTGTGGACAGCGAATCCAACACGGCTGCCATCTTTGGAACCATCAGTGAAAATGGCTTGGTCATAGTACCTCCCCCTGAGTGCCCTGTATTCTTTCTCAAATACATGATCAGGGGTTTCACTTTTCTTATTCTTGTCAAGATCAAGGTTCACCTTTGGTGTCTATTGCTCCCATGGAGGGGTCTTAGGGGGTTCGTCTGTCAGAATCCGTTTCATCGGAATCCTAGCCTCTTGGATCAGTGCTTTAGCTTTCACAGCCATTGGTTTGATGGCATTTGGTTTTCCTCTGTAAACATTGTTTTTGTTGTTGAAAATCAACTTGTGAGCTGGATTTGATGGATCAGCCCGCACACGTATTGTATACTGTAGTGTGAGCTTCTCCCGGCGCAAGTCCAATGGTGGAATACCTGCCTCCACATGGAGGCTAGATGCCGGTGTTGTCCTAAATGCACCAAGACATAGTCGGAGTCCCTGATTTTGGATGGGTTTCAAACCATCCAAATAGGACTTTGGGGCAGAGGCATAGACCATCGACCCGTAGTCCAGACGTGACTGAATGTACATCTTGTACAGGGTCAGTAGAGTCTCTTTGTCACATCCCCAATCTGGATGACTGAGGACCTTTAACAGGTTCATTGCTTTTTGGCATTTCCTTCTCAGGTATTCCACATGCGGCTTGAAGGACAAGATCCTGTCAAACACCAATCCGAGGAATTTTATTTCTTTCTTGACTGTGAGGCGTTGCTTATAAAGAGTCAGGTGTGGTTCTTCCTTACATCCCCGTCTCCGACAGAAATGTACTGCACAGGTCTTGCTCTCTGAGAACTTGAACCCGTTTGTGTAGCTCCATTCCTCCAGTCTAGTCAGTGTCTGCTGGAGGCGGCGTTCTATTGTGGGCATGTGCCTTCCTTTAAAGCAGATGACAAAATCATCTACGTAGAGGCAGCACTGTACATTGTCGTGTAGTTGTTTGGTGATACTGTTGATCTTAATGCAGAACAAGGTTACAGAAAGGATGCAGCCTTGGGGCACACCCATTTCCTGATCATTTACCAGCTCTGGAGTCGGGGGCTAAACCAAGATGGCGACCTCCATAGCCTGATATGCTAATGCCCTATAGGTTTAGGGGTGCCTGTGGTGACAACGTTCAGTGCATAATATATGAGTGGTAAGAAGATCGATGATGTTCACTGCCCAACCCCTATTCACATACAGGCGCAGTGTGGGTGCTGAGCCTTAAACTTAACACTTTGACCACCGTAAAACCCCTGACTTTTGAATGGTCTATAAGCCGCGACTTATTTATGGGTTTAATGGACTACGCCATCTACATGCCACAACCTCTGGTTTTAGTGAAGGGGTAAGCCCCAATATTTTTTTTTCAGCAAGAACATAACCTGGGGAATGAGAAGTACAGGTGTATTGATGTGCTACAGTTCTGAATATCCCCTGTATGCCGCCGCATGTTATATTTGTTTGGGCTGGTTCGGGGCTGTGTACAAATGACGTCATGCAGGAGGGGGGGAGAGGGTCCCACTTCCCATGACCAAGCATGACAAGGGGGGGAGGGGGGTCATGGGCTGCATGACATCATGTCATCAAGAAATCAAAATTTGTTTTGGTTTTGGCAAGAAAAGAAAAATTTTAAAGGTAGGGAAATATAATACCTATAGGCCCTACATGCATGCATTCCTCAGACATCTCATTCAAAGACCCTCCCCCTCCCACTCCTTGAGGTATCTTGCTCCTCTCCCAATCCACCCCCTCCTGTTGTTGAGGAGTAATCCCTTGGAGCTTTCCACCACCCTGTTGCTATTTTCATTGAGGAGATGCTTGGGGAGATGTAAAAGGGACTTCCCCCTTAGTTTACTCTCCACATCTTTGTCTGAATGGAACTCTATGGGACTGCAGGTACTACAGTAAAATCCTGAGGTGACTCAATTGCTTTGTTATTTCATAAATTGGAAGTATGATTGCAATTGATGGTCTTCTGAGAATTTGTGATACTTTCTGAGATCTTGTATTGGACTATTGACCTAGACAGTTTTTAGGACCTTTTGTGACAGGAAATACTTGTATATGATCACTACCATAATACTGAGTGAGTGAGTAATAGGTGTTTAACGCCATTTCGACAGCTAAGGTCATATTCATGGCGAGGACGACATTACACAATTTCACAGAGGAATGTGTCGGTGCCCATGCATATGTGCACCACACACATTCAAGGGGATAGGAAAGACGAGATATAGACCCTTTTAATTGGGCTAGGGAAGCCCATACCATAATAGTCTGGGTATTAGGTATGGATATAGAGCATCCTGCATATAAGGACCCATAAGCCCAGGGGGGCACCCTCTATGTAATGTATACACATATGTGCGGCAGGCAAAGGGAACTTTTACTGGGTAAAGTCCCTAGCAAGCGTCCTGTTTCAGCCACAAATGTCCCTAGTAAGGGTCTACTTTTGAGCAAAATGTCCCTAGCAAGGGTTAACATTCCGCAAAATACCCTGATTAACGTTGAAAATTCAGAAATATTCATGTATATTTTCTCAGTTCTCATAAAAATAGCATGAACAAAATTCAAATTTTCTCCAAATAAGGTCGATTTAAGATATTTTGAGCAAAATCTAAGATTGTCATGTCAAAAATCCCCTAGCAAGAGTAGAGTTTTGACAAAAAACCCTGTGAACGAGTGCAATAGCAAGGGTAAATGTAGTTTGCAGGTTCAGCCACACATCCGTATCAAAAACAATTGAAGTGCCCCCCATCCCTTGGCCCATAAGCTGATAATAAGCTGACAGTGTTTGGCATGTTTCTCTGTTCATTTGTTGATCAGTGCTACTTCATCTTATCTTTAATTGCCAATTCACCCCCACTATATGTCCCTTTGAACCATTTCAATTAATTTTGTTTTTTGGCTATTCCATGGTAGCAGATCCTTATTGGGGTGACCCCTTCTCAAGCTGGTACCAAGCTGATAAGGACTTATAACAGCCAGGGTAATGGGTACCGATACAAGGAGTTTTGTAATGCACCCTAAAAAGTCTGCACCGAATGAAGGGAATTTTCTGATTGGTAGCAGATCCTTATTGGGGTGACCCCTGCTCAAGCTGGTACCAACCTGATAAGGACTGATAACAGCCAGGGTGATGGGTATCGGTACAAGGAGTTTTGTAATGCACCCTAAAAAGTCTGCACCGAATGAAGGGAATTTTCTGATTGGTCAATAATGTATCCGGCTAAGTCGGAACAGGCCTACACTATTCATTAAACTTGGGGGTGGGGGTAGCTCTCTGCATGATGTCATGCTGATGGGGGGGGGTCAAGTGTTGTATGACGAAACATGACGAGGGGGGGGGGGGTCCAAAATGGTCCAAAAATGCATGACATCATTTGTACACAGTCCCTTCTATAAGTTTCAGGAGTCTTCTGGTCCAAGAAGGGTCAGTATAATGCATTAAGTCTCTAGCACTGAAACATCAACTCCACTCTCCTAAATGCAAATATAAAATTTCTTACTTAAAATTCCAGAAATTCCATGCTCTCTAAACAAACACTAGTAACACCTGTTTCAATCCTGATCAAACATACAGTAGTTGGACGGGTGTGTGTGTAGTAGGTAACAAAGTTTACTTTTACACCAAGTCAACATGACATATGGAAAGTGTACTCATGTACAGTTAAAGATTAACAGAGGTCCACTCATATTGCTGCAAACTACTATAAGTCCTCGCTTATAAGGCGCTTCTTATGTACAAGGATGGCGTCAGGTGCGCTTCTAAGGATTCACTAACTGATCCTGCTGTATGAGTAGGAGCACAGCCCAAGGCCCATAGGGTTGGTCCCACAGCTCGATCCCTCCACACATTGTAGCGATCAGTGTTCTACCATAGTTCCCTACAGTAGCGCCTTGCATATTATTTTTTAACAAGGGGGGGGGGCTGGTGGGTTTGCGTGCAGACGTGCAAAAAAATTTTTGCCCCCACTCTAGAGGGGTCAAATTCTTTTTGATTTCCCCCCACCCCGAAGGGCCAAAAATCGCATGCGAATGCACCCTTTTCACCTATAGAAACGCGTGGGCTTTTTACTTTGGGGTCGAAAACATTTTGCACCCCCCCCCCTCAAACCCAACATGGAGTTCAATGGGATCACCCTGCCCAGTTCGACACTGCTATGGTAGAACCTCTCACATTGTACGGTGCACCTGGGACGGTGCAGCTTTAGCATCTGTCGAACCATGGATGTACTACCGCAATCTCATGCATATAAGGCGCGTCTTACACTCAACTCTGAGGCCCTCTGCGCCTTATAGATTCAACCCATCATCTGAGTGCGTCTTATAGAACAGTACAAAACCTTCAAAAACCAAGTCTCACGGCATCTTATATATGTTTCAACTGAGTTCTATAAGGCACAGGAGGCCTCATATAAGGCGTGTCTTATACACAGAGGAAATTACGGCAGAAACCGTACATACACTTGCTTTTGAGCATCATAAACCCATCATGCCAACCCTGTATCAACCATGTAAGGTTTGCATGATGCATGAATGATGCAAGTTTAGTACTCGCCAGGGCTGCATTTATGCTTCATGCTGACCACTTGGGCATGATGCACTCCTGCATTAGCAGTCCTTAAAGAGTTTAAAGCATTGAACCATGGGGTATAATGCTAACACATGTTGTGGCATGATCAGTACACAAGGATCTATTTGTGGGTGTGTAAGCACTGGGTGTTATAATATAGAAGGGAGGAGGGGCTGACCATGCACCGTTATACCTCGTCTATAGGGCTCACCCGGGATCAACCAATGAGATAATTCCCTCCATTCACCTGGTACCCTTCCGGCGGTTTGTTATCAGTGCTAATCTCGACTACCGTAATTTCCCGTGTATAAGGCGCGTCTTATACGGGGGTTTTAGTTCTCATTGGATCCACAAGGGGGACACCAAGACCTTTCTTTTGATATCTTACATGCCCCCTTGGTCATAATGGGACATAAGGGGGCCCAGGAGGGTCCAAGATGGCCCAAGCTACACATAGGTTTTTGAATTTTGAAAATTCATTCAGTAGAACCAAAGTTATGAATTTTTCATTTTTTTGAGAATTTTCCAAAACTCTAGGTGCGCCTTATATGCGGGCTGCACGGTATACGCGGGAGATTACGGTAGTCCCAGATCAAGCAATAGCGGACCCACTAGGCCTTCATACTGAGTCCTATAGAAACATGGTGCATCTTATAGTCTTCCTAAACTTAGGCGCAAGGATTTGATACTATAACATATATGTCTATATTTTAGATATTATGTAATAATTTGTCATTATATATTTTTGTACCTTATTTTGAAGGGTAATGAGAACCTTTTGTACAATATTTGGATTCATGGAGGTAGAGATAATGGGAGACGCTTCAACTCCCGACTGGTTTTGAGTTTTGGGGATGAAGAGTATAACTGAGCCATTCGTGTAAACCAGGATAAAATAAAAAAAGTTATAAAAAGTAAAACAGTGCTAAAATGACCAAAGTTAGTCCCGGGTGTATCTTATAGACTGTTCCTGAACTGGATGAGTCTTATGCACGGGCCGCGCCCTATACGTGGGCCATGTCCAAGGTGCACCTCACATGGGTAAAACTGGGCTTGAACCCAGGGTTTGCCTTATACACGAGGTCTGAATTGGAGGGGGCATAATCGCCACATTACCCCAGGCCCTTACACAAAACAGGCGCTTATTCAAGGTCTAGTTTCAGAGCTTAATATATATTGTATGACCCCTGTACATCCAGCACTTATTTGTTCAAATCCCGGCACTAAAACAGGACAGTGCAGTACCATAGCCATGAAACCCACCAAGTGCAGTGGGCTTTAATAATCAGGGAGTATACTACCCCCAGTATTACCTGCTGGTTTGACACTAAAAGGTAAATGGTAAATGACGCGGGACCAACCCCGAAAGTAGGTCATGAGGGATGCGTTAGGTTACTAACTTTTATCTCTTACTACGTCTGCCCACATGCCAGATTCTTTGAAGATTCAGAGAAAAGGTGAATAAATATTACAATTATAGGGGGAATATTTAAAGGTTTATTTTGGGGGGATTTTAAATGCAAAAATTTAAGTGGGGGTTCGGGGGCAGAGCCCGCAATAAACGTTATTTCTTAACTCTATGTCCGTTTTTCAGCGGTACCGAACGCACCACTCATAACCTGCTTTTGGGACTGGTCCCCTGTCATTTACCTTAAAAGCGCGGCCGGTTTGACGTAGGCGTGATGTAGGTACAGCCAATGAGGGGCCACATAAAGCATTAATGCACCATGCCCATAGGTCATCATGTGGCATGAATGCAGCCCAGGGAGTTACTACTCGCCAGTGCTGCATTCATGCATCATGCCAACCCTATGAGATTGATACACAGTCACTGAGTGTTGGTGAGAAGACTCACCAGCACTGCATTGGTGCATCATGCCGACAAAGGAACATGGTACTGGAGGCATCATGCGGCCCTTTAGTGGTGGAAACAATAGTACAGGTGCTGTTACTGTTAGCCCCTAAATGGCATATCCCCAGACAGTGTCAAGCAGGCTCCAATTACTTAGATGAGTTAGTCCTTTAAGGGCCGCTAATATATTAATGCATCATGCCTATTGGTTGTCATGATGCATGAATGTGGCCCTAAAACAGGACACAGGGCTACATTCATGCATCAGAAGGTTGATACACTCACAGAGGGTCGGCGCGAGCAAACTCGCCAGCACTTCATTGGTGCATCATGCCGACCAATGGGTATGATGCACCAATGCATCAGGTGGCTGTAAAGGGTTGAGTAGTGTAGGCTATTGTAACAGCCTGGTGTCAAGGCTACATACTTAGTGAATGGGGCTAATGAGTGATGACGTTCACCTAGTTGGTGCAGTTTTATAACAAAACTTTGGGTTACGAAAGGTAACATTATACCGTCAATACCCTATACATATAAGCTGCACCTGATTATGAGCCGCACATGCGACTTTGGGGGGAAGCTATATAAAGCAGCAGCTGGAATTTTACAATTGCTACTACCATAAATGCCTGTGTATAAGCTGCAGTTTATTACCCCTGAACCAGAGGCCTCCTGCGGCTTACAGAATAAACCCATAATCAGGGTACGGCTTATACATGGGTATTTCCCCAATAGAACTGTATTAAACCATCAATTCTCAGGCCCTATATGCCTCATATAGCATTCTCTTGAAGTCAGAGTGCGGCCTATACGTGGGTGTGGCTTATACACAGGCATTCACGATAGTGTGAAGATTCATTTTTCAGTAGTTCCCTCAAGATGCACTCTGACCATATTAGTCCAACATTCCTCCATGATTATGTTTCTTAGATGACAACGCACCAATCCAATGCTGGTGAGTCTGTGGGAGGGAAAGGTTGGTTACCATTTCTTACTACCATCAATTCCTGTGCACAAACTTTGTAGGAGGTACCTAAAGTGTGGCTTATAGGCAGGCAACACTATAGAACACTACTAAATCCTCATTTTTCAAGGCTCGCGTGCAGCTTGTAGCTTACACACAAAGGTTCGCTGCGGCTTTTACACATGAATTTACGGTAAGTCTATTTTTGTAAAAAACAAACAAACTAAAATGTTTAAGGTTAGGGCATTGCCCTAAAATAATTTTTGGGCATCTATGTTATAAGTGATATGCTATGGTATGCTATGTTATTCTGAATTGTTATATTGACTTATTGCTGACAAATTGTGAGTAAATACTGACATACCGTATTCGTTCTACTAAGTGCACATGTGCGGAGATTTTATTCTTAGATTCTCAAAACATCAATACAAAATTAATTCTAATAAGCGCACCCCATAGAGCCTGAAAATCGTTGTTTTTGCCCCCAAAATCTCTGTTATTGCACTGTATTTGCATAATCTTAGGTCCCAATAGGTGGGGTGTGCATTTATTAGAGCATGTGCGCTTATTAGAACAAACGGCATAACTAATAACTATTATAAAACAGCTGGCAGTGCTCTGCTGCATGGTAGAAGTGACCTTGAGTGCATTATAGGAGTGTAATGCACACCTGAGCAAGGTCACCATAGCTATAAACAAGTCAAGGGCCATTAATTGGTCTAGACATACCTTAATTGGATACTTAAGTGATTGGAATGAAATGTACAATGTGTTATAAAGACAATAGACAACTCCTTCACATCTCAACTGCCTGTTGTCCTATAATGCAGTCTTGATGTGAAGAAGATCGTTGTCTATTCTCTAAATAATATATCATGTTGCCTATAAAGGGTTATTGTATGGTATGATCAATAAATCATCATGTTGCCTGTAGAGGGTTATTGTATGGTATGGTTAATAAAAACATCATGTTGCCTGTAGAGGGTTATTGTATGGTAGGGTTAATAAAAACATCATGTTGCCTGTAGAGGGTTATTGTATGGTAGGGTTAATAAATCATCATGTTGCCTGTAAGGGGTTATTGTATGGTAGGGTTAATAAAACATCATGTTGCCTGTAGAGGGTTATTGTATGGTAGGGTTAATAAAACATCATGTTGCCTGTAGAGGGTTATTGTATGGTATGGTTAATAAATCATCATGTTGCCTGTAAGGGGTTATTGTATGGTAGGGTTAATAAAACATCATGTTGCCTGTAGAGGGTTATTGTATGGTAGGGTTAATAAAAACATCATGTTGCCTGTAGAGGGTTATTGTATGGTAGGGTTAATAAAAACATCATGTTGCCTGTAGAGGGTTATTGTATGGTAGGGTTAATAAATCATCATGTTGCCTGTAGAGGGTTATTGTATGGTAGGGTTAATAAAAACATCATGTTGCCTGTAGAGGGTTATTGTATGGTAGGGTTAATAAAAACATCATGTTGCCTGTAGAGGGTTATTGTATGGTAGGGTTAATAAATCATCATGTTGCCTGTAGAGGGTTATTGTATGGTAGGGTTAATAAAACATCATGTTGCCCGTAGAGGGTTATTGTATGGTAGGGTTAATAAAAACATCATGTTGCCTGTAGAGGGTTATTGTATGGTAGGGTTAATAAAAACATCATGTTGCCTGTAGAGGGTTATTGTATGGTATGGTTAATAAAAACATCATGTTGCCTGTAGAGGGTTATTGTATGGTAGGGTTAATAAAAACATCATGTTGCCTGTAGAGGGTTATTGTATGGTAGGGTTAATAAAAACATCATGTTGCCTGTAGAGGGTTATTGTATGGTAGGGTTAATAAAACATCATGTTGCCCGTAGAGGGTTATTGTATGGTAGGGTTAATAAAACATCATGTTGCCTGTAGAGGGTTATTATATGGTATGGTTAATAAATCATCATGTTGCCTGTAAGGGGTTATTGTATGGTAGGGTTAATAAAACATCATGTTGCCTGTAGAGGGTTATTGTATGGTAGGGTTAATAAAAACATCATGTTGCCTGTAGAGGGTTATTGTATGGTAGGGTTAATAAATCATCATGTTGCCTGTAGAGGGTTATTGTATGGTAGGGTTAATAAAACATCATGTTGCCCGTAGAGGGTTATTGTATGGTAGGGTTAATAAAAACATCATGTTGCCCGTAGAGGGTTATTGTATGGTAGGGTTAATAAAACATCATGTTGCCTGTAGAGGGTTATTGTATGGTAGGGTTAATAAAACATCATGTTGCCTGTAGAGGGTTATTGTATGGTAGGGTTTATAAAAACATCATGTTGCCCATAGAGGGTTATTATATGGTAGGGTTAATAAAACATCATGTTGCCCGTAGAGGGTTATTGTATGGTAGGGTTAATAAAAACATCATGTTGCCTGTAGAGGGTTATTGTATGGTAGGGTTAATAAATCATCATGTTGCCTGTAGAGGGTTATTGTATGGTAGGGTTAATAAAACATCATGTTGCCTGTAGAGGGTTATTGTATGGCCTCTGCAGGTAATGTGGGCTCTGGGAGTTATATAATAGCAATGGGACATGTAAGGGCCACGTTTTTGCGGCTTTGGACGCCTCTGCAGGTAATGTGGGCTCTGGGAGTTATATAATAGCAATGGGACATGTAAGGGCCGCGTTTTTGCGGCTTTGGATGCCTCTAGAGGTATTGTGGGCTATCGGAGGTGTGAAAAACACAATTAAAACACGCCCTAGAGGGGGGGGGGGTATTGGGTGTGTTGGGGCATTTTGAGGTGTCCCAATGGTCACTCACATCCAGGCTGGTGGCCATAGGGAAGTATGTGCGGCCCCTGGACAGCCTGCTAATCCTGTAAGGATCACAGTGTGAATCAATGCATCATAAACCCTATGCACTGCCCTATGTATACCCCTATAGAAACAGACACCAGTGCATTAAAGAGTTAACATGGGTTTTCACAGCTATATCCAGGGTGAGTAGACTTTCTTTGTCCAAGCACTAACAGCCAATATTAAAAGGATAGGTTGGTCCCTGTGCAACCCTATGTGTAATCCTATGAGTAAAAAAGGGCAATATGTGGCTAGACTATAGATTTGACCTAGCAAGGCTACACTAGAAGGGCGATTCAACATCGGTGAACATGGTTCTTGTAACTATTCTTTGGGCAGTCTATGCCCAAAGAATAATAAAACCCCAATGAATAAGCCGCACCCTTAGTTCAGGGTGATCCCATAAGCAGTACCAAGGTCTGAAATGGTCTATAAGTCATGGCTTATATCCAGGGTTTTATGGTACCTCGTAAATCCCCCACAGGCCTATATCACTCACCTTGTTGGATCACCTTGTTGGACAGGTTGATGCTAATGCATTAAACCTTTAATCAATGCATCATGCCCATTGGTCATGATTCATGAAATCTTGGCGAGTTACTCGCCAGGGCTACATTCATGCGTCAGGCCAAGCCTACAGGGTGGACATATTCCCGGAATCAATGAAGTGCACCAATGAAGTGCTGACGAGCAGACTCACCAGCTCTTCATTGGTGCATCACGACGATCAATGGGCATGATGTATATCAGTGGCCCTTAAAGTTTTAAATATGTAGGATGGGTGGGTGCCAGGTGGCGTAGAACAATGTGCACTAATCAGGGAGTAATCAATTTAAGAGCGTGTTATGATCCCTAATCCCCCGACCTCTATGATATCCTGACCAACACCACCTGGTTCACGTAACGGGATTAACACCAGTATACAGCATATACTGGGTTTTTCTTGGTGTGGCCAGCAGCAATGGTTCCTAATATTTTTGGGTCATTGTTTTCAACTAACTTTAACCTAACATTTATTGACTTTTAACTGACCAAATTTTGGATAATCTGTGGGCCTCACAAAAATAAAAATCATCCACCCTCATGTTTGGCAATCGCCATTCTAGATTAGACAAAATACTGTTTTAACTGGTGTAGCTCTAACTATCATTAAACTAACTTTAAATTGAACAATAATTGAATGTACAACCACTCTTCGGTGGGGGATGCATGAAAGAATTTGAACATCAACGCTGTTGTCTGTTATCAAAAATGTGTGGCCCCTCAATTACCTATCTTTGTAATTGAGTTTTTAGTTGGACAAAAGAAAATTGTTTCTCGACTCTTTGTAGCATTAAAAAAGATAACAGATGTTCTTTCATATCTGACTATCCTACCTGATATTTTTGAGCATGTTACCTGGAAAATCTGTTATAGGCTCCATTGTTTAGAAATGCTGTATAGTCCATCTTGCCTGATGAAGAGTCATAAATGACTCGAAACGTCGCACCATAAGATCAGCAACAACATAACATCAAAATGTAACATCAATTATCATACTCATCAAATGTCTAAGAAATAAACTGGTATTAACACAAAACTGACTGTGTCTGGTTTTGTGTGAAATTCTTATTTTTACATTCAGTCCATAGTGTTCTAATATCCAAGTTATACTCATATCATGCATAGACCTAAGACAAAGTGTTCATCCCTACATCCAACCTAACATTACCATGTCCATAGTAGTGTCACGTAATAGTCTGGAATTCTGTGTATAAGGCGCGGCTAAGGGCTTATTACAGATCTACTGTAAATTCTCATATATAAGCCGTACCCTTGCATAATCCACATGCTGAATTGGTGGGAAAAATATCTAAATTGGTATAACCCTTTTCCCATGAATGGATCTTCAAAATTCTAAAAACTACGGGTGCTAGTGACCCCCCCCCCCAATACTGGAATAATATGGAAAATATTGGACATGTGTCAGATCTAACCCCTACTCTCCCACCACCCACCTGGGTCTGGTTTTCGCGATAGCAGCGGCTTATACACAAGAATTTACGGTAAGTGATTCCGGTATGGGTATAATGTCTAACACCGAGGGCTACACATCCACACAGGGATGGGGGAGGGGGGGGGGTTCACGCCTAAGCTTTTTGAATTCTGAAGATCTGTTGATTTGAGCCACTGCCGATAGGTGTACATAGATGTCTAAGTAGGGTGCATTCAGAGCATGCAAACCCGATGAAGGGTTTGGGAATACTTCATTCCTTTATCAACTCTATGACATCGGATAGATATTTTGTAGCACCTGATACTGGAGTTTTTACTAAGATTTATTTACAAAACAGATCAGAAAATAACCTTCATTTATTCTACTTATCCCCATATAAATGCAATATTACAATATTTACAGAACGTAAAATGATCACAAGTAAACTATGAGCAGAGGGCTACCACCTAGATGCCCCCACCACCACGTTATAGGTTGGTTTACAGGGGGTGAGGGGTTAAACCTTTATTAGGACTGCTAATGCAGGAGTGCGTCATGCTCACGTTACACCAACGTAGTGCAGGCGAGTCTGCTCACCAGCACTTCATTGGGGCATCATGCCAACCCTATGGGTTTGATATTGTCCCGGAGGATTTGTATGATACAAATGTATTTGAATGCAACCTTGGTGAGTAACTCGCCAGGGCTAAATTCATGACGACCAAGGGGCATGATGTGATAATGCACTATTGGCCCATGGAGGGTTTAGGATCTCACGGTGACATGTTAAAGCATGTAGCCCGCTCTCAGGTAGTTAATATTAGCACATAAGGGTAGGATCTATGAGTAGACGTGCAGAAGGCTTCTCTCCTTATTTTTCTCAGTGACAGGGCCAAAAATAGGTTCTAGGGCTAGACTTGCACTAAACATAGGCTACTCCCTTCATTTGACCTGGGATCAAATCTTTCCAAATAGCCGCCAATCTAGGCTACATGTAAGACTTCTATTCAGATTTTTATTTCTTTTCGTTTTCTCCCATTAACCGATAACCCACTCAATGGAGCATTAGTTGAGAGGAAAGTGAATTGTCCGTCCAATAGGCATTGTGCAGACAGGGTCAGGGTGAGGTTAAGGGTTCGGGTTAGTTTTGGCCGCTCAATGCCATGAGGAGAATCCCATTGAACAGTCAGAGTTCATTGCCATTGGGTGGAAAGCTCATGTCCACTCAATGTCAATTAAGCAGCAATGCCCTTAAAACCTCAACGATATATTTGGAGGAAATTTTCTCTTCACATTTATCCCCAATCAAATCCAAATCCCAGAAGACTTCTACGTATGTTTAGATATTTCATCATATCATATCCCATATCTATATGGCTTAGTATGGACGTCCTGTGTGTCCACCATTTCGAATTTCGCTGGTTGAGGTAAACCCAACTGATAAGACCTATCATGATGGGTACCTTGTCCCTGGGTAACACCCACTTCCAGGGACATGCTGGTTCCATCCTATCAGCTCTTATCAGTGCCTGTCGCCAAGAACCAGCTGCAGTCCCACTTACAGTCTATATATACCAATGACTAATTGCTGCAGGTGACCAGTGAATGCTGCGGGGGATCAATAACGCGATAAGCAGGTGTAATAATAGCACAATACGCGCTCCCCATACAGACTCCGCATGCGTTATAATGACTGACCCGGGCTGATATCAGACCTGTGTATTATCCTAAATCCTTGCATATAGGACGCACCTCGCATATAAGACGTACCCTGATTTTAAGGGAATGCTACAAGGTGCAGATTACACTTAATTTGGGTAGTTTAGTACTGTCTTATAGTATAAAATCCTCGCCAATATGACACAACCTGAGTTTGGCTTAATCCTAAAGGACGCACCCTGAGTTTACGGGAAAGCTACAGAGTGCAGATTAGACTCACCGTAATCTTCCGTGTATAAGATGCACCGTGCATATAAGACGCACCTAGGCTCTTAGAATATGGTTAAAAAAAATTAAATCTTTTGTTCTCCTGAATGGATTTTGAAAATTCGAAAAGCTATGTGTAGCTAAGGCATCCCACAACCTCCTGAACCCCCTATGTCATATTTTGACTTAGGGGGAGTGTAACATATCAAAATGAAGTTCTTGATCTCCCCCTTGCGGATTCATGGAGAACTAAAACCTCGCGTATAAGATGCGTCTTATACGCGGGAGATTACGGTAATTTTGGGTAGTTTAGTACTGACTTATAGTATAAAATCCTCGCCTATAGGACGCACCCTGAGTTGAAGGGAATGCTGTAATGTGCAGATGGGTAGTTTAGTAATGTCTTGTACCGGGTACTATAAAATCCTCGCCTATAGGACGCACCCTGAGTTCAGGTAAATCCTATAACACACATCTGAGGTTATTATTGTGTATAAGCCACGTCCTATATGCGAGGACTTACGGTTTACCGAAAAACATCTCTCAGAAGCCGATCTCCATTTCTAATAAAATGTTACTGAATTATTTATTAATGTTAAATAATTTCCTCACTGAAACTGTACAAATCACAAGGATGACCAATTTAACCTTCAAATATCTGAGATTTTTTATATATCCTGAAGAATCCCAGGCCTACTATATTATGTTCTAGAGTAATATGTCAGGGTCATATGGGAACTGTTATCGTCTAATCTATTCATTGTCAGAACGTCATTTGTAATAAAGAAACTACATGAAGCGAACTAAACCATATAATCCTTTATTGGTAGGACTCCAGACGAGTAAATCCATTTTGGGCCGCATAGTGAATTAATGCGTCATGCCTATTTGTCATGATGTATATGAATGCAGTCCGGTGAATAACTCATCCCTTGAGGCATCAAGTGGGGTCGATCGATATGATGCATGAATGCAGCGCTGGGGCAAAATCCCCCTTTTTTTGCATTGGGATAGGAAATGGGGGGGGGACGTCAATGATTGTCCGACCGGCACATTACAGCGCTCAAGGCACGGTGAGTGACGTGTATGTTTAACTGAAAGATTTTAGCACAGATGGGGGTAAATAGTAACTTTAGTGTTTCACGTCACCAGGACTAACCCAATAAAAAGCTGCTGATCCAACGCACTCTTAGATTATAATAAAATAATTTCTCTAAAATATGATCATCGTATCCAATATGCACAATGTGGTTTAAAAAATAACTCCAATGTATGTATAGTAGTAAAGAGATTAACTGGACTTCAAAAACTGGAATTCTTTAGGGGGTTTTCTGGCCTTCAAAAACTGGAATTCTTTAGGGGGTTTTCTGGCCTTCAAAAACTGGAATTTTTTAGGTGGTTTTCTAGTTTGAACGAGTGTTGAAGCGATTGAACTCGCAAGTAACTTGGAAAGTATAGGTCTGGCTATTTTGGCAAAAATCATTGTCATTGTCATTGTCAAGAAGAAACATACTCTATACGTTTTATTGAGAATTATGCTACTAGAATGATTTTATTGTTATGTTTTTAAATAAGAAACATAGAGAAATGTCCAATATAACCATAGAAGGAAAAAAAACATGCAATATATGATTTCTATTCAAAGTTCATCATGTGTATGACACCTGATCCGCCCAGAGCTGACACCTCCATAGAAAAGCATTGAGTGCACAAATCGTCTTGCGCCCATTTTGACATGACATAATTTTTGAAACCTTAATATCAGAAAGATAACGACCAGATAACAGGTAACAGTTACACCTCTAGGATCCTGAATATGTACACTATCTCATGACTCATTTCATTTTCTCTCATATTTTAGCATTTTGATGTTATATGAGGGTAAACTGGTAAAGTGACAGTCCCATCCATTTTGAGTCATTAATTTTCGCCATGGCACCCACCTGTCTCTGAAAACTTGGAAAAGTAAACTTTCCATTTTAATTAATATTAGTAAAAATAGGGGGTGTGCACTTATTAGTGTCTGCGCACTAATTAAGTCAAATACAGTAACCATACTTGGCATATGATAATTAAGTATGGACATCATTTTGAGATTTTACACCAAAATTGACTTGTAGAATTTCCTCAAACTCCATGTTCAGCTTGGTATAATGAATCACGGAGAAAACTGCTCAAAATATCTTACAAGTAATTAGGGCCATGGTTCCTAAAGAATTTCTTTGTCACTGATGTATTTAAAATAGGTGGTCAAAGGCTCCAAATTCCATTCCAAATGAACAGAAACATATTCTTCATGTTCTGGCCTTAGCGAACACCAAAAGTCATGGGACTGTACAGAGTACCGCGCTGCCAATGTTAACTTTACCTGCAACTTCCTATATATGTTTTAATATTGGAACCTTTGGTCTGAACCCTCTATGGGTGAGACCACCCTTAAAAATATGTCATTTTCCTGTCTAGAGGGTGGGATTTTTTAAACCCATAAGAGAGAAAGGAAAAAAATTTTGTTTGTTAATTTTTTTTTTTGTCATGAACAGGGTAAATATAGGCTGTATAAATCTGCCACCATATTCTAAATTTGGGGGATTGGAAATCTAGAATCCAGCACTGAGACCCCCCCACAAAAAAAAAAAAAAAATCTTTTCAAAACTCAAATAAAAATTTCCACCCTCAACAAAAAATTCTACCAGACCTCTGGACTGACAGGGAACGAACATATTTTTTAGCGTGGTCTGAGAGGCCTACTGAATTATCAAGAATTGTATCTTATGTAAGACAGAAATCACCGTTTTACCTGATGCACTTTCACATATTTTAAAATGAATATTTCTTTTTCTTTATTCAGATTTTTACAAATTTCAATCAACGCTCTATGGGATTTCCGAATATCTTTAGATCTGGTGCCAAGTCTTTTCATTTGTTTTACTGCATCTTTTGAAATAATCAGAATTATTTCCCCATGGTTCCCTCAACTGGGTGCGGTTGTTGATGCCTATATTTCTGTTAATTTTAAGATGCAAATGTTCAAACTCAGGGTGTGGTTTATAAGCAGGGGTTCCATAATTATCTTTAACTACTACTATAGGAAAATGAACATATTAATGGAAAACTTCTTCTGAAAGCATAACCTGCCATGGTACACTATAGGTGTTTTTAACTACAATTTGAACATGTATAGTACTAAGTGCCTATAGAGTAGCCCTTATAGATCCCACAATCTAACCCCAACCCTGCAACACATGGAGTATTACAGCCCTCCGGTGCAGCCATAAACCCTTTAAAGTCAGCATATTGCTTTAACTCTTTAAGGGGCGCTGATACATTCATGCACCATGACCATTGGTCGTCATGACGCTCCAATGAAGTGCTGGCGAGACTGCTCGCCAGCACTTCATTAGAGCATCATGCCGACCCTTCGGGAGTTTGTGTCAACCCTGTAGGGTCGTCATAGCCCTGGTGAGCAACTCGCTAGGGCTGCATTCAGGCATCATGACCAAGGGGACTTAAAGGGTTACCCAGGCCTGTGGTGGGTATTATAGGCGTTATATCACAGTAAATAGCCCCCTGGAGGCCTGTATTACTCCTCTGTATGGGGGCTGGCAGCATGGAGCATACACACATGTACCGGTATTACTACATCGAATACTTCTGCCTTATATGTATAAGGATATTATACATTAGAATAGTACTCAACTGGTCAAAATTGAGCCCCAGGTGCGCCCTATAGGATACGCTCAAGTTTGGGCTGTGTCTTAAACGTAAGATGCACCTTATATGCGAGATGTGTCTTTTACAGGGTATATGATGGTACATATATATACAACAATAAAGCTACCATAGTGGCCCGTATAAGTGCCCGGGCGTTCATTGATTTCAAACCCACTTTACCCCCGGCGCTGATACGGGACAGGCGCCTATTTGAATACTGGTTTTAGTGCCTAAGATTGATTTCAATACCCCTGTACCCCCATGCTTTTTCGAGATCGGCGCTTATTTGAGACCCCGGCGCTTAAACGGGCCATTACGTTAATGGCCCCAGTCAATGCAGCCATGGTACATTACACACATACCGCGGTATATATTATGACCCGGGGTTTTCTGATGTTAAAATAGCTCCAAATCAGCTTATAACTTTTTGCTGAAGCCTACCCCCGGCTTATGACAGGGGTCGGCTTATGCATGGAGTTTTACGGTAACCCACACCAATAGTATAACCAATGGGGACTGGTCAATGTAGCCATTGCACATTCTTGTATGGGCAGCTATATGGGTGCTTAATAAAAGGAGGGCACTTGTTACATCAAATACGTTCTCCCTTTAAAGGTCAAAAGTGCATTAAACTTAAAGCACCACACCTGTTGCTCATCATATTCAGGGGTAGACACTAACTTTTCCACCCACTGGCCACCCGGGCGCATGGCTTTAGAAATCTATGGGCCCGCAGCCAAAACTGCAGGCCAAGAATATCCAGTTTACTATCTTAAAAGAAAAATCAAAGGTATATTTCCTTAATTCACACCATACATTGGCCAAAGATTGGCTAGATTCCTGCTGATTTTCTTTTTCCACACCTATGCTCATATTAATTAATTTCTATAGATGTCTCTCTTTAAATTTCTGTGGGTCATCCTGGGCCCACAGGAAGGTAATTCGTGAGGAAACTACCGGCCCACAGCCAAAACTACGGGCCAATGACTACCGGGCCAGCATTAGTGTCTACCCCTGAATGTACCCAGCAGAGGTGCATTGGTGTGCATCAGACCCCACAGGGTCACCATGCTGCCAATTATCAGAGCTTTATTCACCGACCTTGCCTTTTAAACCTTTAAAGGCTACTTATAAATTATGCCCATTGGTTGGCATGATCCATGAATGTAGCTCTGGCCACTACTATACCTCGTATCCATGCATAGAGCTGACCCTGCACTCCTGTAGGGTCAGCATGGTGCTCCAATGAAGTGCTGGCAAGCAGACTTTATTGGTGCATCATGATGACAAATTGCCATGATGCACTCCTGTAACAGCAGCACTTAGGGGGTTTACAGTCCCCCACAATAAATCCACACCAGCATGATTGATGCTAGAAGCTTGCAAGGTTCTTTATTGTACTGGTTGTATTGCTTTATTTTTTGTTGTTTTTGTTCGCTTTGTTTGTTTGTGTATATAAACCGGCTGATATAAAATATCTAGAGTGGCCGTCGTAGGCAAACAAGCCTGCCACAAGGTTAAAGCTTTTAATTTATTGTAATGCGAAATGCTGCTTATCCAATACACAGTACACAATGTATAAGGTGATGGAATCTATGAGGTGAGACAGTAATCTATCTGTCATCTACTCTTTTGGAAGGATGCCATGTGTTGTTTTATTTGCCTGGTTTCAGAGGTTCAGCTGGTATAAGCTGCCCCCCTTGTGTATTATACCGATCCAGATGTAGGTGGAAGGTAGAGAATGTCAGACGGGGAAGTAGCTCAGTGGTAGAGCTTCCGCCTGCAGGTTGGAGGGTATGCGACTCAGTACTAGTCCCGGGTATCTGGTACCTATAGGGTACTGAACCCTATATTAAATCTGGTAGGGAGGAGTGTAGGGGCCAGCTCTGCCGTAAGGCCAGCAGCCCCGTTTCTGGAGATCCCAGCCCCCAGGGGCTGGCATCCGGTGGTAGCTCCCCCCTGCGTGTATGTCATACCAATCCAGGTGTAGGTGCCTGGAACGGTATAATACAGATACACTTCGACCCTGGCAGTACTGTGTACTGGTAGGTCAACTGGGAAGTCAGGAGTGCCTCACACTGCTTGATAAAGCCCAATCGATCTGGTTGGGAGGAATGCTTGGTGCTGGTTGGCCATGGTTGAAGCTGGTTGGGAGGAGTGTAGGGGCCAGCTCTGGCTGTAAGTCCATGGCGGAAGGCCATCTGCCCCGTTCCGGTTGCACCAGCCCTCAGGGGCTGGTCAGGGGCTGGTCAGCTGGTATACGCTGCCCCCCTTGTGTATTATACCGATCCAGATGTAGGTGGAAGGTAGAGAATGTCAGACGGGGAAGTAGCTCAGTGGTAGAGCTTCCGCCTGCAGGTTGGAGGGTATAATACATAGGCAAATGTTCACGAGGGGGGAGAATTTTTGAGGGTTATCTCACGCGCAGTTCAGCTGCCGATGCGGCAGCTGAACTGCAAGTGAGATAACCCTCAATAATTCTCCCCACGAGTGTTCATTTGCATTTATTTCATGTTATTTTCATCTAAAACTGCTGAATTATAATAGAATTTACCAGAATGACTCCCCGTGCGCATTGTTTACATCGCCATCTTGGAGCTATGACGTCACTAAATGGTCACATGACCTCGGCGTGTGATATTTTCGCGGGTTATCGCACGGGGGGTGTGCGATACGGCCCTCGAGTGCTAGAGCTATGGGCTGTCAGTATCTCGGGCATATCAACATGAAATAAACAAGTAGGGCAGCTTATACCAGCTGACCAGCCCCTGAGGGCTGGTGCAACCGGAACGGGGCAGATGGCCTACCGCCATGGACTTACAGCCACAGCTGGCCCCTACACTCCTCCCAACCAGCTTCAACCATGGCCAACCAGCACCAAGCATTCCTCCCAACCAGATCGATTGGGCTTTATCAAGCAGTGTGAGGCACTCCTGACTTCCCAGTTGACCTA
The DNA here is from genome assembly GCA_949317995.1 of Acholoe squamosa. Classification (NCBI taxonomy): domain Eukaryota; kingdom Metazoa; phylum Annelida; class Polychaeta; order Phyllodocida; family Polynoidae; genus Acholoe; species Acholoe squamosa. Next base: position 13,452,590 of record OX439041.1, read on the forward strand.
CCAGTACACAGTACTGCCAGGGTCGAAGCATATCTGTATTATACCGTTCCAGGCACCTACACCTGGATTGGTATGACACACACGTAGGGGGGAGCTACCACCGGATGCCAGCCCCTGGGGGCTGGGATCTCCAGAAACGGGGCTGCTGGCCTTACGGCAGAGCTGGCCCCTACACTCCTCCCTACCAGATTCAATATAGGGTTCAGTACCCTATAGGTACCAGATACCCGGGACCCTCCAACCTGCAGGCGGAAGCTCTACCACTGAGCTACTTCCCTGTCTGACATTCTCTACCTTCCACCTACATCTGGATCGGTATAATACACAAGGGGGGCAGCTTATACCAGCTGACCAGCCCCTGAGGGCTGGTGCAACCGGAACGGGGCAGATGGCCTACCGCCATGGACTTACAGCCAGAGCTGGCCCCTACACTCCATTTGCATAAATCCCGGTGACCACAAACAAAAACAGATAAAATATTATTAACCTTTTAAAAGAAAAGACCACCATATTTCATGTTGATGTATTTTGATAGTCTTTATGCTAATAAAGAAGATTTTGGCATGCTTCGTCAAATATATACTATAAGGGAGAGCAGCGGGCCTTTATGCTGCTTTGTATGACGTCACAATTGACAAAATGCAGCAAAGCTATGACTGTAGAGCACTGTTAGTCTACTGCAAAATGCTCAGTGTATATTTCTTATGACCATGGTTGTTCATTTCCTTTGATGATTTGCATGAGATAACCACGCAGAGGATTTCTGAATGATATCATAAGGCTATGCACTTCAGTATTCGATTTATGAAGTTGTTTTACAACAGCCTCTATACATAATCAATGCAGTTCCTGCTGCATTTGGTCAATTGTCATACAAAGCAGCATGAAGGCCTGCTGCTCTCCCTTATAGTAATGCATATTTGACTAAGCATGCCAAAATCTTCTTTATTGGCATAAATACTACCAAAATACATCAACATGAAATATGGTGGTCTTTTCTTTTAAGGGTCGCCAATGCATAAGTGCATCATGCCCATTGGTCGGCATGATGCACCAATGAAGTGCTGGTAAGCTAGCCAGCACTTTATTGTAGCATTATGCCGACCCTCCAGGGTCCATGTATTAACCCTGGAGGGTCAGCATGATGTATGAATGTAGCCGTGGCAAGTTACTCTCCGGAGCTACATTCAGGCATCATGCCAACCGATGGGCATGATGCACTAATGCATTAGCAGTCAATAATGTGTTAATAATAACAATTTTTTCCTTACCATGCGCGGTATGGTTAACGTCTGCGTTATTCTCTAGGAGGATCTGTAATGTGTCGAGATGCCCGAAGTGTGCAGCATACATGACCGCTGTACGACCTAATCCATCCAGCTCCAGCACCGCACCATCATCTACAAACAATACAAGCCATCATATAATAATTATATCTACATACATAGAAAGTACAAGGGCTAGTTAGTTTGAGCCACCCCGTGCACCGCCTCTGTACTTTTATGGAAAAGCACTTCCTGTGTAAAAAGGAAAAGTGTTGCTCAAAAATCCCCCGTGTCTATCTTTGGCTAAGAAAAAAAAGATTTGGCAGGATAGGTTAGAGTATTTCTTTTGAACGCCGCAAGAACTATACAAGAGTGCTAAGGCCCATAAAAAAGTTCGAGACAAAACCAATTCCTCAGACACAGAGTGTAGCTAACGTCACGATGGTCTCCCACTGTGTTTGATGATAATGAACCATCTTAACCTTTTATCCTTTAAGGGCCACTGGTCCCATACTGCATACATCTGATGCCAATTGGTCGCCACGATGCACCAATGAAGTGTCCGTGAGGCTGCTCACTGTCATTCCATTGATGCATCATGTTGACTCTCCAAGCATGTATCGGTCCTGTAGGATCGGCATGATGCAGAAATGTAGCTCTGGCGTGTTACTCACCAGGACTGCACAGTCAGGGTGGAACAACCAAAAAGTGTGGGGATGAGCTGAGTGAATTCTACTAAATTTCAGTATGATCAACAGGGAAACCTAAAAAAGTGCGGAAGATGCATCCCTACATTCCCACGGTTCCGCCGCCACTGCTGATACTTTGATGCATCATGGGGACCAAAGGGCATGATGCATTACTAGCCTTCAAAGTGTCATCATGATGCATGAATACCAGCCTTGGTGAGTAAACCATCATGGATGCATTCATGCATCATGCAGACCTAGTATTGCGTACTCACCAGCACTGCATTCATGCATCATGCCGGCAAAGATAAATGAATTGCTGAGGCATAATGCAGGGATGAAAGTCACAGAGCACGAAAATGCCTGAAACGTCAAATATTTGCCCCAAAAGCCTGGGTTTCTATATGAATGTATAGGGCCCTGGAACTTAAAAATCCCTGAAATCAGGGAATTCCCTGAAGACTTTCATCCCTGATAATGCACCCTCAACTCAGGGCTGCTGATGCATTAATGCATTATGCCCATTGGTCGTCATGATGCATGAAGGTGAGTAACTAGCCAGGGCTGCATTAATGCATCATGCCAACCCTACAGGGTTGACCCACAGCGTCAGCATGGTGCTCCAATGAAGTTCTGGCGAGCAGTCTCGCCAGCATTCATTGGTGCATCATGCCGACCAATAGGCATGATGCACTCCTGCATCAGCAGGCCTTAAAGGGTTAAAAAGTTAAAGAACTAAATAAACACAATCCTCTCTAACTCCTGCTCTTTTCATGCTTCTTCATCAAGCCACAAATACACCATCTAGGGGCCCCAAGACGTAACTTAACCCTACAAGAACAGCACGATGCTGCAAGGATTCATGCCATTTGTCATCATGATGCACTGTTACAGCGATAAAATCTCACAATCGATAGTAGTGACCAGTAGGGTTGTCATGATGCATGAATGCATCGTGCCGGCAGTATGATTGACTAGGTTGGATTGTCATGATGCATGAATGCATCATGCGGGCAGTATGATTGACTAGGTTGGGTTGTCATGATGCATGAATGCATCGTGCCGGCAGTATGATTGACTAGGTAGGGTTGTCATGATGCATGAATGCATCGTGCGGGCAGTATGATTGACTAGGTTGGGTTGTCATGATGCATGAATGCATCGTGCAGGCAGTATGATTGACTAGGTTGGGTTGTCATGATGCATGAATGCATCGTGCCGGCAGTATGATTGACTAGGTAGGGTTGTCATGATGCATGAATGCATCGTGCGGGCAGTATGATTGACTAGGTTGGGTTGTCATGATGCATGAATGCATCGTGCGGGCAGTATGATTGACTAGATTGGGTTGTCATGATGCATGAATGCATCGTGCCGGCAGTATGATTGACTAGGTTGGGTTGTCACGATGCATGAATGCATCGTGCCGGCAGTATGATTGACTAGGTTGGGTTGTCACGATGCATGAATGCATCGTGCGGGCAGTATGATTGACTAGGTAGGGTTGTCATGATGCATGAATGCATCGCGCGGGCAGTATGATTGCCTAGGTAGGGTTGTCATGATGCATGAATGCATCGTGCCGGCAGTATGATTGACTAGGTTGGGTTGTCATGATGCATGAATGCATCGTGCCGGCAGTATGATTGACTAGGTTGGGTTGTCATGATGCATGAATGCATTGTGCCGGCAGTATGATTGACTAGGTAGGGTTGTCATGATGCATGAATGCATCACTGGTGGGTTACTCGCTAGGTATCCTTTCATGCCTTATGACAAGAAAACCCCCTAGTACATTAATAAACAAATTGGCCCATAACCCTTTAAAGGCTGGTAGTCGATTAATGACTTAGGTTGACATGAAGCTTGAATGTAGCCCTGGCAATTGACTTGCCAGGGCTACATTTATGCATCATACTGATCCAATGATGTTGATACACTCCCAAAGGGTCGGTATAATGCACTAAGGAAGTTCTGGCAAGCAGACTCACCAGCATTTCATTGGCGCATCAATTGAATACAACCAATGGGCGTGGTGCACTAATTAGCGGCCATTAAAGAGTTGACATAGTCAAACACATGGCCTAGACAAGAAGGTATTTGTTTTTGGCAGATTGAGCTGTGGCTTTGTTTGACATCAATGAAAGCTGTCTTTGTCTCCTTTGGTGTCATTGCGGTTTGGTAGAAATGCCGAGCGTTAAAAGCTCACGAGTGGAGTAAAGGTTGCGAGTGACGAATTAGGAATATTTAGAGAATAAGACTTCAGGTGTGCCTTATAGGCCTCTCAGGCCATGTCTAGTGGGCAAGCAGACTCACCAGCACTTCATTGGTACATCATGCCGAACACATATATGATTCACTCTTGCTTTAGGGAGTGATCATTTTTTAACAACAGGGGGGGGTTGGTGGGTTTGAGGGGGGGGTCAGAATTTTTTCAACCCCTTGACCAGGGGGGTTCAGAATTTTTTCAATACCTCTGTTGGGGGGGTCAAAATAATTTCACCTGTTTTCAGTGGAAAACCCAGTGCGTTACTATAGGCTAAAAGGGGACGTTCGCGCGCAATTATGGGGGGGTCGAAAAAATGTTACCCCTTCGAGAGGGGGGTCGAATTTGTTTTCGCGTGTCCATGCGCAAACCCACCAGCCCCCCCCCCCCTGTTGTTAAAAAATGATCACTCCCTAAGTGTGAAAGCTATTGCAGACAAAACAGTGGAAATCAGCACAAACAAGTAGTGTAGGTACGGAACATAGGCAGATTGTCAGTCTATTTCTCTCCCAAACTCAGGAAATATATGGATATTTTTGTAGTTTTCAGAAATCCATGAATTTAAATACACGTGAATTTGTGTTTTCTGCAGTTTCCGCGAAAATTTATATCAGTGAAAATAACTACGACCACAGTATATGCTCGCATGCTGCTGACTTGACAAGAAACCAAAATGGCAGAGGACTGGCCCCTTCACGTCGACTCGCAACAAATAACATTGAATTTCATGGCTTTATAAGGTAAAAATATTTAATTCAATGGTGGAAACCATGGTATAAACACCATAGAAGACGATTAGACTTCCACTCGGTCCTTTTATCCCTTAGATAAAGGACCTCGTCTTCGCCTCGGTCCCCCAACTGGGATAAAAGGACCTAGTGGAAGTCTAATCGTCCTCTATGCCCTTAATCAAATCTGTGCTATAGTAAATGGAACACTTCTTTAGCCTCTCCTGTAAAACATGATTCATGATTATAGCACTGGCGAGTTACTCACAAAGGCTGCTTTAATGCATTACGACGATAAATGGGCATGATTACGGTTTAGGGATGTTACTCTGAAGGATGATCGATGAGTTATGGGGGATGGGGATTGGTTGTTAACAATTAGGACACAAAGTAATGGATTTTCAAGAACACAATTCTTTTGTCACAAGTAGTGATGATTGATTTTGGAGTCAGGGCAGGTATAGACACTAACACAAGATCCTGGTTTGGTAATGGGTAACACTGACCCTCTAAAGTCTGCATCTAGTATTCAATGCATTATGTCCATTTGTCTCCATGATGCATTAATGCAGCCAGTCACTCGCCAATGCACATCAATACACCATGTTGACCCCATGGGTTGATGCACTCTCACTGGTCATTGTGATGTGACAATCTATTAAATGTTCGCGAGTCTACTCGACGGTACTATGGTACACTGGTGTATCACAACAACAATGGAATATGAACCTGGAGGCGTTATATTGCCTCTAAAGGACAAGTCCATCAATAGGAGGTACAACAGTCAGCCGTATACTGCACTAAGTGCACCTGTAGAGTACTGGAGCAGAGACAAGATGAAGGGTAGGGGGGACATATCATATAGTCATGCAGTAAAGCTGGATAAAACAATTACTTTGCAGAACTGTCTACAGGGAAAGTTGACAATGCGGTGCACGGGAGCCGTAAAACAGGACAACTTGAGCTTGTTCGGCCAGTGCGGATATTCTGTTTGATTCTGACCAGTGAGAAGTACTGGAAGACAAGGAGGTTGGCAGTTCAGCTGACCTGGGCACAGAGATGTGACAACTACTGCTTTTTTTACACACCAGCCAAAAATCACACCATACACGCCTGTCCTGTAAAAACACCAGATGGCCGTGGAAATCTCAGCCGAAAAGTCTTTGAGTCATTCAACTTTATCAGGGACAACTACAAGGGTGCTTATGATTGGGTATTAAAAGCTGATGATGATACATATGTCATTGTGGAAAACCTTAGAGCATTTGTATCAAAGTATAATTCAGCTGAACCTCACTTTTTTGGTCATACACTGAGTAATGCCTTGTATGTTGTATCCCATGGGCATAACAGTGGTGGTGGAGGTTATGTACTCAGTTCCAAAGCCTTGGACACGTTACTTACAAACAACACATGTAAGCTTATACAAAATGGCTTTAATGAAGACCTTAATGTTGCAAGATGCTTGAGCCTTCGACACATTTATCCTGAGAACTCAAGGGACGAAGCAGGCATCAATCGCTTCCATTCAGAGGACCTTATTGAAATGCTATTGGCAAAGCTGAAAGATCGGACATACAATTATAGAAAAGGAAACTATACTGTCACTAAGGTATGTACATATTGTATCAAGCCTATTACCAAATCAACTTGTATAACCAGTCAAACACTTATCAATTTTGGTGGCATGCTACACCCATCACTGCTACAGTTAAAGGAAAGGCACATTAGTCAATATCAATAATTGATAACTGATACAATATATTCTACTACAAACCTTCACATATAGGACTAACCTTGCGTTTAGCACGCATCCTGATTTGTGGACTTGCTTCATATTTTCGAAATGACATAACTTTAGTTCTACTTGAGATTTTCAAAAACCAAAACCCCATGTACCCACTGGAGACCCCCAAACACCTGGTAGAATAGGGACCAAGAGCTGGAGACAATTCACCTGCCCCCACCTCCCTCCCTCAATCTGTGTCTAAATGGCTCTATAATCCATGTTTTATACACAAGGATTTATGGTAATCTACAATAACTATCTCATTATTTTCTTATTTCAGGGTGAACATCCCATCCTTAGTACCACAGCAATCACCTTCCATCACAAGTCTTACAAAGTAATGTATGCATATGACTATTTAATCTATGATTTGAAGACAAAGGCACATGACTAATGCTGTTTAGTGTAATAACACAATTCCTTATCCATTATTAGGGAGGATGAACTTGAACAATAGTTCATGTAAGTCAACTATATTATGGGGGTTGAACAAACTCCATTTATTCAACAAACTCATAAAATCTACAAGGACTTGACTGCACTAGCATATTGCCTCCATCTTTATTTACACATCTACATTTGAATGCTTCACAGTGGAAGCCTGAATGGCAGGAGAGGGTGCAGAAGACTACTCAGAGCTGCCACATGCTGGATTTTATGCACACTAATTAAACACATGCTTCTTCATTGACTAGAAAAGATGGACCAATTGAAATGATATTAGAATTATGTGCTTTATACCTTATGATCCAGCTATCCAATTTCCCGAACATTATCTCTAGTATTAAACCAGCTCATCATTTACAGTGTCATGAAATAGCAGTATCTCATTCTCTACAGCTAAGTTATCCTTTGTGACAACATTTTGGAATTTTGGGAGACTTACCATAGGGAAGTTAAAGTAAAACTTCTTATTTTACAGAGGGAATACGGGGTATTGGAGGAACAGATGAGATACGGCCGAGGCTGGTCACGTGACGACAGACTTGACAACCTAAAATCTTATGAGTAGAAAAACACACACAAGTTTCTGGAACAAACCAGATTAGACATTTCAATTTTTTTTAAAATAACCCTCGAAGGAATACGGGTAGGGTGGGAAGGGCATCTGTTCCTCCAATACCCCGTATTCCCTCGGTAAAATAAGAAGTTTTACTTCAATTTCCCTACGGTAAGTCTCCAAAAAGTCAAAAATTTTACCTCGGGAACACTTCGGGTATTTCCGTAACTGATGAGATGTTGAAAGCGAATGTGTTTTTCTAGTCATAAAGATTTTTGGCTATTATCAATAAATTTCAATTATTATCAATTTAATATTTGACCAAGACAAATACAGAATCAATTCAACACCTTTAATTTTCTGAACTTTATTACTACCAACTTGGTTAAAGCACAATACACTTGTAATCTGGAGTAGTCAAATAATCAACTAATTCAATTAATTCACCAGATAACCCATACATTTGAACGTTCACAAATCTAGTCTGCTAGTCTCAGCAAATTTGTAGCTACATGCTCTGTATCAACCTCGATGGGCTTGTTGTAGAATTTCCAATATGAGTCAGCTGACTTCCACCCTGCCAGGCGCATTATGGCATTTAAGCAGGACCCTATCCTGGTGGAAGCTGAAGCTGAAGCTCCACGAGTAGAATGGGCCTTCCAACATGAAGTGTCAATCTCAACCATGTCTAGAGTGGCAATGGTCCACCTGGCCAGGGTATCCCTACTGATTCCGTCATGAGGCGAAATGTAACTCATAAGGAACTGCAGTGGATTTTCTAGAGGTGGAAGGTTTAGCTTCCTCCTAAGTCTTTCAGACTTTTCACGGACCTTTTGCCTCCTAGTGAGATATGCCTTGAGGGTGCTAACCACACAGAGCTTTTCATTCAGGATGTAGGGTCGCAAAACCACAGTGTTTAAAGGGTCACCCACTCTGTTAGTCTTTAACAGAGTACTGAGTCTGAAGACAGCATTTCTGTCCTCCCAAGACAGTTCATCTGTCCTTAACGCTAAGATTGTTTGCCCTCTTTGAGAGGTGACAAGTAGAATTAAGAAAGCTAGTTTCAACGATAACTTCTTAAGCGACAAAGAACTGTTATCCCCCCAACTTTTGAACAACGTGAATACCTTCAATTTGATTTATTTAGGTACTTTTCATTCTAAAGAGAACGTTTTTTTGCATACCATCGGCGATTACAATACTCCTTCGGCTAATGGCACATCCAGGCAGTGAGGAACAGTTAATACAATGTGCAGTTAAACATTCAGACAGTGTAGTTTTTTTACCAGTATGCATAAATCATGGCGTACAATGACGAGTGGCAATCGCTCTAAAGACACTCTTGCTATTTACATGTTGCTGTTGGTAATTAAGTTCATTCCATAGGCTTACCCCACGGTAATATGGACTCCTTTGGTAAAAGGTAGTCTTGGCACGTCGCCTGGCAAATTTAATTTTACGATCCCCTCGTGTTCTGATGTTTTCTATGATAATACCATCTCCATTCTGACACAGTTTCCACATGATCATTAGCAATTGGATGTTTCTACGGATATATAGCATATCAACATTACGCCTCATATGCAGGTCCTGTATGGAGAGATCTCTCACTTGTGTAGGGGTTCATTCCCTCCCCGGGTGCGTTGAGCCTTCAGAGGCCAGTTCACTTGGTGGTCACTCCCCCTATGTATACCATATCGATCCAGAGGTAGGTGGAAGGTGGAAATGTCAGTGGGGCATTATACGCGGGAGATTACGGTACCTGTGGTAACAGGGTTCCCAAAGCACATCGTGCCACATTCATAACTCAGTGACCTACTCCCGAGTCATACAAGGTTTTCGTAAATTTACACACTTGTGGCATAGTGCCCTTCATCCAGTTATAACCCTGTTCAACACAGAAAACAATCCATTTGTTTATGTAAGTCGTATAAAGTTTTCTTGTAGATAGCCTCCATGCTTTTATCATAAGGTCAATGGAAGCCTTGTCATACCCTTCCTTTTGGAGGTGTCGCCTCAGAAACGGAAAGCTATAATTGGTAGACTTGCTATGAACTGTAGGCTTGTAGGGGCCCCATGAGGTATTAGGTTGTTTTTTCTCTTGCGGAACCGCACGTAGTCCATCGCATACTTGTGGGCTTTTGCCTTCCAGGGTTGACTCTCCCAGTCCGGCATCACGAGGATCGCTCTTGCCCCTGCACTCAGTATGCGTTGAAGCACTCGGCCTGCAATGCTGAATGGAGGGAAACAATATAAGAGTTTATTAGGCCATGTGAATAAGAAAGAGTCAACTTTCCATGCTTCTGGTTCTGGCCTACGTGACACAAAACACTGAACTTTACAATTCGTTCTTGAGGCGAACATGTCCACCTGGGGCCTCCCAAACCTTTCACAAATGATTTCAAAAATTGAGTCAATTATCTCCCACTCAGTCTAATCTTGGAAATGGCATGACTCATGATCAGCGATGACATTATCTACTCCAGGCACATGAGCCGCTGTCAACCAGATCCCTCTAGACTCACACCAGTTCCAGATGTTTCTTGATACCAGATTACATATTGGGGACTGCAGCCCTCCCATATGTCTCACATATGCAAGTGCCGTGGTGTTGTCCGTCGTGACCCTAATATGAGCCCCTCTCACTTTACACAACGATTTTAGCCCATATTCTATTGTCATGGTCTCATGTATGCCATCTGCCATTAGTTCTGATGTTCCCTCTGTGTGCACCCCAGCCGTCATCCCAGGCATCCGTATACAATTCGAACTCTGGTGGGCCTACATCCAGTGCCTTCTTAGCAGTTGGTATGTTGGCTTGCCACCATAGTATGTCCTGTATAGCATCCTTGGAAATTACCATTTTTGCATCAAAATCCCCTTTTTGGTAGGCAAACCATTCATTCTTGCATTTCTCAAGTCCTTTTATATGTGCAGGCCCATATTGAACTCCTGCAGAGTAAGCTATCATGAGACCTATGAGAGATGCAACCTCCCTAATTTTTGGCTTGACTTTCCCCAGCAGCAAGTAGGAATCTGACATGAATTTGTCTACCTTCTCCTGAGTTGGACATATAGACATATCCACAGAGTCAATCCAAAAACCCAAGAAAATCACCCTTTGTGAGGCTACAAAGGCTGACTTCTCCGGATGAATAATAAAAGCTTAACCCGTCCAGGATTTCACACACTCTTCTGATAGATTGCTCACAACCTTCTTTAGACTCATGCATAATAAAAGAATCGTCAATGTAGGGGAAGCAGATGTGTCCCTCCTCCCTTAGCTTAGCGAAGGGGGGAGTAAGCAACTTAGTGAATACTCTTGGTGCACAAGAAAGACCGTTTGGTATACCTACAAACTGGTAGAGGACCCCATTCCACCTGAACTTCAGAAATTTATGATAATCTTCTCGTACAGGGATGGAGTAATAGGCATCCTTTAAATCTACACTCCCCATAAAACAATTAGGGGTGACAAGGTCCACAGCAGTTTGTAGGGAGGCCATCTTAAAGTGCTCATACATGACCTGCTTGTTCATATCTGTCAAATCCAATATAAGCCTGTAATCCCCATTAGGCTTGGGGCGCAGGAAAACTTTGGAGATGAATTCACCCTATTCATGTACAGAATACTCAATAATACCCTTAGCTACCATTTTCTCTACTTCCTTATCCATGAAGGCCACCTCTACCGGATCAAGTTTATAGGGAGGAGGCACCCAGTCCTGAGATGGTAAGGCATTAAAGTCACTGGTGACACCCTGAGCCATGGCTAAGATCCAAGGGTCCTTGGTGAGTTTAAACCAAGCATCAGTACACTTCAGAATATTACCCCCTTGAAAAGAGTGGACAGTGCTATGTAGTGGAAAGGGACTCACCTGCCCTACTTGGGCCCCTTCTTGGAAAAACCCTGCTGGGTTTGCTGCTGCTGACCTTGACCTTGAGGACAAGGTGCTTTGAAGCGGTAGTCCTGGTCTTGTGTCTGGTAATTCTGAGAGTAAGTCTGCCGGTAGCCATGAGCAACTTGAAATCTTGGCTGAGCGTATTGATGGCGCGGAGCGGGATAGCGGACCCTAGGGCCCTGGACATAGTAGTGGTTTTGTCCATAAAAGTGCCTAGGGCCCCAGGCCTAAGCAGGTGCTGTGGCCATGACCTTCTGCCTCTTAGACTGGGAATGAGAATTCTGAGACCTTGGGCGTTTAGACGCTAGGACCTTGTTCGAGATCTTCTTGTCCTCCTCAGCTTGCTTAATACGAGCCTCCAGGTTGCCCCCAAAAAGCCATTGCGGGTCTCCGTCGATGTTGGTCTTGGTGAGCGCCTTAGCATAAGGTTTAGCAAGGAAAGGTTTTAGCAAGTCCTTCCTCTTTACTGAGAGCCCATTGCACACACATCGGGCTTCCCTAGCCCACTTAAAAAGGTCTATATCTCCTCTTTCCTCTCCCCTCAGGATGTGTGTGGTGCACATATGTGTGGGCACTGACACATTCCTCTGTTAAATTATCAACTTGTGAAGCACGGGATAGCCACTTAGTGCCGCTAAAGTGCTGTAAAACACAAATCAATCAATCAATCAACCATTGCACACATTGACCAGTAATCTGGTTGCTTTATTGAAATCCTTTCTAAAGGTATCCAGTTGTTGGTCCTCGGGCCCTTTCTCCAACATCATCGAGCCTAACGGTGACATGGCTGCAATGGCCGAGACCATCCCCTTCTCCAGGGTCTGAAGAGATATGTCCAGCATACGTATTGTCACATTCTTGGAAAGCGCCTCAGCGTTGAATATTGCTTCCTCTAGTTTAGGCGCTACCAGTCTCTGCACATTTGCCTAGGAAATTCTTTAGTCGCCTGGGCAACGTAAGTCTCTTCAAAATAGGAATTTATGGCATCCGAGAGGGCTTCATGTATGGTGGGGCCTTCCTTCGTTAGTTCTGCTTTTTCCCCTCTATAGGACTGAATACTCTCAGCTAGGCTTCCAGGGCTTCCCTAGCCCACTTAAAAGGGTCTATATCTCCTCTTTCCTATCCCCTCAGGATGTGTGTGGTGCACATATGCGCGGGCACTGACACATTCCTCTGTTAAATTATCAACCTGTGAAGCACGAGATAGCCACTTAGTGCCGCTAAAGTGCTGTAAAACACAAATCAATCAATCAATCAAGCTAGGCTTCCAGTTAGCCCCTTGAGAGGTCAATTGGAGGTGGCTTAGCCTTTGACGACTGTGCCTCAAAGTCACCCCGCACAGAAGCCACTTCAACCACCGACATAGCATGTGCCTGTCCATGTGGGCCTAACACCACATATCCCTGACCTTCCTCCTCTACTGCTTCACACTGGTAGGCCATGTGATCCATACCATAGGCATAATCCATTGGCTGATGAGGTTCCTGATAATATTCATAACCCTGTTGGTAGTAGGGCATAGGAGGAATCCACCTTTGGGGTGGCTGCTGGATCAACACCACTAGTGCACTGGAAGTCTCAGTAGGTTGAACTTCAGGCTCCTTCTCAGGGTTAACCGGATTCACAGTCTCTTTCTCAGAACCCTTATTCTCTTTAGAATGCCTAGATGAAGATCTAACAGAGCTCGAACTCCCTGAGCTAGAGTTCTTGTGTGACTTCTTTCCCTTCTCCACAGAAGTGGGACTGGACTGTGATGTACTTGCCTTCCTGGAAACAGACCAGAAAGAAGGCATAAGACACTAGCAACATGGTCGCGGTATGTACCTCGAGCAGGACTAAATAGTGGTGTACCTGAAGTAGACCGGAGTAGCGAAATCATAAATTAACACCCAATGTTTAGCTTCGGTATGCAGACATGCCGACATCGATCATTACGGCGAAAACTCACCAAAATTACCCAATTACAGAAGTAGAACAAGAACAATCTTAAGCAAACCAGCAAAATGAGGGGAGTTTTCAACAAATTTAAGCTAACACACCACAAAAAACCCGATTCGCCATAAAATCAAAGGATAATAGACCCCGGTATACTCTAGGTAGCTCCGGCACGTGTCCTACTTCAGGTAGACAGGTATAACAACGCTGGTGCCCGGCGAGCCCCAACAAAAAAAAAAATTCTCGAATGATGTCAAACAAAACTGCCCGAAAAAGAGCAAATTGAAGCAAAAAAGTGCCGAAAGTTCAGGGAATCCTCAAGAAACCCCTGTATACACCCTGTAAGGAGAGAATTCCAGCGGAATTCCTCCAGGATTTGTAAAAATGTAAGATCTCTCTAAAGCCCGCCGACACGACGACTGTCTTGAGAGAAAATAAACGATTTTCTGGCACAAAAAAGGTACCCCAGCAGCGTAACCTTGGCCAGAAGTAGAACAACAACATAATCCCAAGAAATATGGGTAAAAACCCCCTAAGATTGGGAAGAAAAGAGGAGAAAATGAGGAAAAACTCACCTGGAAGTTTGCAACCATCTGCCAAACATGGACGTCAATCCAAACTGTCGTCATGTGACCAGCCTCGGCCGTATCTCCCGAGGTAAAACAGTGACATATCTGCATACCTATCTGCCTGCCTGCCTACCTACTTGCTTGCTTTCCTGCCTATCTACCTACCTATCTATCTACCTGTCTTGCTAAGTTCATGTCAAGTTTTAAAATTTTTTATTCAACTTAGGAAAGAGCGTGGAGTCATCATTTCGAGGAACCCCCCCCATATTTCTACCAACCTGTCTGCCTACCTACCTGTACCTTTCTGTCTATCTACCTGCCTATCTACCTGTTTGTCTGCCTACCTACCTATCTACCTACCTACCTGCCTATCTACCTGTCTGCCTGCCTACCTACCTGCCTGCACCAAACTCACACTTCACACATCTTTTTACTGCTAATTTCCTACCGTGTTTGTGACTAGCGCCAAGAGCATGGAGACGGAGTGCACGGCAGATCTCAGGGATGTGGCTATTTCAAGGTGACATGTGACAACCACAATAACCATGGTTACAGACAAACAACCAATGACGTCCATGGTGAGTTTCCATGGAAACTAACAATAGACAGGCTTCCCTTCACCTGTCTAATGGCTCCAGTGTCAAGCTGGTTCAATGCGAGTCACTCGCCTGAGCTCCATCTATGAAACATGGGCTTGAAACTGGGTTGATGTGCTCCCTGGTGTGGACATGATGCTCCAATGAAGCGCTAACATGAAGACAAACCAGCGCTGCATTGGCGCAGCATGACGCCAAAGGAATATGAACCTGGGGGTATCATGCTGTCCTTAAAGGGTTAAAGCATACAAGGAATACCACTTGATGAGTCGTCATGGGACACATTTATATCAGGCATCTAGAACAGTCTTAAGACATGTGGGTGGCCAAATATAAATGATGCCCTATGCAGGGTACAGTGATTATCCTATCTGATTGACTGATTGCAGTGGGAAGGAGCTCAGTATGGGAAGTGTCAGCACCTACACATACAGTAGGGATGTCAATATCGATATTAGGCTAGCAGGTAGCATGTTAATACGATGAGTGTGACGAGCATGGCATGACGTCCGTGTGGACATACAGGTAGTGTGTCATAGCATGTTAAAAACCACTACTTACACACCTGTAAATGTATATTGATGTTGTAGTGAAGCGAAAATACTACCGGGTAGGCCAATGTCACATGGCTATAACAATGGGATCTGTACTACTGACAAAAAAGAGAGGGCGTGCACCCCCCACCACCACCACCTTCTAAAATCGCCCAGAGACTGGTGTGTGTCTGGTGGCTTTGTGAAGTCTATAGGGATTGCCGTTTTAATGTATAAAAGGGCCATTGATACATACCGATTGGTCGTCATGATGCACCAATGGAGTGATGGTGAGTTTGCTTGCCCACTGGACATTACCGGAGAGGCCAATAAGGCCAAAAAAATTGATTTCCCGGAATTTTGGTCAAAAATGCTGAGGTCGGTAGGTCGTTTTTTTTTTTTTTTTTTTTTTTTAGTATCCTATGCCTCATATAGTTGTGCTCTGCTAGGTTTTCGCTGGTTGTTGTGAGAAATGATCATTTCCTGCATGGAATATAAGAAAAATATAGGATAGCAATGTGCATTGCAGGTAACTCGAAAAGCCTTTTTTTTTTTTTGCTTGAGAGAAAGAAGAGCCACCTTGACTTTATGGGGGGGGGGCAAAAATATCATGAAAATTGAAACTGTATATATATATATAACTGTATCATCTCTCTTAGATAAGCAGGTATCAGTGAGAAAGTTAAGGCATGCCTACCATCATTGGGCCCAAAAGTGTCTTAACTCTACTTCTCTGAAAATGTGACTGACTACTTTGGTTGTTCCAATCAATATCTCCAAAACCATAAAACAGAAAAACTTAAATCTTTCAATACCTTAAAGAAAACATTCTAACCTCAAACACCATGTACATTTTTTGCAATTTTTGACCTCTTCTCATGCTTTAGTTTAGACATTTATTTCCACTTCCTGTCCCCCATCTGCCTCCAACCAGAGGCACTGAAAATCAGTTTTTTTCCCCCCGGCTCTTATAACTTGTTGGCTCCTATGAGGGCCCTTGGGCCCCCCCTCATGTCACAATGTCGTCAAATTCAAAGCTTCAGGTCACATGTCACTTTTTTAGGGAAAATGATATGTCCAAAAATAAAGGCATGTCTCCAAATACAAGGCTTCATGTTGCTTTTTTCCCCTTGGGGGGGCCACATGAGTTGTGCACTCATCCTGTTGCATCAGCACTCCCTACCCAGGTTATTCGCACCACAAAGCCACTATTCGCATAACTCCCGCCAAAACTGTGCTATTCGCACCACATTGCCAAAAAAGGCGGGAAAGTTGATACATGGATCAACATCATATACCTTCACCATTGGAGGCAAAAAGCGTCTTATGGCTGCCAACCAACTGAGTCTGTACAACATTGACAATTTCTCCAAATTTACAAAACTTGGTAATGAAACACCTTTTCCTGCAAGACCCCTACATCTCCTTTAATGGCACTACAAATTCATTAAGTAATTCTGCCTCTTATATATGTGATGGTCGCGAGTCGCCTCCGGGGAGCTTCGATATATGTCGAGGCTCTCCATTGGCGATGTCGAGAACACCTCTCTTACCCGACGCCTGGGGGCGCTGGAGTCCAGTGCCACGTCACCTTAGGGTCACTTGGACCTCGACTCTAGCGTATATAAGGCCGTTGTACGGCCTTCCTCAAGGTCAGTCCGGCTGTGACGGACCATCTTACAAATGGTGATCGGCTGCCCGACTACCATGTGTTAGTTACTCGTCTGTGCTTCTGCATAGAGGAGGTTTATGTTATTTCCTTTTTACCCGACACTGGTCGACTGAGCTAGTCGACTAGTGTCGGATTGTTAGTGGTTGAACACTACTGCCTGGAACTGTCATCGAGAACGGCTGGTGCCTAGTGCGTTGTTGACAATAAAGCTTTAACTGGAACTTGATTAATTGTTCTTCATTTTCTATCGAAGGATTTGATTAGAATCAAAGGGGTAGAACACTACATATATAAAATTTCCATTTTTTTTTAAAACTTATTCGCACCACGAAAATGACTGAAAGTCCAGGGCCCCAGGATGTCTCCTTATAACTCGCTTTTCGACTTAATGATGGGAAAATACATGCATGTATTCCGAATACAAGTTTTGTTATAAGAACTTCAAAATTTTGAAAATTTTTGAAAAAATGTTCAAAAAATTCAGAAAAGTTTGAAAAATTTCCAAGAAATTCTGCGGTCGGCCCCTTTTAGCTGAGGTCGTTGGGTGACCAGAACCTTTTTTTTTTTGGCCTAAGGCACACCTGAATTCTCTATTCCTAATTCGCAACCTTTACTCCACCCGTGAATGTCTAATGCTCGGCATTTCTACCAAACTGCAATGAACCTCTGGGCCCCGCCAGCACTTCATTGGTGCATAATGACAAGCAATGTACATGATCCACTCCTGCATCAGCGGCCTTTAAAAGGTTGAAGGGTTAATATCTGTAAACATTGTCAGCTATTACACTGTATAATAGGAGGTCCACCTAAGAGCTACATCAGCCCAGCATTGGTCGACACGGGATACGGCAAACATGTCACAAACATGTTATGTCATGACGTCACAGCCATGTTTACTCCATATACCACTGGCCTACACCACCAGCGTCTCAAGAAGGAGGTAGAGGTACTTCATAAAACCATGTGTATAAGACGCGGCACATGGACCATTTTACAGGGCTCGACAATTCCCTCTGTCCAGTGCCCGTGACAGACCCATGATTTCACTGGGGATGACAAATTGAGAGCTGTGTCTAGTGAGCACAATTCAGATGAGCACATTCTGTTATTTGCATGAGGAAAACAGGGCCTGCATTTCTTGGTTTCTACTGGGCACAATATAATTCTACCTCTGTGCCCCGCAGTTTCCCCATCGATTATGCCAAAGGTCCTACTGTGGGCTTATAGTCGTCCCAGACTCAGGGTGCGGCTTATACGACGGGTTTTGACACCATAGAAGAGTACTAATCCAGCCATTTTCAAGCACTGGGCCTGGCCTATGGCTTTTTCTAATGTTGGGTGCCTGGCCTACTCGTACTAGTATACAATGGTGCAGCTTATATCCTTATTTGCTCCACAGTACTGTGCAATCGACCTGCTGAGCAAGCCATTGACTGCAGTAGTGAGTGAGTGAGTGAGTGAGTGAGTGAGTGAGTGAGTGAGTGAGTGAGTGAGTGAGTGAGTGAGTGAGTGAGTGAGTACACCACTGAGTGAGGTAGTAAAGATGGATGATTCTAGCAGCGCCTTATGGATTTATCTGAGTCAGGATACAGCTTAAATAGTAATGCTACCTACCCTAATTTTTTAGCCCTACCCTAACCTTTTAATGGGTCTTTTTGGTGGGGAGGGGGCAATCTAATTATTTGGCACTTATCGAGACATGGAAGATTTTTTACGATGCCACATATCAAATTCACGTCATGCAGGTGCGAAAATTTACAGCAGGCCTTGAAAAAATTCTCAAAAAAAGAAAAGAAAATTGTTCCTACCTACCTACCCCCCTTTTTTTTAGGCCCTATTGATTTTATAGATCTAAATAAAGCGCTGCACTTATCAGGATCCAAACTGACTGACCTAAGGTTTGCGGAGTGAGGATGAATGCCCTTCACTTCAGCAGACAGATTGTCATAATTGGGTTCTGTCCCATGATGCAGCAGCAGCTAGGTGACCTTGGTCAAACCCAGGTGGGATGTCACTGACATGAGCCAAGGTCAAGGTCAATCTAGACAAGTAATGTAGTACTGCTTGTAGTAATGTGCGGCTTCATACCGTAAAACCCTGCATATATAAGCGTCCATAAGCCGCAGCCTATAGATCATTTCAGACCTCCACTGCAGCTTATAGGTTCATCCTGAACACAGGATGCGGCTTATATAAGGGGTTTTACTTATAGACAATACCAAAGGAATGGCAATTTTCTCAGGCCCTAGGTGCGGCTTAGTGCTGATCCCCAGGATCCCAACAGAAAAAAAACAAAAGATCCCAAATGTCAATATATTAAATTCTAGATTATACATGAAGTGTGCACGTGTTAAGATTCAGACCATGGAGAGGTTTGCACAATGTCAGTAGGTACCCTGGAGGTTGCTCCAAGAGGTCGGAAATCCGTGAGAAGCCGCGGAAAATCGCCGATCTTTCCAAGGCTCTAGCAGGCAAACTACTTAAGACACAGAGATGGCAGACCCCTTGCCAGAAAGCTACACATTTTCCCTAACCAACCAATGGCATTATATTATGGTATATCTTCTCTTTCTTCACTTTCGCAAATGGAGGGTTTCTAGGAGACTATTTCCAAGTAGTTCCAGTTTTTGTCCCATGCTGTCTTGGTAGATATTGAGTAAGTGAGTAATAGTTGTTTAACGCCATTTCAACAGCTAAGGTCATATTTATGGGCGAGAACTACATTACACAATTTCAGAGGAAAGTGTCAGTGCCCGCGCATATGTGCACCACACACATCCAGAGGGGATAGGAAAGAGGAGAAATATACCTTTTTAAGTGGGCTAGGGAAGGCCGTTTGATAGATATTTCATTATGCATCCTTTATGGTGGCCTTGCAAAAAGGCCATTGCACATACATTGGTAGCATTAACATATCTGATTAGCATATCGTTCAAGCTTTATTGTGATATGTGGCACTTTTTAAAGCATTAAAGATTTCCTACTTTTGTGGCATTGACAATATTGAGACAGCTCCGAAAAGACAGTATGTGTGAGAATGATAAAAAGTGCCACACCTTACAAAGAACTCATAAATGATATTTTAAAACAGCTAAGAATTCCAATGGATGGCAAAAATGTGAGAGCCCACCAAAGTAGGGGTGTCACACAGTCCCTCCATAGAGTCTAGGCTCTTTGGCTGCTCCACTCAGTGTAGGAGTGCCATGTTTTACAAAACGAGCCTCATCTTTCCAAGGGCTAGGAAGCCCAACACATAAAGATACAGAAATGGCAGACCCCATGTGAGAAAGATCTGAGTCTCCTTGTCCAAACACATAGAACTATTTTATGGTTTTGTGGCCCCATGAGACCCTAAATAGGTGTGCTTCATACGGTTAAGTTCAGAAACTTCCGCATTTTGTCCCTGATTTGCCACCAGGTGGCCCCTCAGTCTGTATCATTTCATACCTTTCATGATTGTACAAAAAGAGTATTGTACAGAGTATTCATATTTCAGATTTAAAAGAAATCAGACTTGCAGTGAAAATTCTATAGCCAATCATATTGCACCATCTAACACTAGGCTAGCACTAGTAAATATTTTCAGGTAGCCAGTCTGGCGAATTTTTATCAATTCTGATTAGCCAGATACGAAATCAATTAGCAAAAAAAAAAAACAATGGACAATGCAATAAAAGACACTTAATTTCCATGTGATCAAAGGACATGTACACTTTCATCTTCTTGCTAAGATTTGAGGTGGAGTAGGAGTTGGCTTTAAATATAAAAGGACAGTTTTAATTCCCCTTCTTATATCTGTTGAAAATAAGGTGTTAATCAGTGGACTATAGACCTATGCAGTAGTTTGGTTAAAGGGGTTGACAAAGGTGTTAGCATTTCCCCCCACTATTCCAATTCTTTTCCATGTTTCTGAGAAGTGACAGGACCAGCTACTCATAGGAACATATAAAGGAGAAGCTCAATTTCCAGAGGCAGAGAGTAATTGTAATATGCTAGATTTGTAAAGTTGAATGCCTAAAACGATATAACAAACAATATGGAAGATGTTGGGGTTTCATAATTTCTTCTATTTCTTTTTTTTTTTAACGTCTGAAAATCTCAGATTCATTGCATATGAATAGAGACAGTGTGCTTATTTTTTGTCATGTTATGAGCTCTCCAACGGTATGCTACACTCCATATATCATATTCCCAGTTGGGACTTGTGGAAGGAGGATTAGCCAGTCTGGCTAATCAAATGAGAAAAGTGTTAGCCAGATTGTGATTAGATTCGCCACTGGCGATCTGGCGAATGGCTAGCGCTAGCCTAGTAACATGCTTCTAAGACAAAGCTATCAATCAATGCATTTTAGGGATTTTGTCAATTTCAGACATCTCATATTGGATAACTGTTGTGTAAATGGGTGTCAAAAAAGTTGAGCATTCCTCCATATGTTAGAGATATCATGTATAAAATGATTTACACCTGACCTAAATATTTATCAAGTTGTATAGGCCTTAAAATGACAGAATGGCTATCAACAAAAGATGTTAGTTTGTAATTATTGAATGATTTTGCAGGTGTGGAGGTTTCCTAGTAAAATTTGTATGTATGTGAATGTAATTCAAATTGATTTCCTTCTAGAACCCATATCATAGAATATGAATACAATGTTTCCTGACATTATATCTATAATGTTTTAGCTGTTGGAGCATCCTTAAAATGCTCGAGTGGTTATGGGCAAAAGGTGTCAATTTGGAGGCCAACCTTCACTCATGAAAACATTCATTCTGTAGTAAGTTCCCAACGTATTTTAACGGGACTTATACTGTCGTATTTCAAACTTATCAGGCTTTCTAATAAATAAAGTTTCACATAGGTGTGTTAGGTTTCTAAAGAATATGTGATATACCTAATGTCAGTACGTCATTGTCTATAGATACACCGCTGTGTGTGTTTAATAGATAGAGCAGCAGTAGATACACCTGACCGGTCCTCATTGAACTGGAACCCCTTGTTGGCTGCCGATATGTGTAGTCTAATGCCTAAATAAACTGTCACGTTTAGGTAATGCTACCCACCCAATTTTTTGGCCCCATCCTTTTTCTTTCCTTCGTTTTTGGAAAAGAATCTGTTGTGTTTTTTTGTTTTTTTGCGCTTATGGAGAAATAACGGAACATGTTTTACGATCCAGGTCATCAAATTTGCATCCAAAATCATAAAAATTTAGACAGCCTTAGAATTACCGTAATCTCCCGCGTAGAAGATGCGCTGCGCGTATAAGACGCACCCCAAACTCAGCACATGCATTTTCGCGTATAAGACGCACATTTTAAGGCTGAAATTTGTAAGATTAGTACATTTGTATAGTAAAATTACCCCTCGTATAAGATGCACCCCAAACTTGAGGAAATCCTATAAGACGCAGTAGGGATTTGTTTGGCGTAGAGGACGCGTCTTATACGCGGGAGTTTACGGTACTTCAAAGTTTAAGTTTCCCTACGAATGTACCCCAATTTTTGGGGCCCAGGAGATTTATATTTTCATCTATTTTTTTTTTTTTTATCTAAGAAACATTCCCCTTAAAGGGAGAAAAAGAATCTTGTCTATAGACATTACCAGTCACACTTTTTCAATGATACAGAATTATTGAGTACCTACTTACACCAATGTTATCTGGTTGCATCACCTTGATCTTTGTACCTGAATATTTTGATATCAAGTGCGTATTTGTTACTCCATTATAAAGGTACCGTAAAACCCTGCGAAAAGCTGCACCCATGTGTAAACCATACCCCCCCCCCATCCCAAGTTGCTGGCTTTTGTCTGTGGTGTGCTTTGGGGCTGAAAAGGTTGCCATACGCGGGGTACACCTTTTACACGGAAGGTTATATAAAATCCTGGATACATAAAAAGCCGCGTCCCCAGTCCCCAGAGATGCTAATAAGAGGCCACAGTAACCCGTTGGATGGTGTATAAGCCACAGCTTATAAATACACTAGAATTAAGAGTAGTACAACATTGAAGTACAGCAGGATCTGTTGGCAAGCAGCCAATAGATATGGATCATAGGCCAATCAATACATGCGCAGTATCCTCAGCCCTTTAACGGACACATATAGGGAACAGAGCCATTCCTGTATGGAGGTGGCCATCTTGAAATTAGTTATGTAACTGCCCCCCGATGGCCATCTTGAATCTGGCAGAGGATTATGGGTAATCTCTTATCTTCCCCCTCCATCCACAGAAAACAATGGGAATTGATAAGACTGATAAGCTTCACCTCCCTCTATCTTAATCACCTTAAGTACCTGTCCATTGTTTTAAGTCTGAATGGATGGGATTAGCCTGATAAGCCTAGATTATATGTGCCCTCTTAGAAGACTTTTAAAGTTTAATTTCTGTTAACGTCTATATAAAGCTTGTATTGTTTAAGGTGGTACCACCCTAATTCAGCCACTTCCTGGTAGAATGGCCAAATAGTTCCTCAGAAATTTTGTTATTTCAAGGAATTCGGACCATTTGTGAGGAGAGAAAGGCTTAAACCCATTGTTATTTGGTATCAAAATAATCAGGAAGTGTTTTTCTTTAGTCCAGAGTCAATTTCTTATTGATATCAAGAAAACAGTGGAGGGTTATGGGGGTGAAATGACCATATAGTGTATTCCTACACTAGTCAGGTCTCACTGCTCAAAATCAGTGTGTTGGTTGCCACGGCGATTTAAAAAAAATCTAGCCTGACTTTTATATTCTGGACCTACTGCATAATTTTCTCCATTTCAAAAGCTAAATTTTTGTGTATTGTGCTAAGCTGTCAGGGAATTTTAAGTATTTCAAATGTTACATCCAAGGTCGCCAACACTGGTATTTTCCGGTCCGCACTGGGTATTTAGGGTGGTACCTCCTTAAGTTTAAAATATTTTCTATCCAAGGTATAGATTTTTAGAATATAGCTTCATGTAGAATATTCGCAAGGGCCAACCAAAGTAAACTGTACAAAGAGGCCAACTGCTGATCTACCCCCGTCTACATGAGCCACCTAGCTAATTTGTTTAGTACTAGCAATGGCTCTGTTCCCTATAACTGTGTGCGGCTTCTACCCACATTGCACAGACACCGACCAGCATCGTTTTTACTGACACTGGTGTCAAATTGCCCTGAAACTGCTGCTGCACTCAATTTAGTTATGTATTCTGCTTTGAAAATCATAAATCCTTTATTAAATATAATGCAGCAATGTAAATTGCTGATAACTTGAAAAGTGAAAAGCCTGTGATTGGCTCCCATGAGTTGTGCTCTCATCCTGTTGCATCAGCACTCCCTCAACCAGGTTATTTGCACCACCAAGCCACTATTCGCATAACTCCCGCCAAAACTGCACTATTCGCACCACATTGCCAAAAAAGGCGGGAAAGTTGATCCATGTCTCAACATCATATACCTTCACAATTAGAAGCAGAAAGCATCTTATGGCTGCCAACAAACTGAGTCTGTACAATACTGACAATTTCTCAAAATTTACAAAACTTGGTAATGAAATACCTTTTCCTGCAAGACCCCTACATCTCCTCCTTTAATGGCACTACAAATTCATTAAGTTATTCTGCCTCTTATATATAAAATTTCCATGGTTTATTTCCATCTTTTTTAAAACTTTTTCGCACCACCAAAATGACTGAAAGTGCGAGGCCCTAGGGTGTCTCCTAATAACTCGCTTTTCCAGTTAATAACAGGATATATGTCCTATTTTTAAGAATTTTTAGTAAAATGTCCAAATATGAGTATTATAGAATATGAGTCCTGTGAGTTTGCTCGCAAGCACAGTTGTTCCATCATCGCAATCCTCCAAGACTATAAGTTACTGGCGAGTAACACGCCAGGGCTGTATTCATGCTTACCAACAGTGGATATGATGCAATAATAAACTACCGACTTTTAAAGGGTTAACCCTTGTCAGGTTTATTGCTCTCTATCTGATGAACTGGTACCAGGGTACGTCATATCATTGATAAGAACACCTGAGGTATACCGTAATTATATTCAGTACTATAAATCAACAACTTACATATAAGCTGCACTTGTGTCTTAGCCGCACCCTAACTTCAGAAGCAAACAATAAGCCATATTTGAGGCTTGAAAATTATGAATTTAGTACTGTGCTACAGTGCCAAAGGCCCACATATAAGCCGCATCCTGAGATCCGGGTGATCCTATACATGCCATACATAGGGCTTGAAATATTCAAAAAGCCGAAGTCTTTATGCAGGATTTTATGGTCCTAGGGCTACAAACTCTGACGAGTTCATGTGTCACAGTATGTCAATATTGACTATTTATATCACTTTTGTGCTGTATGAGTTATGAACCATAAAGTATCTTACTAAAACCAAAAACGCTGAAAATAGAAAGCACAGATAACTATCTTTCAGTATGGTTGTTCTAAAGATGGTTTGAGAAATAGAACTTGAAATAACACAAATCCTGGATCTTCGCATTGTATTTCAAACCTCCTCTTTTTGGTCACATATTAGACTAAAAATGAAAAAAAAAACCTGATTTTGAGACCCAATTAAACATATTTTTGAAGTGCACCAAAATCACTTTGAATATAGTCATATATGAACTTTATGAAAATCTGCGGGCCAGTGTTAAAGTTTATCCCAGTGAGGGTGTGTAGTCTCATTATATTTACAACACTTCCACTCACCCCCGTCTATGATGTGCATTAATGTCTCGTTATCCCCATTCTTGGCAGCCTGGATGATGTATGGAAGCTGCGTCACATCCTTGTGGACATCCGCGGGTAATGTTCCTGATAACTTAGGACTGTCTAAATTAATCCATTTCCATTGAAACCGATCAGGTGCATCTCTAAACGGCGTCATGGGACTGAGCCCGCGTAAAGACGCAGACAGAATGTTGCCGTTTGTTTTGTCCTGTGTTTGGAGCCGGGTGCGTAATGTCCGGTAGTACTTCTGCATGTGCAGCAGGGCCAGGTTGAGTGAATCCCGAAGCTCGGCGCATTCTCCATCTTCACTCAGCTTCAGCTGAAACTCATGGATCAAGGCCGCCGCCTTCTGGAAGTCTGTGGGACGAACCAAAATTTTATAAGCATGATGTAAATTGTAATCAGAGGTCGACAAATCGATTCAGACCCAGTATGTCCACTGGGCACAACAGCAAGCAGGAAATGAACATATCTGGAAGAGTGGCTTTTCCTATACAGAGGGTAGAATTTTCAGACCCATTATGGGGATGGTGGGAACCTTTTTTTTTTTACAAGAGATGTAGGGCCTACAAACCTACCAGGGTAGAATCTCATATTGAACAAAAAAAAAAAAAAAAAATCAGTACTCAGAAAAAAATTCCCCCAGGCCTCTGGACATGGCACGAACCCAACCCCCCAACCCCCGGCTGTTTATGAATAATGACAACCCCCTAAGTTATTGAATAGAAAATTGAAGCCCACACTGGAGTCTAGATTAGAACTTGTAGAAGTAGCACTGAATGATTACATTAGAATACTATTAAAGCCACTAAATATGATGAAACTTAAGGAACATGTCTACTCAGAATAATGTGTAGGCCTGAATAATCCAATCATTTCATATTTTTATTCATTTTTCATAGAGTCTCCACCGGTTGCAAACCTCGGACCTTATCTTGTGGATTCACGCAGCCCACTGTCAGGTTCCATACCATTTCCCCTCTTTGTGATGTTTACTTTAAACTTACATAACTCAATAAAAAGATACATTTCAACAATCTCTGATAAGAGTATACTACAAACAGTCATTCTAAATCAAAATATATGCAGATATAAAACGATAAATAAATTAGTGACTTGTCAGATGACATAGAAGGAAACATCACAAAGAAGGAAAATGGTATGGAACCTGACTGTGGGCTGTGTGAATCTGTGAGATAAGGCCCGAGATTACCAACTGGCAGAGACTCTATAGAAATCTACACTAAAGTGGGGGATCCACTGCCGCGTTTTTGTTGCGAATTGGACTCGTGTGTGTGTTCTCGCAGAAAACATTCCAACAGTGGATCAGCTGCTGCGACAACGTTCATGTGACGTCTGAGTGACCTGCGATGACATTAGCAGAAATCAAAAAGTTTTGATATTTGCGACTGCTCTCGGACCGGACTCGCACGAGTGCAACTCGCTGCACAATTCGCAGCAGTGGATCCATAGCTTAACACTGTGAACTCAGCATAAGCCATAATGGTTAGACCTATTGCCAGTATTGGTCATTTTGATTTTTAAAACTAAAAAACAAATTGGCCCTAATAGCCCCTATGATGTCTTGTTCTGGGTGTACTGTTAATCAAAGGGTGAGATCACACATCTCTTGTAAAACCAGCTGTTAACATTCTTTATTTAGGTCAAATGTCACTTGAAGTTGACTGTCACCAATGGGGTTGGTGTCAATTTGTGACAGTGGAGTGGGGGTTGACAAGCTTCAACTTGTGCAGTACATCACTCAGTGCCTCCAACTTCCAAGTGATGACGACACTTGACTTACCTTTACGTTTAATCGTCATGATTCACCGCATGTTCTAATCATGTATGGTATTTTCTCACTCGTATGACGCATCACACGCGATAATTCAAGTAATCGGTTAGTTGCAAAGTCTCATTGTGTGGCAGTGTATCATTCTTGCAAATCCACTTCGGCCTCCATTGCATACGTGTATTCCCAGGACTTGCGCCGCACGCCTTGCGGTTTGTGACGTACATAGTGCCGATTTTACTGTGGGTCATACGACCTACCCTCGAGCCTGTTTCAGCCGCGACTAGCCCAGCACGGACTCGGACCAGGGGCGGTGGTCCTAAGCTAAGGGAGTGGTCATTATTTATCAACAGGGGGGGGGGGGGGTTGAGGGGGGGGGGGCGTAAAATTTTCAGACCCCTCCCGAGGGGGGGCTAAAAAAAATTTGACCCCTCTTGAGGGGGGGCTAAAAAAATTCACCCTCTTTAGAGCAAAAAAGCCCGCGCGCTACTATAAGTGGGGGTGTGGATGGGGGGTCCCCCATGTCACATGTCAATTTTAAGAAATGGTTATGTCACATGTCACTTAAATCCCCATGTCCCATGTCACCTCTAAGAACCTCTCATGTCACATGTCGATTTTAAGAAATGGTTATGTCACATGTCACTTAAATCCCCATGTCCCATGTCACCTCTAAGAACCTCTCATGTCACATGTCGATTTTAAGAAATTGCCATGTCACCATGTCAAATTTAGTGGTCCACACCCATATAAGTGGGGGATCCACTGCCGCGAATTTTTTGCGAATAGTTAGGGGTGGTGCATTTTGAAAAAGAACTTCTTGGTAGGGAAGTAGTTTGAATACGTCCCTGTTTTTGGTGAGAGGAGAGGAACGCCAATGAATCTTCAAACTAAATTAGGGAGTGATCATTTTTTTTTAACAACAGGGGGGCGTGGGGGGGGTCGGAATTCTTTCTAGCCCTTGACCCTTAGTCCGGGCCCTTAGTCTGAACGTGATCCATAAGGGGGGGGGGGGGCAAATTTGTTTTCTTGTGTCCGCGCACAAACCCACCAGTCCCCCCTGTTGTTAAAAGGGTAAGTTTTTTATGCCGCCCTCAAGAGGAGTCCAAATTCTTTACGCCTTAAAGGGGGGGGGGCTAGCACGGCCAATTTCAACATGGGTACCGGTTCAAAGACAGTTAGGGTAAAATTGGGTAGTATCGCGCATCTTGTTGTACCACGCACCTAAATTTAAGGAGGCCTATTTTCAAAACTATGGAATATTTTTTCAAAATTATTTTTGCATTGGGTACCCACATTAAGTAACGCCATGTTTCAGTGCACTTTATTTACCTAGACTAAGTTTTTACACTCCTGGCATGGTATGAACATAAAGGTCGTCAAGATGCCATTCCTATCGTGTATTTTACTAATGAAGCCCCATAGAGATTAGTAGTAACTTGAATAAGGCTTGTATCACGCACATCTTGTTGTTATATCGCGTACATGGTCACTGGTATAAAATAAAAGCTTTAAACATAAATAAGAGGAGAAAAATTAAATATGTGGTAGCCAATGGCATGATGCAACACTGGTATAATATTCAACAGGCTAGTCCTACCCTGGGAGGTGTGACAGCATTCATGTTGACCATTGTTTTTTTCACACCTAAATCACAGCTGAAGGTGTGAATGCATGTGCACAATATAAGCTTTATGGGGGGACACATTAGATTTTGGTTGTATCATGGATTGCGCGATACAACCCATAAGGGCACGATATAACCCAATGATTCTTGTGGTATTTAGTACAACCCTCTCTCGACAGGAGACATTCATATGATAGTCCCATCACCACAGATGGACTGGGGCACCCAACCACTATTGTTAGATTACATACAAACAAATGCGGCTCTTTGTGCTTCACCATTAGGATGTTCATTTTGGTTGTATCGTGACTTGGTGCGCGATACTACCCAATTTTACCCTAATAAACTTACGGGACCCAGCGGAAAATTTGCAACGACCTCATTGGTCAAGCTGTGGTCACGTGACTTGCTAACGCAGGTACGTCTTAGCTGTGCTAGCCCTCCTTTAAGTAGCCATCCATAAATGATGTTAAATTTTACCTTTTTTGATCCACCTCAAGCATGACGTCATTTGTGGATGGCGCCTAATAATTAAATGAGGACCACTTCCTAATCCAAGGACCGAACCTAAAGAAATGCTGCTTCCAGGGCAAAAAAAAAATATTAATATAATTTTATTGACAGCAAAAAGAGGGCATTACTGACCTATGTGTCATGTATGAAAAAAGTGGATGCTGGGGTAAAAGGCCCACAGCTGGGGTAAAAGGCCCACAACCTTTGGGATAAAAGGCCCACATACACAATAAAGAGAATCATAATTGGAATAAAAGCTCGCTTTAGATTCTTGTCATTAAAAAAGAAGCTAAAGTTAATATTCATGAACTACTGCTGAGATTTGGACATTCTAAATCACCTAAAGTAGCATTTTCGATAATTCATATCGAAGTCCAAGGTGTGATAGGGTAGGATAAGCTAAAATACCCTAATAGCACGTAACTGAGCTAGTTCTAAGAGAATAATCCCTAATTAATGCATACTTTTCACACCAATCAAGAGATGGAACAATGTATCATACTTGTGAAATAGGTTGTCAGCCTAGCCTTATGGAATATTCCAATAGAATGCTTGACAAAAAGTGAGGCATTTTGCCCTGTAGGTTGAAAGGCTGGGGTAAAAGGGCCAAAGCGATGGGGTAAAAGACCCATGGATCTGATGATAAGATAAGGTTCATCTCAAAAGCCCATGTAGGTATTGGAACAAAGTGTAAGGTAAAAAAAAATGTATCTTTATGACCTACCCTTCACCCCTTTATCTAATAATACCTCACCTAATACTTTTAACTCATTTAACTTGCTACCCAAAAATCCATGCATATTTCAGGACCCTTTTATTTCTAATTATCTCAAATTGAGCATGATGATCTTAACAGTTATAAAAAATTTGAATGTCTGATAGGTTAACTTTTTCTCATCCAATCATAATGAAAACCTACAAAAGAGATCTCCTTGAAGTTATCCTTACATCCATGTGCTAAATGGCTGCATACAACTAGTACCTTGGTTATGAGGGCTAAAGGGCCTTTTACCCCAAAGGGCCTCTTCCCCCCTCCTACCCTGTTGTTCATAGCAGAAATGACCCTAAAGCTATAACTGCTGTAACTGGACCAATAAATAGGAAGTATATAGAAAAAACAATGAATGAAGTAACATCAGCTGGTGAAGGGAAAAAAACTAAGAACATACAAAATATTCAAAACTGAGTTCAGGCTTGAAAGTTAATACCTATTCTGTATTCCTAACCAAGCCCACTGTACAGCACTAGCTTGGTTCAGACTCAGCTCTCATAACCTGGGTATAGAAACAGGAAGGCATTGTAGGCCTCCAAAACCTGTGTCTGATCGGATTTGTCTATACTGTTCCAGTGGCCATGTAGATGATGAAGCACATTTTCTCATCCAGTGTGACTTTCATAGTGTATCAAGATGGTTGTTCGACAATCTTATGAATGAAAAAAATCAAAACTATCAAGAATTGAATGATGTAGAGAAATTCAAGTTGCCTGTTTAACCCAGAGTTGAGTATATCGCTCACCCATTGAGTTCAACAGTTCTTTAAAGGAGGGCTAGCACGGCTAAGACGTACAGGTACCTGTCTTAACAAGTCACATGACCATTTGTGGACCAATCAGAGCACCACAATTTTTCACTGGGTCCCGTGAACCTATGGGGTGTCTTTGAGTTGGTACCAGTAATGATATTTTCTGTGCCAGCCCCCCTTTAACATTACTACACCAATTAATCTGACCAGCAATTTCAAACAAAGTTAGCTTCTTTAACATTTACATAGAATGTGTGACTCCTGGAGGTTTACAATTCTTTCCCACTACCTGAGTGCTCAAATTTCCCATTGCACTTTTAGAGGTAAGTAGTATCTAAGACGGTCTCCTATAAATCACACCTTTTGAATTCAAACTTTGAATTGAAATGTTGAATTCAAAAGGTGTGATTTATAGGAGACCGTCTTAGATTGAAATTTGACTTTGCATTTAGGTGAATGTTGTAATTATCCTATACTTGAATACTATGAAGAAAGACAAAGATATCAAATTTCAAATTATATGTTTAATTCAGATTAAGAAAATCTTAACAAATATACTGATCAAATCTTTTTAAAACTTACAGTAAGCAGAGCCTTTATGGTAGGCTACAGTTAAAGCTCCTTATGAATCATATAAGTTATATCTTGGTTGGAAAGATATACAGAAGCAGTGTCCAATCTCATGATATCTACTACAATTATGCTGATATACAAAAGAGAAAATCTTTAAAGCTCCTTATGAATCATATAAGTTATATCTTGGTTGGAAAGATATACAGAAGCACTGTCCAATTATGCTGATATACAAAAGAGAAAATCTTTACAAATATACTGCTATATATTACAGAAAATCTTAACAAATATACTGATCAAATCTTTTTAAAACTTACAGTAAGCAGAGCCTTTATGGTAGGCTACAGGTAAAGCTCCTTATGAATCATATAAGTTATATCTTGGTTGGAAAGATATACAGAAGCACTGTCCAATCTCATGATATCTACTACAATTATGCTGATATACAAAAGAGAAAATCTTTACAAATATACTGCTATATATCAAATCTTTTTAAAACTTACAGTAAGCAGAGCGCTCATGGAAGACCACAGTTAAAGCCCCTTATGAATCATATGAGTTATATCCCGGTTGGAAAGATATACAAGAGCAGTGTTTAAACTTAATGGCTTGGAACGACCTAAGCTTTGAGCTGCATCACCTAGAAACTATTCATTAGTTTAAGACTAAATTAGTCAACTATGTAAAGTGAAAGTGCATACCCACTAAAATCACTCCCTATATATGGTTAATAGAAGAATACACAAAGTAAAATACCACCCCTGAGGCTGTGTTGCTATGACTCTATTTATATTCCTTTCATGTAAAATCCAGATAGTATTATAGGATTTCTGCTAAGTATACATGAATATATAAACAGTTAGACACTACAAAGTGATGCAAAGGTTGATAACAACTCACCTTACAGGACATACAAAGACTCTCCCAAACTATATAGAGTCAAAGATGTTAGTTAAATGACAATATTTTCCGTATATTGACTTGTTATAATCAATATATGTACATGTCCCACTCTCATACATTACTATTTTTTCCACGTTATGACGGGTGCGGTGGAATGTATCACGTTTACATCAGCTTGGATTAATAAACTTATTCAAAAAATCTGATGATATCTACTTGTTCGCGTTTTCTCTCATCTTTCTCCAGTCGTGGTGGCATTTTTCTGCATTTTCCAAACCGTGCTTGGATTAATAAACTTATTCAAAAAATCTGATGATATCTACTTGTTCGCGTTTTCTCTCATCTTTCTCCAGTCGTGGTGGCATTTTTCTGCATTTTCCAAACCGTGAGTAGCCTCCTCCAGGGCAGCCTATGAAATTAAAATAGAAAAGCAACTTTTAAATGATGAAAATTTAAAGGCTACATGGATTCAGATATGGTGAATAAACATTATTTTAATGGCTGACCAGCGGAGACAACAACTTAGAAAAATATTAATTTGAAAACCAATCTTGAATTTGCTTGTACATTTTTTGTGAGGTTCCAAAGTTTGATTTTAAGGTTAAATACAATTTTGCAATTTGGCTACAAAGCCTCAAGTTTAACCCTATGTCCAAGATAAAAATAATACACTGTGTTGTAATAAAAATTAAAAATTACCTGGTTGATGAGAATTCCCTGTGGATCGCCTTTTTCTTTGGCCCAATGTAGCTTTGCGCGATGGAATCCCACAAGCCGCTGGAAAAACAAATTATGACTACCGTAAAACCTCTTCTATATGCCAAACCCTCGTATAAGCCGACTCCCTCTTTGGGAAGACCACATAGGTCTAATCTGTGGCCTGAAAATGGATGTTTTAGCACTATTCCTTAGTTTTGAACACCATCGTATAAGTCTACCCCCTCTGTAGGACTATTCTATAAGATTCAATTTCATTCGAATTCTCGTATAAGCCTAGGCTTATATGAGAGACTTTACGATATGTCACTTCTTTTGGCTCATGACACATGATTTTATTCTTGGTTAGCTTAATTGTTTTGGGGGGTATTTACTGATATAGCAATACAATGACTTGAGAAGCCCCTAACTAAAAAATATTAGGAGCACTGTTTAAAACTACTTATAAGAAATAACATTTATTTACTCACGGCTAAATAGTCTTCTTTCTCTTTTAGATATTCCTCTACTTGTTGGTGACGCCAATCCTACAACAACAAAATCAGATGTACTTTCTGTTATGGCTTTTTCCAAATAAAGAGAAAGTTTTTTGGGGGAATTTTTTTCTTTCATAAAAATCTCATGCTCCTACTGCCACATCGGCAAAGATATCTGATCAATGGTATCCATGTTAAAAATGGCTCAAAATTTTTCCACATACCTCCTTTTCTTCTTCAGGCATGATGTCCCACAGCGATTCAGTAATGAGAGGAGGCAAAGGGTATTGAGACTCCTCTGGTTGGGGCTCATACATCTTGCTATCCTGAGGCTCCTCTGGCTGGGGCTCATCCATCTTGCTATCCTGAGGCTCCTCTGGCTGGGGCTCATCCATCTTGCTATCTTGAGGCTCGTCTGGCTGGGGCTCATATATCTTGCTGCCTTGAGGCTCCTTTGGCTGGGACTCATACATGCTATCTTGAGGCTCCTTTGGCTGGGACTCATACATGATGCTGCTGTCTTGAGGTTCCTTTGGCTGGGACTTATTCATGTTGCTATCTTGAGGAGAACTGTGAAAGATAGCATATACAATATTTTAATTCCTATTTGTAATTCATACGCTCGATCAACAGGTACCTTAAACATTATTTTATTTTCCATACTGAACTGTGAGCAGCAAGTTAAGAGATGCATATGGGTATCCATATCATAATACTTTATGACAAATGGCTATTGTGTTATTAACCAATGGGAGGCATCCCCGGTATTTACTGCGGAGACGGAGACTGAAGGTGTTAGTCATAGTGCCCTCGGGGGGCTAAAGAAGGTCTCCAGCTGACAATGACTATGTCAGCTATAGTACCCCATTTTACGGTCAAACTGTAACAAGGGATGAAGCCACGAATGATATCAGGTTTTATGGGAAAAGGAACGCACACATGTCAAGTTGGCTTGGCTCCTTATGAAGTAAAGGTCAATTAATTCTAAAATGTCCCAGCAAGAGTGTAGGACAGCGAGCAAGTTACCCTTTAACCCCCAGACAGTATTGGAATATAGCACCCCGGGTCAACCCTGTATTTCTAACTACCATGTCCCTAC
This sequence comes from Acholoe squamosa, assembly GCA_949317995.1. Taxonomy (NCBI): domain Eukaryota; kingdom Metazoa; phylum Annelida; class Polychaeta; order Phyllodocida; family Polynoidae; genus Acholoe; species Acholoe squamosa. Next base: position 13,487,465 of record OX439041.1, read on the forward strand.
TGTTGCTACCTTTGGTCAATCAAATGTCATTGGTGAAAATGAATATCTTAGGTCGCCCATTTTCAATTGTCAGTTTTAAGTAAACACCGGGTTAGATCCTATATGGCCCTGGGTGAGAGAGGCTGCGAGAAGGCGGGAAAGGATGATCATTTGTGCACGCATTAGTTTACGTCATTGGTTCGTTTTGCTTAGTTTTATGGTGAGGTAAAGGCTTCCATACCACCGCTCTATGTTCTGCTATGCCTAAGCCATGTGTGGAAAGTTTCTTACCTCATTTTAACGTGAAAGTTGAGCGTCTTTTTAGGTTCAGGCTTCCAAGGTTTAAAGCAGGTTTCAAGATAAAGCAATATGGTGGACTGCTCATCGGCGTCGTCACGTGATCTATAATTAATAGCGAAGCCGATAACTCTTCTCTGTTTAACCATGATATCATTATGAAAACACATGTTACAAGTGCAGTAACAAATAAGAAGCCTATTTATACTCATCCTTTGCCTTGGGATTGCTCTTTGTTAAAATGTTTTTCAAATGTCTTCTTATAAAAATTGGTTCACTGCTATTTTCCTTTCTAAGGACGCATGCGAGTTTGCAAATAGAGAGCGAGTGTGGTAGATGCAATATGTTATGTCCACCTATCTCCTTAGGGCAGTAAAGTACATCGCATTCATTATGCGATATCTATATGGAGCGCGCTTATGTAGAATAGCATGATGCTTGCATTCTTACAACAGGAGTTTTGACAGACGCTTGTGAGTTATGCTGAAACTCCTATATTTCTTATCAGCAGGTTTCACCTGAACCGATGAAATTCAAAAAGGTGGATTTGTACTGAATCCTATGAACTGAGATGATTATAGATGATTTAAAGCAGCATTGTAGAGACCGGAATAGAAAATAATTTGATTTTATTCATGTGCAAATTCTTTTAAGGGCTCAGCTTTCATTGAGATTTTTGATATGTGAATTCTTGTGGATTTCACAAGTTTTTCTCTTTTTATTGCTAGATGTACACGTGAAATTCACGTGAAATCACATGACCTTCATGTGTCTGTTGAATTTCACGTGAATTGCTGCTCACAAATTCACATGAATTCCTATGATCAATATTGTGAAATGCATTAAATTTTTTGGTAAAATCACATAAATTTAGGAGAAATTGTTTCCAGGGTATGGATTTTGTCTTGTTTTTGGGTTGGTTCCTTTAAAAGATAATAATGATTAAAAGCACTTTTGCAAAAACTGTTATTATAAATGATTTTATTTCATTGATATGAAAACTGTTTTAGTGGTTCAGCTTTGATTGACATTTTTGATGTAAAAGTATTCCAACTAGTTTTTTGCTTTGATGCAAACCATTCTATCATTAAGTACATATGATTAGGAAAGACACCATTATATTTTTCATTTTTTACTGACATAAGAAAGGTTTTAAGTGAAGATGGTATTGGAAGGTTGAGTATGCTATGTTTAAGATGTTTATGCATTTGTGGTAAATATAGGTTTTTTGGAATATAAACTTTTCTTTTTTTATTTTTATATTTTAATCTATTAAAAATCGCAATGTTTAAGCTATACAATATAGCAAGTTTGCATTGTATCATTAAACATAAATGATATTCTTTGAGTTTATATTTTTGTGATATGTTTTTAGCTATATTTTCCACCAATTTCTCATTTTTAATATCAAACCCAGTTTTTTTAAAAATATGATCATATGCCTCATACATCATATTTTTTACACTTTTTTCTTTTAAAAAAGTGCATATATCATGATATTCTGAATACTTTTTATGGTGAAAATTGTAAAATAAGTATAAAATTATTTCAAGTTTTAATCTAAGCTTCCACTGTGGTTGAAGCATTATCCATTGCTTACATGTATATGAACACATAACTGACCATGTCCTAAAAGGAAGTATACATTCATCAAAAGAATTTTCCACTTTTTCATAGTATTTACATATGTGTTTAACCATTGCTGATTTTTATGCTTTGCATAGTTTCATTTTAGTCTCAGCTACATATGTTGTGGTTTTTTTAAAGTTTGTTGTGTAAAAAATTGATTTAAAAAAACAAAAAAACACGAGAAATACCATATACATTTTTTATCGTTTATTATTTTAAAAATAAAACATATTTTTAATCTTATTGTAAAAATTAAATATAAAGTATATATTTACAAAGAAGGCAACCATTTAATAACTACTTTTGATGATATAAAAATTACATATAAGGTATACATTACAAAGAAGGTAACCAGATATAATCAATTACATAAGACATACTATATATTTTTAATAAACTACATTCAAGACACTTTACTTAAATTTAAAATAAAATACAATTACATTTTAACAAAAAATAGACATATATTTATAATTAATGTTAACATTTATAACCATACTACAAGTAATATTTTTACTAAATAAAATTCTTTAATAGCAGGAATTTATAATTTTAGTTTGTAAAAAATGTGCAATATCATTTCTACGCATATCATGTTTAAGGACATTTATGAATTCTGAGGCAGGTAAAGTCTGCTTCTTTTTCCACAGTTTTAATACTTCTAATGCTCGATTACAAGGATTACTACAAGATGCTTGACTTCTTATCATGTTGAGTGTTTCATATGGTATATCAAGTTGAATTCCTATAATTATCCATTCTTTTCCTATATTTTCTGCTATTTTTGACAATAATATTTGAATTTTTTTTTCATTCATATTAAAGGGATATATATTATTTTCTATACAAAATATGTTAGCCAATTCAATTAGATCTTTTCGTTTGCTTAATTCTAAAGCATTTTTAAGGTCATTAAGGCTATGATTATTTTCCCACCATAAATTTAACATATCTAATGACATATCATACAAAGATTTTTGATCCTCTAGTGACATCAAATCTACTTTTGAGACGTTTAGATATATCCCCATTTTTTTCCAGTCATGATAAAACATGGAGCTTATCTCTTTAAGAGTGTTATCAGAAGGATAAGATTTGATGATAGGAGTAACTATATAGCTATCCATATTTGTTTATTTTATGAAAATGTTTTTTGGTTTTACTTATATGTATATTTAAGATGAAACCACAATCAAATTGTGTAAAAATAGTTATCTTTCCTTATTTCCACCCGCTTTTTCTTTATCCCAAATGTATTTTTACAATGAAATTGAAGAAAAACCTAAACTTTTTATAATACTGTTGGTGGATTTTTTAAAAATGCTTATTTTTATTTTTAATCTATTTCATCTTCATTGGATATATAACTATCACTAGCAATGGAAGCACAAGCCTGTGTTTTATTATTTTCACTTTCATCGTTTTCTCCATCACATACTATTTTTCCATAATTTTTCATGTAGTTAAAATTTCTGTTTTTTCGCTCGTATTCCATGTTATATCGAGCCAAAGTGGCAGCTCGTTTTTGTGCAAAGCCCTCCATTACTTTTTTTTGAGAATCTTGGAGTTGTTCTTTTAATATGTTATTTATACCTTTTTCTTCTTTTAGTTGATTTTGCAAATTATTTTTAATTTGTATGAGCTTGAAAATGTAATTATGTTGAGCATTTGTGATCTTTTCTAAAATATGTAATTCATCCTCATCTTGAATAATTTTGTGGTTGTCCATTTCAATAAACTTTGTATTACTTTTGAATGAAGAAGGCTTTTGCTTTTAATCTCATCCTAGTTTCTCATATGATATTACTTCTCTTTTAAAAAGTTTCATAGGAGTCATTTTTGTGTTCATTGTTAAAATTAATATCTGATGATTCTGTTTTTTTTAAGTTCATTTCAATGTAAGGAACAAATATATCATTGGATGTATCATTTTTTTGAACTGAGCAGCTAAAAAATGATTTTATTTTTATATTATTTTTAAATTGATACCCCGATTCAGAACATGTGAGATATATTTCTTCATTTAATATACCATATTTAATTTCTATTAAAATGCCTATGGTTGTAAGGAAAAAAATAAGTAGTGCTCCAGCTGTTCCAATTTTTTTTTTTTTTATTTTATTAATTGATGATAATCCTTTCATAGTGTTTTTAATAGTTATTTAATTTTTTAACAATAAATGTGTGGAAATTGTGAAAAAAAAACATTTAAATTTTTGTTTTTATATAAAGCTTTTCATTTTTTTAAGTTGTTTATGAAATCACAATGTTTAATGCTATATTGTCCATAGTTGGATCCTTTTCTTTTTTTATTCACAGGAGTGTTTATTTGTTTATTTATGTAGAGTTGAATCTTTTTTTCATTCCACAAAGTGTCAGAAGAAAAACTAGATATAATTTTTTGCATGCTTATATTAGAGGCTCTTTTTTTTAAAAAATATAAGCAGTATTCTCCACATCTTAAAGATGTTAGTGCTTGTATAGTATGTGAAGAATATTTGTATTTTTTGGATAATTTTTTTAAAAAAGAATATCTTATTGGAGGTAATCCATATGAATCAAAATATTCAGGAATATTATTTTTAGATTTAAAATAAAATGCTACCCAGTGTTCTCCAGGAAGATAGCTTACATCTGTATTTGCTATGAAAGCTGTAGGATAAGATTTTATAATGGGGATTTTATCTGCTGCATAAATACCATAATTTCCTTTGGTTATATTTTTATCTTTTTCTAAAATGCTTATTAATTCCTCACCGTTCATTTTATTATTTTAATGAAGTGGCATTGTTAGGTCCCAATATTAAAAGAGAATCGTATTCTAAATAAATAACAGCTGCTATTCCATGGGTGGGGACTGTTCCCAATTTAAAAGTGAAGCTTAAAGATCCGTTTTCTGATAGTTCAAACGTTTCTGAATTAATTCCATTTCTTGATAAATCAAAACAGTAAAGCGCATATCCATTTTTAAATTCTTCAGGGGTTATATTCACAGGTTCATTTCTGAATATATTTCCTGTACCTTTTAGCATAGCTAAATATGCCATGAAATATTTATTGTTGGGAAAATCTATATTATATTGATAAAAAGGTGTACCTCCATCGTTAACTTTTAATTCTACTTCTGTTACATTGAAGTTATCAAATTTAAATGGATTATGATTATAATGACCCGCGAAGCCATCGAGTCTTACTAAAGAGATAATGACTCTTTTTGGTAATTCTGTGTTATTTACAATATGTGATCCTTGTAATATTGATTTATTAGGACCAAAAGTAACATATTTCATTAATGTTTTCCTCATATTATATTTTAAAGTGAAATTCTGATCTAATCGTGCTCTCATTAATTCATTGTAAAAACTATCTGTTAGGCGATATCTTTTTATGAACATATTCATATCTTCTATTTGAATTATATATTTTTTGTCAGCTTCTTTTGCCATTAAACAAAACTTTTCATCTGATCTATCGAATTCTATGATAAGAGGTAAATCCCCTGGAAACATCTTAGTTTGTGCGAACAAGTCATTGTGAACTCGACACAACATTTCTATTTCTGTTCCGTTTTTAGTTAAATTATAGCGCTGCTTGACACCTGCATTGTGTGTATTACTATTTACGTTTTCTATTTCATTAAAATCTTTGGTGTCTTTGTAAAATAAAGATAGTATACCCAGTCGGCTAGCAACTAATGGATCATAGCTAAGCAGCATTTCAAACATAGCTTTGTATGCATATAAGTCATTACTTTCTGATATCCTTATACCATTGATGAATGCTTTTACATTTTTAAATATGCTTGCTCCAAAAAAGTTTACTGGAAACACCCTTGCTTCGTCTTTAATTACATTTGGAGTGTTTGCATCAGGAGCACTTGGAGCTGTTTTGTCTTCTTTTAATATTTTTGCTTTTATTTGGATAAAGCTGTCATGTAAAGAAATGAAATCCTTGTTGTTTGACTTAAGAGAAAATTGAACAGTACCACTGTTTGCAGATGCCGTAGGCTCAACTTTTTCATAATAGTTTTTTTCAACAGAAGTATTTGCTAAAGGCACACTGTCAAAATCTAAATCTGAACTTATACAGTGACAAGGACTCTCATCTATGAGTGACATTTTAAATTGTTTTTACTTTTTTAACTTTCTATAGGTGTCTATCCCAGCAGTATATTTTAAGTTTGGCTAATCAAAAATATCTCTTGAGTATGTTTTTTTGTTTTTTTTAATTTTGGATCTTTTGGTGCTAGAGTTAATTCTTTTTTTGGTTTTAGGTTTATTTATTCTGTTTCCTACATAATTTAAAGCGCTTGAACTTAAATCATTTAAGCCGGATTGAGCCTCATCTTTTAATGCCTCTTTTATGTTCCCTCCAGATAAAACATTTTCTGCAACATTTATCCCTCCTTTTAACATTCTTTTGCCTACTCCTTTAGCAGCTGACTTAAGCACTGGTGCTATAAGTGGAACAACTTTTTTGAATAAGCCAGCAAAAATATTACCTAAACCATATCCTTTTTGATATTTAGTCCCCATGAAAACTGGGAGCCCTTGACCATGTTGAATGTATTGAAGAGGATAGGCATTTTTTTTTTCAAATAAGTTGTGATATAATGCTCTATCGTTTTTCCTTTGGTTTGAACTGTAATGTTGGTGCATAACCATTTTTTAAATAAAATTTAAATGAAGGAAAATCGTATAATATATATATATATATATATATATAAATTAAAAGAAAAGATTTATTAAAATAAAGTATATCTCATCTTATCTCAACTTTATTTTCTCTTATTTTTTTCTCCAGTTTGTTACCCACTCTTTTCCTAAAAACAATTTATTTGGTTTAGGCTTTCGTTTGCTTAAAAGTAAAGACTCTTGCTCATATATTTTTTGTCTAGGATGTAGTTGTACAGATGCTTCTGTGTCCTCATCTTCTTCTCTAGTAAAAATGTCTTTTTTCAATAATGTTTTTTGCTGTAAAACAGGGGATTTACTTACAGTAGGTATAGGTGATGTTTTGGTTAAAGGTGAAAAAACAGGAGTTTTGGTTTCTAAAATTTTTCCAAGTGATATGCTTTTTGGAGTTGAGGTATGCATTTTACTTTTGGAAAAAGGTGGTAAATCTTTGGGAGAAAATAAATTCTTAGATTCATATTCATCATCTGAAGGATATTCATCATTATCATCATCATCATCATCATCCATAGACACATTTGTGAAAGTAGGAGGAGTTATATCTAATATGTTAGTTGCCCCCTCTTTCAGGTCATGAGTTCCTTGTTTTAATTCATCTTCTTTTTTTTTCAGTTTTTTAGTATGATATATTATATCTGTCATTATGTCTTCACTTGGATATGGCCCAGGAATATAAGAGCTCGATCTTTTTTTTTGCACCATACTTGGTTTATTTTTTATCCAAGAAGGGGGTAAGATAGTAATGAGATGTGAATATAATGTTTGCGTACCTGTAGGCTCATTTTTAAAACCAGATTTTGAAAAATATTTCATTATATCAATGATATTTGAATTCGCTATTTTCTTTGAATCATAACTTATTTCTCCAGCTGTGTCCCATTGGTACTTATTTTCTAACATTTTTTCTAAGATCATTTTAATGTTTGGTCTTTGTGCCAAGGGTACTTTGTCAAGAATGTAGTTTATGGTTATACCTATTTGTGATGTTTCCTTAGGTTTAGATTCTAGGTTGTTTACTTCTACAGGAAGTTGATCAGTGTTTTCAGTAGAATATATAGAGTAGGGATTTATTTTAAACACTCGCTGATTTATTAATTCTTCCTGTCTTTTTAAAACAGGATTTTCCTGTTTTGAATTTTCATTTATTTCGCTTTGTATATTTTTGGTTTTTAAAGTATTTGATATATTATCTTCATTTTTATTCATATTTAACATTTTTTCATATTTTTTATATAAAGATAAGGGTATAATTACACTTTCTTTAAAACTGTGACTCATATTTTATTTTATTTTTTCACCTTCCTGTTATAGCACCGGCTATTGTAGGTATAATACCAGACAACAATGGGAGTAAAAATTGTAAAAATCCTCCTTTTTGTTTTAAAGTTGATTTCCTTCTTGCTTCACTAACTCCTTTTTTGCTAACTAGCAACCTCAAAGTATTTTTATGACGTTTTAGCTTTGAATGTGTTTTTTTATCTATAGGCACATTACCAGCTAACACATTAAATATGCATTGGTATATTGCATCTAAGTCTTTTTTTGATGCAAAATCAATTAATATATTTCTTTTTTTGGCATTTTTGGCTGAGGCTAGCAATGAAAGAAAATGCTGATGTTTTATTATATTGCAACATTTCTTTTTTTTAACTCCAACTTTCCTTTTCTTTACCTGTGTTTTAGCCATTTTTTAAAGTATTTTATTTATCCAATATAAAAAATCTGATTTTTTTTTATTGTGCAAGCTTCTTAACTTCACTTATCTCATGTAAGTTTTTACTTTTTATTTGGTATAAATATTCGCTGTGAATCAGAAAAAATATCTGTTCTAAACATGAGATCTTTGTTTCTTTTTTGATGACCATCTATAAATAAATATCCATGAGGAGAATTTGTTGCAGCTGAAAATATATCATGAAAAGTTTTTACTCGATCAGGCATAAGTTTTCTTCCTAAAGAATGGGATATTGTTTGATCCAAAGGAGAATTAAATATTACTAAGTAAGTTGCATTTTTTGCCAATGTTTTTCTTTCTTTTCCTTCACAAAAAAAATTCTGCGTAATAAATACCACACTTAAACCATCATGATGAGAACGCTTAGTAAATAAATCTGTAACTAATGGATCCTTAGAACATTCCATCATTAAATCATCTAACACTATAAGCTCGTGATTATTAGGTGATATATAATCATCAAAAGTATGAGGCAACCCTTGAATAAAATTAATGTTTTTTAAGTTTAAATCAATTACATCAGAAGGGGGACTTTGTCCATAAAACCAGTTTATTTTTTTAAATTCATTGTCTATAATGCGATCCATATTTTTTAAAAGATTAAGAAGAAAACTGGTTTTTCCTGAATTACTAGGGCCTGCTATTATCATAGAAAATGGAGTTTTTAATCTCGCATCAATTAATTCTATGTCTTTAGTTTTAGTTTTTTCTACCATCTTGTATCTTATTTAATTCTTGTGCATAAAAACTACCAGTAAGTATTTCATTGTTTTCATCTAATAATATATAAGTAGGTGGCCATGTTCTAAGCACAAAAGCTACTTGAAATATTTCTTTTTGCCAATTTGGCTTATATCCTTTAGTAAATGTTTTTCTTTTAGTTGTGATTTTTACTTTATCTCCTACTGAGAAAGGAAGTTGTATTCTTCTAGAATGTAAATATGGTTTGTATTGTTTGTCCCAAATTATCTTTTGGTTTTTTTCATCAACTTCAGAGGGGCTAATTCCTAGAGTACGATGTGGACTTTTATTGTAGCTAAGTACAATGTCTTGCAAATCATCGATATATCTCAAGCTTTTTTTAAAGGTTAAAAATCGATGTATTTTATTTTGTATAGTTCTTATAAAACGTTCAACTATTGCAGCCTTTGTGTCTTGTGATGTGCTAAAAGAGTGAATATTTTGGTTAATGAGATATTTCTTAAAAACACCCTTAAATTCACTACCTTCATCTACTTGAATAAGCCTAGGCTTGTGTTTTGCCCTAAATAATATAGCTTTAAAGCCTATTAATGTTGTTTCTGCTTTTTTGTCTTTAAGAGGTTCTATGTAAGCATATCTGGAAAAGCAATCTATAGCAGCTAATAAATATGAAATGTTGTTATTATATCGTCTAATTTGGAAAGTACTTATTAAATCTAACTGCCATTGATCATTTAATCCTTTTACAATAGTTTTTCGTCTTAAAAAGTTATATTGTATAGGTTTGTGTGAAGTATAAGTTCTAGTATTTTGTAAAAATATTTCAGCGTCTTTTAAAGTTATTTTTTTGTCTTTTTTTTTAGCAGATTTATATAACTTTTTCACAGAACTAAAAGATGAAGGATGACTTGGGTTAAAGTAAATACTTTCAAACAACCTTTTTATTTCTTGGTTTCTTTTTATTTCTTCTTTTTTTGCCATATTAAAATTAAACACTTCTTAAGAATAAACATATAAAGATGTAAACATGTTATGTTTGAAACAGGTGCAGTCCTTAAAACAATAAAGCATGCATTTAACCCTCTTGTTTACTAACCATCTCATTACAATTCTTAAGTTATGTTTTACTTTTAACTAGTGTGCGATGGTAAATATGATTTGTCACATTTAGTACATGAAATGAAAACATTTATAAACTATGTTTGGAACAAATGCACGTATCCTGATGAATTAAAAGTAAAATTACATAAAAAAACAATGTTAGGATCTTAGTATTTACACACCCAATAATAAGTTAATATCCTTAAGGACAAATACCAGATTCCTAACAACAACAACAAAGTATCATGATAGCGTATTATTTGATTTGTTCACTAAGCATTTCAATGTAGATATATGACATCAATAAACATCATTTAAAAGTACAAAATATCATTTCACTGAAAAAAAGAAACACAAAAAATAAACTTTTTAGGTTTAAACTAATATATAAGCAGCTAATACTTACTAAATATGAATTCTCTTTTACTATATACACAACTTGTTATAATAATACAAAATAATATTTTCAATACAGGCACATGAAAAAACATTTAAAAGCAAACAAGAAATATTTTAAAGAATGACATCAACAGTTTTAGATTTTTTTGGATAAATATTTCCCTTTTTGCAACTTATTTTAAGAGTAAGCTGTAGTGGCTCATTTGTCTTTTTTGTTAAATTTAAAACTGTATTGTTATCTTTACAAGCAGATGTGTTTTTACCTGTTTCCTTTTCATTTTGACTGTTGCTTAATGTAATTTTTTTACTTTTTTTTTCAGTTAAATCGATAATTTTGTTAGAAAGGAGATTACTTCTTTTTTTCAGATTTTTAGTAATTATTTTTTTTTCTTTTTCGTCCTTTTTTTTAAAAGAATCTTTGCTCTTTGATTTTAATTTCTCCAATTCATATTTTTCATGACATGAATTACATCTAGATGGGTGTCGACTAAAAAAATGAGCGGAATGTAAGGGTCTATGACAGCGGATACATTCTTTGTACATATTTTCATAACAAGGAATACAATATTTTTTTCCAGTTTTTAAGTCATCACAAATACCACAATATATACATAATTCGCCCATTTTAAATATATAAAAATATTTGGAAAACAAACATTAAAAGTTGATTGTTTTTTAGCTAATTATGTTCACCTAAAGATGTCTATCCCACAGACTTTTTCTTAAAATTATTTTTAATCACTGTCAGAATTACTGTCTACATAGGAATTATCGCTATCACTTTCATCACTGTCTCTTTTAACTGATGATTTACTTTTCTTTTTACCTTCATTTTTTGTTTCTGTTTCTTTAGGACTTTTAATCTTTTTTATTCTTTTTTCTATTTTAACCTTTAATTTTATAAGTTCATCATATTCAGATTTTTGCAAGCTCATATTTTTATCTTTAGTCATATCATGCAAATGAATATATTCTTTTCCTCTAAATCTAGTTATATCTATTCTCTTTTTTTTTCCAAAAGGAATGGTGTGAAATTTAGAAGCCATCAGAAGTAATTTCTTTTAAATTAATTTGTGATTTCTTTGAAAATAGATTTTAAAAATATTAACTTTTAAGTGCTTAGAAATGATTTCTTTATGTTGATATAAAATACCCTGCTGTTTAGATCCAAAAGGTGAATTTCATTTGTTTTAAAACAGTACAACACAAGTAATCTCAAGTATATTTTCACTGTTCCATACACAATGTTATGCCTTTTTAGTTTAATTTAAAATTTTTTTTTTTTTAAATTTACAGATGAATCAAAATATTTATGTCTTTTACGCACATTGATCATATGATTCCCATAAGCAAAAGATTTGATTCCATCTTTTTGTAGCCAACGTTTATCTTCAAAAGGTGAAAGAGCCAGTTTATTTTCTTTTATTACATGTACTTTATGATTGTAACTTCTCATAGCATGATATGATTCTCGATGAAATTTCTTTTTAAACAATACTTTTTTAAACTGGTCATGTCTCATATCTCTTATATTACTTTTTTTAACACCTTTTACTCTTTTTGTTTCTTTATTTGATTCAAATAAAATAGAATACATCTTAGGACGTAAACCAATGAATTCTTTTATTTTTTTCCCCTCACTTTCATCCTTAAATTTTCCTAATACTCTACAATTCTCAGTACAGTGCAAGGGGTGATCTAGTTTAAGATTTGAAAAATCAAAATATTCTTTTATACTTTTCAGCTTTTCAATAAAATGTTCATCTTCTATAAAATATATGAATGAATCTGTGTCTGAATATAACAAGTTAATAACAGATAAAGAAAAAGTAGGTAACATTACCTTATAATGGAACCAAAACATGTGCATTTTAGATAATTCTAATATAGTAAATCCAAGATATATCGGCTTGTCCAAATATACTTGTTCTTTAACATTTTGTATTCCTACATAATCTTTGTCTAAAAAATACAAGGAATGAAAAGTAGGTTTTCGAATAAGTTTTTTACATTTAATTTTACATGAAGTAAGGGTTAAATTTTTCCTTTTTTTAACATTTTCCATGCATTTTCCAAAACATGAATTAGTCATTAACTTAAAAAATGCTTTATCGAAAGAAGAAGTTGATTCTCTCCGTTTAGTGTTATTAAAGTCAATATATTTTTTCATCCAAGCAGATTGTTTAAAAGATAGAATTTTATGTATTTTAACTATTTTCATCCCTAATTTAAGGTATAGTTTTAAATTCTTATAGTGAACAACATAATTTTTTTTCTCTCTTAAATCACATATTAGCTTATTCCCACTTTTTTTGTATTTAATATTTAATTTATGTAATAAATCTTTAGCATATGGAGATAACTCATCATGAAATATCTCTTTTTTTTCTGGAGCCAGTGGAAAATCATCATGCAAAAAATGTAAATGCTTTGGATACAATAAAGTAACTTCTAATATATAGCCTTCATCACTGTTGTTAGCTACTTCTAATACATTAAACTTAGAATAACTAGAAGACGGTAACCAAACAAAATCATGAGTGGGAAGTTCTTGACACATAGCATGGCCATAAAGATTATTACAATCATAATAAACCAAATGTTGGGAATCGTTTTTTACTTTAACATATCGTTGTACAACGTTTGTAATACCTCCGCGTATACCTTTTTCAATAAAGTTATGTTTATCTATATCATCTAAAAGATCAAGCTGTATCTTTGTGTGTTTTAACATAGCCTGATAACTAAGAGATGGAGCAGTAAGGAATTTCGCAGGATCTAAACCATAATTTTCTAAACTTCTTTCTCTAAAAGATTCAAATACATCGCATAATAGTAAAACATCAATTTTAAGGTATTCTTTTAAATAGCTTCCTAAAGATTTACAATTCAACAAATTAAACATTGTTTTAGCATGAGTGTAAGCTTCTTTAGATATATTTTCTTTAGTTAGCTTATTATAGAAATGGGATCTAACAGGTAGATTTTTTTCTTTTAATTTTTCCCATGAATCTATGTAATCATAACACATAATTCCCTTTTTTATTACATAAGGTAATAATTCGTTTTTGGTTAAGTTTTTTTTGGTTTCTATGAAATTATCTACATTATTAGCAGCTAAAAGATCTGCCAAGTGTGACAAAGAGGCAGATAAAAATTGGAATGAATCTAAAAAGTAAAAATTTTCAAATTGTAAAGTTAAAAATTTTTCAGAAGATCTAGGAAGAACTCTTATATCATCATTTTGAATATATTTATAGAGCTTTTTTACTATAAAATGTAAATCAAAATTCATAGCATTATGCATAACAATTGGTATTTTCAATGTGTCCATTCTAAGAGAAGAATGGCTTAAATTACATCTATTGCAAGCATAGTTAACATCTCGCCCCTTTCCTTCTCGACCTATATGGGCATGGTCCAATACTTTTTTAATTTTTTTATTTTTAAATGAAACATGACACAAATAACATTCTGTTTGTTCATGAATTCTGCCTATGTCTTCCATTGTTAAAAAAATCGGCTTCCTATTTTTATCTAAAATATGAGATATCTCTGCTCTTTTTTGATATAAGTAATTCACAAATTTTTTTAAAACATAACGTCCTATATATAAAAATGGTGTCTGTGAATATTTCTCATACTTTGAAATTAAAACTGCACCTATAGCATTTAATTTTTGTCTAGTTTTTATTGTGGTATTTCCCCTTTTAACGGGCACTTTTAATTTTTGATTAAATGTTTCAAAGTCTGCATATATGATAAAAGGGTTTTTAATTTGTTTAGAATAATCTTTGTATTCAACTTTGCTTCCTTTTATGGGCATTATATATGATTGACCAAAGAAGCTATTATTGTCACAGGTTTTTTGGGTATGAAAAAGGAGATCATTTTTTTTTAAAAAAGAAGTTAAACATTTATGACAATAATATCTTGTTTTCTTATAAAAAAAGGGTCTAACAAACTTACTCATGTCTCTTATAAGCCAATAATGTTCCCGATATAGTAAAAGGTTAACATGATTTAAATGTTTTTCTTCATTAAAATTAGTAGAAATATACATAGGATATGGATGATAATTTTCATTTTTATTTTTAAATATACCAAAAACATTTACAGTTATGTGGTTTTTTTCTTCAAATTTAGCTATTTGACCAAGTTTTACAGGAAAAGAAAGACAAGATATATTTAAACTTTGCAAGTAAGGTAAATAAGTGCTTGCTCTGTTTGCATTTGTTTTACTTTTAAACAAGGCAGCTAATATGCTAAAAAGAAAACATTTATTTCCTGCTCCTTTAATATTAAGCAATGATCTTTTCTTAAACAAAATACTGTCTATATCAGAAGGCTTATAGCCTCCCAAAGGATTATATCTATAAATAGAAATTCGCAAACATATAATTTCTTTTAAAAACCATCCAGATCCTAGTTGAATAAAAGAATCAAAAAAAGCAGAAATGATTCTGATGGCTTCATAAACTTTTTCTTCTATAGATTTTACATTTAGAATTACAGCTACTGGACTTTGAAACCAAGGTTTTATTTCAAAATGTTGGTTAGTTTCTATTTTATATTTGGCTAAAAATGTATTAAGACCTAATTGGAACTTAACTCCACCATGCTTTAACATCCACTTTTTTATTTTAGATGTAACTCTGTTTGATATATATCTTAAAAAAAATTCTAAGTCATGATTATATATTTTAGGGACCAAATTATATTCTATTGCAATATTCCTGAAACCATTTCTTCGATTCATTATCTGAGTTTACAACGGCGAAAGTGAAGTACTACAAATACTTTGCCATACTCAAATTTTATAAGTTTTCCTTGGTCATCAACTATTTCTATTTCTATTTCGTGTATCTCAGACATTTTAACTTTTTTATAATAGGGAGAAGTAAATATCATTTTAAAATCTTCTCCAAACAAGCCATTACATCTTATAACTCTTAAAAGAGGAACTTGAACATTTCCAACAACTTCATTAGAAACTATATTGGTATATAAATAAATATTTGAAGAACGAGAACTTAAAGAAGGTACTCCTGTTGCTTTATAAGAAGCATAATGTTTATGTATTTTTTTTTGAAATAATAAATTATTATAATCATCTATGGATTCTAAAGGAAGACCATAGTAACCTGTTACTTTTGAATCAGTTTCATCTTTAATACCTCCTTCTGCATTTGTTAAGCAAAGAATATCAGACAAAGAGGAAGGCATCCACACAGTATCTCCCCTTGCTACATGTAAAACAGGCTTTAAATTTTCTTTTTCTATACTAATGTAAGGCTCTCTAGCCAAATGAAAAAAATCTAAATTTTTTTCAGCTAACTCTATTGATTTCATTAACTTATTCATTACATCTATATAATTCTCTATATTACCATAATTTCCATATGGCATCATTTTAGTGTGAAAGCTCATGTCTGTTCTAACAGTGTCTATTTCTCCTTCTTCTAATACATGTAATTCATCATTGACCCCCATTTCTTTTCTGTAAATAGCAAAAGTTCGATCTTGTGGAGGATCCTGTGGAATATTGTACCAGGATACAGGAAGGTTTATTTCTACTATGGCCACCTCCCAATGACCTTCTAAATGAAATTTTCCAGGAATTTCTACAAAAAAATGACTTGTTTTATTAATCCGAGATGAATGAATAGTATTAGAAGGTAGAGTAACATAAAAGTCATCTGAGTGAGCCATTTTTTGTTTACCCATAAGCTTCATTTATTTTTAATCTCATTTTGGTTTACATTAACTTGTTTTTTATGTGACGATTTATGCTAGTTTCATACTCATTTAAACATAGAGCTAAATGATCTGTGGTGTATTTCACCAGGTAAGTAAAATTTTCTCTTTGGTTCCATTTCAGAAACATAGCATCACAAACAGGATTCCCATTAAACCATTTCATGTGACAAAATGGACAATTGATTTCTAAATTAATCACAACTACTTCACCATCATTTTTGGTATATTTTAAATGACAATGAACCACACTTGCGTAGCAATGCTTATGAATAGGTTTGCCACAACATATTGTGTATTCTATATTACTTTCATGTTTTTTGCTTACAAGAACTAGCCTTCTACATAAAGCACATCCCAAATACACATTACTGTAAAATAAACGTTTTTCTCTCACTTTTTCTTTTATTTTACTTTGAAGCCTTGAAGAGGCATACTGTCTTGTGCCTTTACGTTTATTTTTATTTTTTATGAGATGAAATATTGCTTCTTCATTGTAACCAACAAGATCACTTATAAATTTACATATTTCTTTAGTAAAAGAATGATTCTCTCCTAATAAGATACTGGATGTGATTAAAACTCTAGCAGCTTTAATTTCCTCTTGTATTATCATATTTTTGATTTCTGAGAACATAAAATAACATTGGAAATAATGAGAAAAATATACAAGAGCTTCTGTTTTAATGTTTGATATGTCAATGAATTCGTCAGATAAAACAGAAAATATGTTAGAACATTCTTTGGCACTCATAAACGTTTGATTTGGTATGCTCACATTTAAGCAAATTTTAAATTTCTGCATATTTGAAGTAACATTGTTAAAAGAGGACAAACATGAAATGTACTCTACTCTTTCTTTAAGCAGCTCTATGTTCACATCAAGCAACATAGTTACATAGATAAATACAAGTTTAAATATGATAAAATGCTTAACAAATGATTATATTACCTTAACCCTTTCTACCATGAGAACTTGTATCCTAACTTATTTATTTTTATATTGTTTATCAAAGCTGTTTTAATGGAGCTGTACAAACTAAATTCTAATTTATCTATACCTCTATAATAACTAAAAAACCTTTAATTTTACATGTACTTGTTATACTTTACAAATATCAACTAAAATTAAACCAACTTTACAACAAAGATAAGAAGAAAAAATCTTTTATCTTATTTCATTAAGTGGTTTACAAAAGAAATCTATCCTATCTAATATCAGATTTCTACGTATTTCAGTATATTTTTTGTTTTGAAACTTAGCATAAAGAGGGGTGCAAGTAGGTTTTCCATCAAACCAAGGAATAAAACAGTTTTTACATCTTGCAACCCTTTGGTTTTCAACATAAGAGGAAAAATATTGTAAAAATTCGAGACATCTTGTTTTACTTGGGCTCCCACAACATTGCATATATGTTATTTTAGATAATGCTCTTTTTCTGTTTGTCCTGTCTGCTTTGTGAAATCTTCCACAAGATGCACAACAATAAGTTAAAAATCTCAGGCAATTGTTATATATCATATTGGCTATTTTCATCTTTTTTTTAAGTTTTTTCACATGTTTATATTGAGTAAATTTCCTTTTCCTAATAGTCATAGTTAATGCAGTAGTTTCGCTATAATTATCCTCAGAGTCTTTCATACATTCAAGGATTTCATATACTCGAGGTACTCTTAAAAAATCAGCCGCAAACCAAATCATTTCTAAAGAAAACTTGTGAAATTCTCCCATAAAGAAAATAGCCATTTTTATAACGCAAGGAACTTCTTCCACGTTATTTATACACCGACTTTTTATATATTCATACAAGAAATCACTTTGAAAAAAAATTGCAAAAAAAACAATACTTTTGATATCTCTAATATCATTTAAAAGAATGTGACATAATTCATCTTCTTCTGATAAGGTCATCATTAAATAGGAGCATTCAGAAATATTCATATATTTTATAGCAGGTATTTCTAAGCTAAGCTCTTTCCTTTGTTTACCATAAAAAGATTGATAGCTTTTAAAATAGTGACATCTTTCATACAACAAAGAACTATCTAAATCTATTTCTATAAAACTATCCATGGTTAGTCTTTTATTTTATCGCATAAAATGATGCTTTCTTCTATACAATTCGGGAGATGGTTATTGGGGAACACTTTACAAGTTACTTTCTCTTTTTTTTTAAAATATTTTTTTGTGTTTAAATTACATTGAAATATTTTTTCATTAAGTTTTTTTTTATCAATGAAACGTAAAATATCATCAATATCCATAAGATTTTAAAGATGAAAAGTTTTTTAACTGCTACTTGATTTTACTTTTAGGTCCTCTTCGTCCTTTAGTACCTTTAATTAAAGGAGGTGTGCAATGTAAAAAACAACATGCACATCTGTTTATATTATCTGGTAAAATATTCCTTAAAAATACTTCTGCGTGACTCTTTATTCTATCGCATATAGCTATAGTCCTTTCCAAATTTGCTCTGCAAGTATCTGTTTGTGGTTCAAATAAAGTAGATGTTGGATTAAATTCAGATAGTTCTTTTACCTGATGGCTTACTGATAAAGGAATTTTTATCTTTTTATTTTGAACTTTATTTTTAAAATCAGTAATTTCTTCCTCACTTAAATCATCATTGCTGTCTGATAAAGTTTTGCTAACTTTCTTTCTTTTTGGAAGAGAATGTGTTCCTTTTATATCTTCTTCATTACTGTCACTTTCTTCTAAATCTTTATGTAAAATACCTAGTAATTTTTGCTGTGATTGAATGAAAGCAGGGTGATCTTTTTTTTTTACTGGGTCATTGTCACTCTCACTTTCTGTAGAACTGTTTTGCTCTGAAGAGGATGGCCGCTGTTTAATGTTAGACTGGCTTTTATTTTTGTCTTTTAATTTTAATTGAGAAGTGGACGTGATGCTCTCTTTTTTACAAGAATTAAAAGAACTTAAAGCTGAATCTGACAATTTTTCTAAAGAAGGCATATGATACAATTCATCATTTACTTTTTCTACTAATGAAGTAAAAAAGTTGAAATACAATGAAAGTCCTTTCCCTGGTTTTAAACTCTGTTTTGAGCTTCTGTATTCTGAAGATTTATCGTGGCTGTAATAAAAAATGATATTTATTTGGAGAATTTCAACCAAACATTTTATCAAAATACTTTCTGAAGAAGTTATATCTTTTATTATACCATTATTTTCTCCGCATAAAACCTCATAAAATTGTCTAATTTTTTTATTTTTTTTAATGTAAGAATGAAGAGACGATTTAGTTTCCTGAATTAAAGGATCTATGTAAGATTCTTTGTTGTGATGATACTTTTTATATAGGTGATGCAAAGCAAAATTTAAGTTATGTTCTTCACATAAATGAACCCTGTCCCAATATTCTGTATTGCTAGGAGTATCCTCTAATAAATAAACCAGTATCACCCTTAATAAATTATCTATGACAGAAGCCATGAATTAATTTATTATTAAAATATAGTTTACAGAGAACCTTAGCTTCATATAACTTTCTCAACAAGATTGCATAAAAACAGAAATTGATTTATATCTTTAGTTATACAACTTCCAGTAAAAGTGTGAGTAAAAGAAAAAGTTGTTCCTTTATTTTTTATTCTAAGAGAAGAAAACCTAATAGCATCAAAAGATTGCTTTGAGTTTAATAAGTTATGGTTTATTTCCAACCATATTGACTCATATGAATTCGATTCTTTAACTTCTATGCTATAGCCCTTTTCTAAACTTGACACTATTTTAAAGCAAAAATCATGAAATTTAATTCCTTCTTTAATTATAGTAAAAGATATTTGAATATTTACAATGTCTAAACTGTATTGAATTATATTATCTTTGCTGTATTTTTCAAAAAAATTAATGCATGAGGAATAAATAAAGTCTTCTATCTTAGATAAAATACGAGGGATACTATTTTTTATAAATATATAACAATAATTATTTTTAGTAAATTTTAAAGTGTAATCTTTTTCAGAGTACACTATAGAACCTCTATAAGAAGAAGAATTCACCACCTCTCTTTGAAATGAAAGTATGTCAAAAGATGACTTAGGTAATGCTGTTAATCCTAACACAACTAGATGGGTAGAATAATCTATAGGCATTGAAAGCAAGCCTAAAATCTATAACTTTGATATTTCTCCCAATGAAGGAAAAAATTCAGCTTCACTACGCAACTTTTTCATAGGAATATAGCCCTCATGCTGAACTATGGAAAATAAAAAAATGCTAGTTGTAAAGTGAAAATCAAAAAAAGGAGCCTGATAATAAGAAGGTGTATTTACTATATCTCGAGGATTTACTTTGGTGTAATCATTAAGAGCTAAATTCGCATTGTATACACATGTTTCTGTTATAATCTGATTAAATGTAATATATTTGGCAGAAAAATCTGCTATGTCTAAAGTATGTAGCATATATGTACAATTATGACAAGAGCAAAGTTCTTCAGTTTGACTATCTTTAAATGCGAGATAAAACCTAGTCATAGAGACAGTAAACAATTTGCTCTCCTATGTGATGTTTCAATAAAATAGGAAGATGGTTTATGCTTAGTCGCCTAGTTTTTTTAATGAAATCTTCTTCAGATAAAATATCATCTACTAAGCTCAAAGGTAAAATTGAAAGGAGCTTTTCTCTCCTAGTGTCTTTAAGGTAAACTTTAGATAAACTTAAACAAAGATTTTTTAAAGTAGTAATTGGATGAAACTGATGATTAATCTGTTCTGCTATTTCTGACACTTTTTCAACTAAGTCGTGAGTTATTACCTCATAAGGAGGGCAAATATGTTCATATGGTTTAAAAGATGCATGAAAATGTGTTGTTCCAAGAAAATTACAATAAAAACATTCACAAAATCCTTGACCGTTTGTTGTAAAATTGATTAAAAGATAATAAATATCAATTGGTTTATCCTCTTCTAGTTTAGCCAAATCCATTTACAGCAATAAGGCTTTAAAAGTTTTCAGCGCTTTTCAAGAACAATTTGAATAAACACTTGTTCAATGGACACTTGCATTAGTTTGATAAAAGTTTACAGTGTCTACCTTTAAAAGTGGACTCAGCTTTTATCCTAGGTGAAGCTTTACGAGTTTTCAGCGCTTTCTGAAAAAGATCAGAGTCCAAACAGCTTCACTTAAATCGAGCGATCCTTTTCATGGATGTCTAAAGGTAGACCATCTGTAGCCCATTTGTGGAACGTCTAGGTGACTCTCAGCAAACGAGCATTAAGGAATGGAACCGCAGCTTTCTTCTGTAAGTCAAATAATGTAGATTTAGCATATCAAATATTATATGGCTATTACAAAAAGTTCAGTTTCTTGCTCTTTGTCTTTATAACTTAATGTTTTTAAACTGCTATTAAATTAAGAAAAAGCAACAATTCTCAGTGTTATTAACAATACCGTAATGCATTTGTGTGTATGAGCTTCATTGCACATTTAAAGATTTTTTATAAGTTACTACATGTCTAAAAGTTCATTGAATAATGGAATTCATACAGCTATAAAGCATTCGCACTAACAATATGAAGGAAAAATACACGCTGACAGTTTGATATTTAAAATCATATAACAATTTCATGGAGAAATTCACGCTGACAGTTTAATTCAATTATCTGAGTGCTGTTGTCAAATTGTTAATTTTATAAAGTGCTTTTGTCCCTTGTCACTCAGCTCTATAACTATTTTTTATCTTAAAAAGATCTTGCCAATGTGGGTTTTAGCAATTTGAGACCCTAAGCAAGCCAAACTACTAAACCCAGTTTGCCCAAAGCATAATAAGTAAACTTGCAACATAAATGTAACTTAATTTCTCACAATATGAAACCTTAGCCCACTAAATGGGAAAGCCAATTAGTAAAACTGGTCTTTGCTATAGCAATCCATGCTCTCAAAACTAATTGTATGAACCAAAATCCCCTAAGCATAAAAGAATCTCACATACAATATGAGCTATCATGTGTTAACTCTGGCTTGCAAATTCCCTTGAGATACAGCATATCTGCCATTTTTATAAAAAAATTAACAGCTCTAAATCTCTGCTATAAATATATTCCATCACCTTTCAGTTAAAGCTCTATGTAGCGTATTTCCCCGTGTATTGGCTTAGTCAAGTGTATTGGTCTACCTTGTGTATTAACTAAGTTATATTCAAAATATGTGAAAAAAACACTGTAGTCCTTAGCCCATGTATATCCCTACCCTGTGTATATGTTATGCACAATATGGGAATTTGCACAGTTTAGGAATAATAAAGCCTAATAGATAATTCTGTTGGAACAATTTGATTTAAAATCAGATCTCTAAAATTTATGTGTCATTTTATTTTTCACCTCGCCCACAAGCTGTAATGGGTGTTGTATAGGGTATGTTTGAAGCATCTTACATCTAACTTTAGGTGTGAATTAAGCTGTGAGAATGACACATTGGGACTGTCAAACAACAAACTCTGGTGCAATTATGAGTTACCCATCACTCTTTAAACCAAAGGTATCAAGGAATTTTCAAGGATGGTCATTTTGCAAACCTTTGTGCAATGTTAGAATGTTTATTTCATTTAACTCTTTAGACCTCAACCAATTGCAGGAAACAATGCTTTATTTCCTCAAGATTTCACCGATTTTAGCTAAAAATGGGCATTTTTTTGGCCCTTCACCTCACTTTAAACCTTTGTAAATTTTCTAATGCTCATATGGTGATAAGAATTCAACTTTTAAGTTCGGCTGAACAGTATCAAACAGGAACAGCAACTTCTGTTAATTTCTCATCGGTGATATTTGCTTTTGTCTTGCCATGAAAAATCAGTGAAAATTGTTCAAAAATCGACCGTCAATGGTCGTTTTGAGGAGACTAGACCCGACCGTTTTTGGCCGTTTTAAGGTCTAAAGGGTTAAATTTTCCTGAACTGCGCAGCCTAAGAGAGGACAATTCCAGAATTGGGCAAAATCAGTAATGGACAATTCCGGAATTGTGTCCATTCCTACTTGGTGCATAACATATAGACCCAGTTAATTTGACAGTTTTGCTTGTATTAGCTCAGTTTTATACATGGGGAAATACGGTAAACAGGTCCATTCTTTGGTTAGAGTATCAGAACAGCTGGGTCATGTTCCTGGTCTTAATGGCTGGTGTATAAAGCTGTTTACACCTAACTTAAATGGAGAGTATCGACAGAGCGGAATGTAAAATGTAAGTTAACACCATGCGTTCTACTTAAATCATAGATAAAGAATAGGGTCGAGTCTGTTGTTCCCTCAATTCCCTTAGCGAGCTATTCTTTCTTCATTCTAAGCAAGCACCATGTACTGCACGGTTATATTTGTTCTGCTCTCTGCTGTTTCTATCATAGAGGCAAAATCGTGTTTTTGTGAAAAAAAACAGCATTTAAAATGTGACAACTGTCTACCAACACGTGCCACGGTGGACACAGTGAAAAGCTCCTTTGTAGAATGGGAAGATTTCGTTGATATAAACCACATAAATTACAGCACCAATACTTTCCCCTTCTTAAGAAGAATTGAGATACAAGGAATACCTATTTTCTATTGCTCCTATGGAACATGTAGGTAAGTTTGTGAAAAGTTGATACTTAATAATATGACGATCAATGTCCTTTGTGTAGCCAAAGTCAAGTCCTCTGCGCATGTGCAAGTTATAGCCCTGAGAATAGGTCAGCAAGGTAGCAGGTAAGGTCATGCACCAGTGATTTCAGTCAGGTAACAGGTAAACTTACATGCTGCTGGCGACCTCCTGTGAAATATACATGTACTAAACCAATAGATCTATAAACTAAATTTAAAGCTAGTTTTAAGCTCCTCACAAAAGTTTGCAATGAAGCATGCTATGGTATATTTTAAAAGCAGCAATTTATTTAACTTAAACTAAAGAAGCTCACTTTTTCCTTTGTAGTTTATTTCTTGTTTAAATGGGAAAAAAGGGCGACTGAGTGTTATCCTCTCTAACAAAAACCCTGCTAGCTTCAAAAAAATATCTCCCCCAGTCTTCAACACACGTGGCTTCGATTTTTCTCACCTGGGAAAAACTACAATGTATAACCATAATGTGTTTCAGACCTAACTAAAGGTAAACTATCCTAAACATGAGTTTGACCCCCCGGCTTAGATAATAAAAAAATTCTCGGAATTTATCTAACTTAAACTAAAAAAAGCTGACTTTTTCCTTTGTAGTTTATTTCTTGTTTCAATGGGGAAAAAAAGGGCGACTAAGTGTTATCCTCTCTAACAAAAACCCTGCTAGCTTAAAAAAAATATCTCCCCCCAGTCTTCAACACACGTGGCTTCGATTTTTCTCACCTGGGAAAAACTACAATGTATAACCGTAATGTGTTTCAGACCTAACTGAAGGTAAACTATCCTAAACATGAGTTTGACCCCCCAGCTTAGATGATAAAAAATTTCTCGTATAAAAAAATATAGAAAATAATTATTTCCCACAGGAAAATTCAACTTACCTATCCTGAAGGTGTGAGAGCGTCAACTAGCAGCGCTAGCATCTATCCCAAAAGTGAGATAGCATCAACTGAGACCGTTCTCTTCATAAAGAAGTCATCAGCAACTACTAAAGCAGCAAATTATCATATAGAAGTGACCGCTGAAAGTGCTAGCTTAACTACAAAATCAGACAGCACCTCAGCTTATATAGACAATGGCTCAGAAACTCTGGAGAAAAATTCTCCTCGTGCAGACAGCGTGTTGACGTCCACCCGTGTGAATGATGATGCTGATCAGAGCTCCTCCATTTATATAGACAGGGGAAGTGATGTCACCACTGTGGCAAATGTTGCAACATCTTTCCCCTCCTCGCCTTTGAAAGCAGCTGTCACCTCATATTTAAATTTCACATCTGCAGGTGAAACAATGGAAATAAGCGCTGTGTCAGCTAATTTTGAAACAAGTCCAATGCCTGAGGAAAAAACTAACCTTCCATTTCGCCATAGGACTACTCTCATAAATGCCATATCTGGAAGCTTTATGTCTCCAACATATGCCACAACGCAGGATGGAACCTTAGTAACTAATTTGCCTCAAGGTATAAGTCAACAGCTCTCTAACACCTTGGTATATACCAATGTGATCACTGCTTTGGGTTTCATGATTTGTCTCATTCTGGCTATAACTTTTGGCATCAAATTAATGAAGAGGGAAAAAACTAAAGAAAATAAAACCAAAAGAATGGCATACATGGAAAGAGGGGAATCACTATGGAGCGAATGTGCAGAACCACTGTCTGGTGGGGAATCAGTGGAAATGCAGGAATTATAAATTATCCTGCTATATTATATGGTAAAAGCCACCATATTTTTGTTTGAGATAAAACCCAAACAGAAGGATCACTTAAAAAGCAATAAGTTATAAACAGTTAAGCACTAAAAATCATGATAACATCATTTCTGTATCATGATTTAGATCTGATCATAGTCGCCATCCTATGGGTCACTTATTTAAGATATCTTAAAGTATCTCACCCTTAAATAGCAATATGTAAAAGCAATTATTTACTCATCATATTAAGCTCAAAAAGTATCTTAAATAGAACTATATCATAACTTTTTTATATGATATAAAAATAAAGCGCTATTAAAATTGTATAAGATTTCATGGAAACTCCATGTTAACTCTTAAATTACCTATATATGTGCTACATATGCAAGCTATTGTAGTGTTAGATTTCAGCCAGTACAAAAAAGGTTCAAAGGAATCCTAGGTTAACACTTATGCTAACAATCATTTATCTATACTTTAGTGCTGGTGTTTATCAGTCTGCTTATATATTGTACATATAGGTCATCATGATGCTCCAATGAAATATGGATAAATCTGCTCAACAATAATTCATTGGAGCATCCTATAAACCATGCAGAGCTGCTTACGATCTTTTATCTTTAGTTTAGTGGTGGTGTCCATCAGTCTGCTTATATATTATACCCATTGGTCTTCATGATGCTCCAATGAAGTGCTATAAAGCAATCTCACTATCTCTTCATCAATGCATATTAAAAACCAGTAATCAGGATATATACCATAGTCTCTAGTTATCCTTAACTTACTTAGATTTTATATCTGTGTTATATTGCTAAGATAGCACTCATATATGGTATGAATCTTTTAGGTAAAATAAATGCTATCAAGCAAACAAGATAGTGTTTTATTAATGTTTAATTATAACGAAATATTATACCATTATGCAATGTCCAAATGATGTAAATTAAAGTCAACATCTAAAATGTGAACATGAATCAAAGCAAGAAGCTGACCATAAAAAAGTTGCATGTAATTACTTCGAAATGACAACTACCTGGAGCTATATCGTTGTAGTGTCCCTCATAAAAATGGTCAACAGCGGTCAGCTTTAGCCCTAAGCTATGCTGACCTTACTAAGGACATGAGTGATAATGAGATGACCACTGGTCAGCAATTTGCTAAAGGCGCTCCCTACATGATTTCGAAACACACATGACGCCTTACATAAGGCCAACCAAATTTATTGTAAACTTAGTTTAAAAAAACATTGAAAATGATTTTTTTAAAGCTTTATACTTAAACAGGTGTAAATTTTAAAGCTAAAACCAATATTTTTATCATGATAAAAGTTTATAAAGAGAAAGAAGTAAAAAAAAAACAACAAAATGTTGTGAAACAAATACTTTAATATTGTTTAACCTTACTTAACGCTACAACAAAGAAAGATGCAGGTCAACCCCCAATTTTCATTAGGGTCAAGTTTTTAATAATAACTCACTCTGCTATAACTGCTTGGCGAGACAAGATGGAATCCTTTGGTTTACTTGAGGCTACTATACCTTTTATGAAGGTTTTTCAATACAACATCAATACTAAATTCCTATGGGAGCTAAGAGACAAGAGAGCAGATCCAGTGACACACCGTGGTAAGTGTTCAGCACTTAATGGTACTGCAACAGAATGTCAGAAACCAGCTAAAAAAAACCTGTGTCCTTTTCACAACCATCTGAAATTTCTTGTTGAAAAATTTCAAAAAAATATTGAAGAAAAAGACAGCTCATATACAGCCACAGATTGTGCCCATGGTATACCATTGAGAATGCTAATAAGAGCCACCATGTTCCATGGGATAATGGACGATGCTCATGTTTATTGGCTTGTTCACATCTTATGTCATCGCATTTCAGTTAAAGATATATTAGATATCTTAAAGGTTAACACCAGTGCTCATCGCAATGGGGTAAAAAGTTCAATCATCCAAAGCTGGATAAAAAATGAATCACTTAACAAAAATTCCATAAAAGAAGCACTGGTAGGAACCTTTTGGCATTATAGCAGATTTTTTAACAAGAAAAAACTTTATGTTATCAAAGGCTGTTGTTTCGTATATTCTTCCGATCTGTTCAAATTGTGTTTAAAAAAAATAGAAAAATGTCACACTGGATGTGCTCCTACTGAATACCCCAACGTGTATGATATATTACACAAAATCTACATAAATCAGGGGTTTATATCATAAAGTATCTAAGTTCCCATACATAAACTACATTTTAAAACAGGGAAGTTTTAGACCATTAAGATCAAAATTTAGATGCTGCTCTATAGGATAGCCTTCTCGCGGCGGCAGTGAAGAATTCACATAGAAATAGCCGTATCTTATTACAGCAAAACATTCTATGTTAATTTACCAATGATCCTATTACATATAACAAAATAAAGATTTCACAAGACAGCTTAATTATCTTTAATTGAGCTCTAAATTGGTAGCGTCCACCACTGTGCTAGAGTCAGCGGGTGTAACTCCTCGATCTAAAGCACCTTAAATACCAGCAAATTTTCCTTATACAAAACTAACGAAAAAACAAAAGATACTTACTCAATGTTACTTTTATTAACAAAATTCGTTTAAAAAATAGTAAAACTTCGTTTATCTTAAAATATTAACTTCATAACATGGTGTAAAACACCTCTGTGATTTTTCAAAGTTAAAAAACCATGCGCGTCTGCCAAACAGCGGCTAAAACCAAACACAGACCCAGAGCAATGCACTGGTGACATCTAGCGGATAAAAAATACAACATATATATCAATGCTAGTTCTTCCCACTAGAGGGAGACAACAAAATGCGCCCTGCGTTCAGGAACGCAATGAAAATCTGTCATCTCAATTGTAAGCTAGCGCTGTAAGAAAATCTTGGTTAACTTTATTGAAATCTCACACTATTAGTACCTGGCGCAAGATGAAATTGGCGATCGACGCAGATTGGCGAAATGCGCCTGACAGTTCTTGCTTTTATCGCAAGAGGGAGACAACAAAATGCGTCCTGCGTTCGGAACACGTTCGAAATCTATCGTCTCAATTGTAAGCTACCAATGTAAAATCCTTTAATAACGTAATAGATATTCTTCATTAAGACGAATGAAACATATCAAAAAACAGAAGAGAAAGAGCGCTATACACGAGAAGTATTCCGAATTTAAAAGAATCTATATCCTGATCACTAAAAATGTATTTGCTCGTGTGCTTTAACAGTAAACACCACATCTGTGGTTTCACCAACGTGAGGGGGTTTATAAGAAAGCCGATGTCAAACAGTAAATAGAGAGGTCCGGCCCCCATGTCACGAGCCACCTCACTTCCGCTCACGCCACTGGTGCGTCTGCGTCTGGCTTCGCTGCGCACAAAATCTCTACCATGAGATATGTCCATACCGCCTATGCCGCGGTTATCCAGCTGAAGCCTTCAGAGACTGTCAAAATCTCTCCTCTGCTTCCACTGGTGGCCCTTGAGCCATACGTAATGGTCCTCGTGCTCAGGTAACGCCACCTAGATTGCCGAGCCCCAGTGAGTGCTTCCAGATCTGTGCTGAAAATGAATGTTGCTATACCCGGCTTAACCCGGATGCCCGGCTTAACCCGGAAGAATTACTAAAACCTTAATAAAACGTCGATCATTACTGACTAACTAAAAACCTTAAAAACCGTCGATCATTACTGACGAGTATAATCCTCTCTCCTCCTCACTCCAAAGCACATTCACTAATCAGTTGATTCCTCTGCACCAAAAGCTCAGCGGAAAAAGAACAAGACTCGTGACATGGGTACCACTTGACCTCTTTTATTTAAAACCTAAAGTAGCTTAGTATAAGTTCTATTTCTAAGGCGGTCTCCTATAAATCACACCTTTTGAAATCAAACTTTAAATTGAAATCTTCAATTCAAAAGGTGTGATTTATAGGAGACCGTCTTAGATACTACTGAGGTACCCTCCCAGCATCTGCATATACTGCAGCTGTTGTTGTCTGCTTTCTAACATTCAACATAGAGTGTATTAATTGTTTCTAGTTTCCCCACCTTATTTCCCTTCGTCAGGCCCCATATCCCACAACCGTAACAATTAGGGTTTAAGGTCCATTTCACCATAAGCAAAAAAAGTCGGAAACAGAAAAAAATCTGAACACCCCCTGCCCTTGAATTCGTGTGGTTGTTTTTTGAGTGACACTCTACATGTCCCCACCCCCCCCCCCAAAAAAAAGACCGAGGTATGTAATATTTTTGGTGGCGCTGACTGATGCACGTTACGTAGATTTGATCGTGCAGGCTCTAGGTATGCAGGGTGCTCCATATTGAAGTCAAGGTATACAAATCCCACAATGCACTTCGCCGAATTTCTAAGTTGTTCTGCTTTGTTATTTACTTGACTTTGAGCCATACAGACTCACTACAGACTTTCCAGATAGTTACTTGATATCAAATATAGAAATTTTCAACCGCTGAACGCCACTGTCACCGATAATAACAGCGAGAAACTTCCATTTTTCACTCGCGGATTTACAGAAACCGCAGCACTACACGTTCGCGCGCAGCAAAGTAGTGCACGCACTTGGCGGATTCATGCGCAGATTGATAACGGCCGCCATATTGTACAAGAATTTTCAAACTCTGAACAAAATCCATTGTCATCTGCACTGAAGATATTTAAGGAGGGTCCATTTTAACGTACGGCAACATCCTACAGGATCTAAAGCTATGGCTGACGCAGATAAATTGAATATAGACAGTATAATTGCTCGACTATTGGAAGGTAAAGTTGCTCTTCGGTTTCTGTTTACAACCCGGCCCCGATCGTCAATTTCCTTTCAATCGTCACCAGAAGAATGTTGCTGAACAGGGCTATGTGAATAGTTTATCTCTTCTTCTGTCGTTTAGGAATGTTTGCATTCTGGATGATGCTATACAATGGAAATGCTTTGTTAGTTACGGAGTGTGATCGTTCTCGGTCTTTTTTCCGGACGACAATCACAATGGTTGCGGACGACCAGCTGATTCTGCGCGAATCTCCAGCGATGTCATTTGAAATTCCTTGACTACTAGAGGCAAAATACAGCATTTCCAACCTCAAAAATTGTTATAATGACTTGAATGTATCCGCCCATGCCATATCATAACAATTCATAGGGAATTGGGACGCCGTTGCTCAATGGACAAAGTTGTGTATTGTGACATTAAATTAACATTGAATGATTGATCACGGCCATTTGCCTCGGTTTTACATAGTCATAGGTATCCTTGTCACAGTTTGAGACCCTAATCAGGCTAATGACACTTCGTTTTAGGACACTAGTATCTGAGTTGGGCAGCGATCAAAAAGAGTATCCACCCACTCAACGTCTCAAGTGTTTGAGGAAATGAGCCCTGTGCCTGGACAGGCAGTCAGTTCAGTAGTCAAAGGCTGAGACTCTAAATGACACTTCGTTTTGAATACATGAACGATGATCCCAAGGAACGATGATCCCAGAACGATGATCCCAGCTTTTTAGGAACCATGATCCCATCTTAACAAAATGATGGCCCCACTTTTCAAATATGGCTATATTGTGTTTGTATCTTATCTCTGAACATGTAATTGACAAAGTGGTATTTAGATGAAGAGTTTTCCATGAAATCTAGGAAGAATTTGAGAGTGACTATATGCTAATGTGTGTGTGTAGGTACAGTACTCACAGTTTGTCTGTTAATCCATGAAACCCTATGATTAATCCATTAAATGATACGTATCCCCAATAATCAAAAGAAATATAATTAAAAAATAAATATTTACAAAATAATAACTTCTATGTAAAATATAATTACGAAAAAAATCACTCCAATGATAGATCTATTTCTATAGGTACAGACAATTTCGGACTTTTTTTTTTTTTTTTGCATTTTAGTCATATTCATCATTTCTATCTTTTTCTAAGCATAAATCACCAACAAATCATTAAAAATTGGATATTACTGTGCCTATTATGTGTAGGGTATGTAAGTAGCCTGGAGAAGTAGCCTTAGCCTGGAGAAGTAGCCTGCAGTGTGGAAAAAAATCCTTTTCAGATATTTCTGGGCTTTTAATCATTATTAATCATCATTTCTATCAATTTCCATGCATAAATCACCAACAAATCATGGAATACTAGTGCAGATGGGTCAGTAAATATAAGCAATGAGAGATATTCTAATGTGGGATCATGGTTCCTTAAGATGGGATCATCGTTCCTGGGGAGGAGAAAATGGGATCATCGTTCCTTGGGATCATCGTTCCAGTAACCTTCGTTTTACTGAGACTCTAATGACACTTCGTTTATGTGAATTGGGCGACGATCCAACTATCAGTTCAGGGGAATAGTTACGATATTGTCATTGTCATGATTGTGGATAAATAGTTACTAAGTTAATACATGTTATTAACCACTGGGCCAGTCACTGGTGCATGTAGAGACTCGAACTATGGCCATGTCCATGATTCATTCAATCATGATACTATTCATAGACTCGTCACCTCTTTTCATGGTGGCCTAAGTGTAGGAATAACACCCCTGCACCAACTCCTGCGAGTCCCCATCTGTCACTATAATAAATCAATCACTATGATTTTCTATTTTAGGGCTCTTTTCCACTGTCAACATTAACTATTTTCATGTTCAAAGGGTAAAAATTACCAAGGAATCACAATTTGTGGGTCATTTTACTCTAGATCCAGTCATTGATTTGATATCTTATCAGTTCTCAAGGGGTATTGGTGTGCGCAGACTAATTTCTATAAAACCTTGAAATATAAAATGCTGATACTTTTCTAAATTCTTGGTCAATTTTTACATTTGAGACCTCTATTGAAAGCTTAAGACATCAGTTACTATAGAGGGAGAAAGAATAAAAAATCTAGACAGATTGTATTTATTTCAGAGGAGTTTTGACTTAAACCCAAAAATATCAGAACTAAATATTTGTGGTACTTTTAAGATATTTAATCAGATATTTATTATCTATTAGCCCAAAGGTAAAGAGTATAAGAGAGTTGAGGAAAAAATCCCAGAATTTCAGGACTGCTTATCACACTGCCATTTAGAAAATTTGACTTTCCAACATGATCTACCGTAATCTCCCGCGTATAAGGCGCAGCCCACGTATAAGGTGCACCCCCAACTCAGAGAGGCTTGTCCCACGTATAAGGTGGGCTTCCCTAGCCCACTTAAAAGGGTATATCTCATCTTTCCTATCCCCTCAGATGTGTGTGGTGCACATATGCGCGGGCACCGACACATTCCTCTGTGAAATTGTGTAATTTAGTTCTCGCCATGAATATTACCTTAGCTGTTGAAATGGCGTCAAACATCTATTACTCACTCACTCTCCCACGTATAAGGCGCATCCCTAAGGGCAGATTTTTGTTAATTTAGTACTGTTCTATAGAAAAAATCCCCCCCCCCCCCATATAAGGCGCACCCTAAACTCATGGCAATGTCCCTCCCACATATAAGACTCAGCAGCATTTTGTTTGGCGTATAAGACATGCCTTATACGCGGGAGATTACGGTATAATTCTTATCTTACAGGGGTGTGAAATTTCCGCGAAAATCTGCGGTTTTAATGCTCACCAGGACCATTCTTGAGATCTGCAAATCCACTGAGAAAATAAATTACCATTTATCTGAAATAGAATTTCCTGAGATTCAAAGTTTCATCCCAAATCATTTGCCAAATAGAATAGAGATATTGTCCCAATGGTAATTCCAAGCTTTTCACAACATGAGAAGGTGGTTTGATATGTCTAAAGTACTGATTTGGCCAATTTAATCTAAGGGAGTGATCATTTTTTAACAACAGGGGGGGGGGCGGTGGGGTTGAGGGGGGGGTCAGAATTTTTTCAACCCCTTGACCGGGGGGGGGTTAGAATTTTTTCAATACCTCTGATGGGGGGGGGGGGTCAAAATAATTTCACCTGTTTTCAGTGGAAAACCCCTTGCGTTACTATAGGCTAAAAGGGGACGTTCGCGCGCGATTTTTGTCCCTTATGGAAGAATTTTTAAAATCATAATTATAAATTATATACCTTCTTTCATATTTATGTGTTATAGATTTAGGGAATAATTGATATTAACCTTTCGTAGCAGAAAGAAATGCTCACCCCATGATGTGTTGCCATGTTTGGAAAGTGCCAGCCAATCTGATTGCATCTTTCAAAGGTGTAGGTACACAAGAAAATGTAGTTCTCAATGTGATTTGGGGTGGGGGGGTGCTATATAGTGTTATAGGGGTGATCCAATACTTGTCACATTGCGAATACCGACGTCCAACAGACTATCCAACAAAATCAAAAATTTTTGATTTCTCTGAGTCTTGTCGCTCGCTGCAATTGCAACTTTGTCGCAGCAGTGGATCTGCTGCTGTGACATTCCTAGGCTAGCACTAGTAAATATTTTCAGGTAGCCAGTCTGGCGAATTTTTATCAATTCTGATTAGCCAGATAGGAAATCAATTAGCAAAAAAAAAAAACAATGGACAATGCAATAAAAGACACTTAATTTCCATGTGATCAAAGGACATGTACACTTTCATCTTCTAGCTAAGATTTGAGGTGGAGTAGGAGTTGGCTTTAAATATAAAAGGACAGTTTTAATTCCCCTTCTTATATCTGTTGAAAATAAGGTGTTAATCAGTGGACTATAGACCTATGCAGTAGTTTGGTTAAAGGGGTTGACAAAGGTGTTGGCATTTCCCCCCACTATTCCAATTCTTTTCCATGTTTCTGAGAAGTGACAGGACCAGCTACTCATAGGAACATATAAAGGAGAAGCTCAATTTCCAGAGGCAGAGAGTAATTGTAATATGCTAGATTTGTAAAGTTGAATGCCTAAAACGATATAACAAACAATATGGAAGATGTTGGGGTTTCATAATTTCTTCTATTTCTTTTTTTTTTTAACGTCTGAAAATCTCAGATTCATTGCATATGAATAGAGACAGTGTGCTTATTTTTTGTCATGTTATGAGCTCTCCAACGGTATGCTACACTCCATATATCATATTCCCAGTTGGGACTTCTGGAAGGAGGATTAGCCAGTGTGGCTAATCAAATGAGAAAAGTGTTAGCCAGATTGTGATTAGATTCGCCACTGGCGATCTGGCGAATGGCTAGCGCTAGCCTAGCATTCTGTGTGTATTTGTATCGTCGACAACAAACGCAGGACCTTCCGAACTAGATCTAGTGGTCCCCAAGCTTTAGTCTAAACCTGGTAAAATCCAGGGGTTTATGGAACATTCACACTACTACCAGATGGCCTTAGATCATTCACTCTCCAACTCCTGAAACTTATACAAAGTCCTTCATTTAATATATATTTGTGTCTATAGCAAACTCTAACCTACCCTTACCTGCAGTGATAATGCGATTTGATTTTGAGAATATTACTTTTGCTCTACAATACTTAGTCTTATGCATTAACTCAACTCGCATCTACAAATACTGGGCACAAGTGTTGCCGAAAACTTTTTATGGCCTGCATCTTGGCATCTTACCCATATAAACTCATCATAACTGAATAGACTTCGGACAATATTTGGATATAAAACATCTTACTGAACTTGTCCTATCTTTGCTTCTAATAGGCTAATTTGAAAAATTATTTCAGCATTGTGAAGCTGAGATAACGGCATGCCAAAATGGCCTGTATCCTAACGCCCTACATCGGCATTTGATATGGTTATCTTTGAATTGTAGAATTTTACCCCTCCCTTTATTACAGCTATTGTACCACTTCGCTCAGCGATTGTTGTTATAAATGATTCTAAAACCTTTTCCAGTGCGGGGATCACGGCCAGGGAAGAATGTTCAGCTAACAGAATTTGAGATTCGTGGACTGTGTCTAAAATCGCGAGAAATCTTCCTCAGCCAGCCTATCCTCCTAGAACTGGAAGCTCCCCTCAAGATCTGTGGTATGTATTCATGCTATAAGAGGCCCTGTCAGGCCAGGGGTGCAAGTTTTCAGAATTTTGTCTTGAAATCTTATTATTCAGAATTTGATATGCCTATACTAGATTTACCCACATTTCTTTTCTTCGGTCAAAGATTTGTAGTATTTTAGAATCAATTCAGGATTTCTTTGTGTAGCTTCAGAATTTTTAACTCGGAAAAGTTTAGAGACAGGTGGGGGCAGGGTGACACTTTAACACTTTCAGCCCGGGCCCATGAACAAGTATACCCATGAAGCACTCGAGGGTGCTCCCAAATAATTCTGTACAGGTCGGGGGCATTTCCAGTCAATTCTGCCATTTATCTGGAGTGATTACCTTTCTAAAACTAAAAGAATTTTGAAAATACTCCAATTATTAATGAATTTATGGACATTTCAAGTTAACATATGGTATGAAATCTAACACATCAGCTCAAGCCATACATGGAATATTTACAATGTTATAGCTTGCTAAAGTGAGGGTTGATAATTGATCAAATGTTAAATATACCAAATTTCAAACTCGAATATTTTTGGATTGGCTTAACCAAATTGAATGAATTAAAGTTGATAGAAAAGGTATTTCCGTGATCTTTTGATTATGTAATTATTAATCTTGAATGGGAACATTCTTCCAGGTTACCATGGTAAGAAAAGTCAACAAGACTCACACTTTTTCAGGTCTTTTGTTGATATTCTGTTGCCATGGAAACCACATTTTCGTTCCAAATGCAAAAATTTTTAGTTTTGCCTTTCCTGCCATCAGATACAGCTTCAAAAATCACGAAATGCAAATTTTTATCTCAAAAATAACAATTTTTTTTTTGTTTTTGATTATTTTCACCCTTAAACCCCGCAGATAAGATGAGTGAGGAGATAGGAAAGAGGGAGAAAAAGACCCTTTTAATTGGGCTAGGGAAGCCCGCAGATAGGATGAGAATTTTGTTGAAAAACTGACATTGTATTAGTCATTATAAAATGGACACTTGATCCATAAGGAAAACTAACTTGCCCATCATGAGTATAGATGTCAGATACCAATGCCTGAAGAAATTACACCTCTAATCCTACGTAATCTCCCGCGTATAAGGCGCACCCCCAACTCAGGGAGGCCTGTCCCACGTATAAGGCGCACCCCTAAGGGCAGATTTTTGTTAATTTAGTACTGTTCTATAGTAAAAATACCCCCCTATAAGGCGAACCCCAAACTCAAGGCAATTTCCTTCCTGCGTATAAGACTCAGCAGCATTTTGTTTGGCGTATAAGACGCGCCTTATACGCGGGAGATTACGGTAACAGTACATGAGGTATGACAAAATCAGTGTACTCCCAAAATGTTGGGTTTTCCCAACACCCAGATTTTGCTGGTGTTGGGAAAACCCAACCTCCCGGATTTGGCTGGTGTGGGAAAACCCAATGCCCGGGCTGATAGTGTTAAGAACTGAAAATGCATGTTTCAGAGATGGCACTGTTCACTTCAACCTCAAATAACATGAAAATGCATAAATATGAGAGAAAATGAAACCTGTCATGAAATAGTGTACATATTCAGGATCATAGTGGAAAATATTATTATGTGTTATCTGTTTCTTATCTTTCTGATATTAAGGTTTCAAAAAAGTAGGTCATCTCAAAATGGGTGCAAGACCCTTGGTGCACTCAGTGTATTCCTATGGGGGTGTCAGGTTTCCCGCTCTTTTTAAGCAGGATGATGGTCTCATTGTTCATTATTTAGCAGGGGGAACTGATGTGTTTCCAGCTATGGGGCAATGGGGAGATGAATATTCTATACCAAAGTGTTTTCTTCTTGGTTTATTCCACTTTGAATATAGCAGCATATAACTGTGTATATGGCATTATTCTAACCCTTAATATTACATGAACATATAGCGATAGATAAGATATTTTGGAAGGGGAGAGATTTTCTGGTCCACCTATGTTAAGTACATCCTGTGTCTTACATTCCTAAAATATGAGCCAGCTACCAGCCTTCAGGTTGCCTAGTTCACTATATACTCACCAGGAGGCACCATCTCTATAGAACAGTGCTGATGTCACCAACATCCTGTCACCTACTGTATACTGGCATATTATATAGGTTTAACAACTACTACAGCTCTAAACAATTGTTGGTATGAACCTTTCCGAGTTACCTGCGATATAAATTGCTTCAACACTCGTTCATACACCCAGACTTACATCCCTGATATGACCAAATTCGATGTGATTAGACAAATGTGCACTCTGTTAGTATCCAACAGATTTGTCCAGTAGCCAGAAGTTTCATTGGGCTTCAAGAATGTAAAATTTGTGGTCCAAAATGCTACTGAAGTAAACAGTTAAATAATATTGTGTGCACGCTTATATTTATGTTTGGGTGCTCAGTACCTCAAATATAAAACTAGAGGAGCTAAAGTACAACCATGCTTGTGATTTTCGCTCAATATTCAATATCTAAAATGTGGATTTTTGTTGTTTCAGGTGACATTCACGGGCAGTACTATGACCTACTGAGATTATTCGAGTACGGAGGGTTCCCTCCAGAGAGTAACTACCTCTTCCTCGGGGATTACGTGGACAGAGGCAAACAGTCACTAGAAACTATCTGCCTACTCTTAGCCTACAAGATCAAGTATCCAGAGAACTTCTTCCTTCTCAGAGGCAACCATGAGTGTGCCAGTATCAATCGCATATACGGGTTCTATGACGAATGTAAGTTGTTTTTATATGAAAAAGCATAGTAAATTATCTACCATTAAACCCTGCACTTCAGCAGCACTGAGAATTTCGAAGAAAGTTATGTCACAAAAGTGTTCTTCAGACGCTTTATATATTGAGTTGATCCCTGGATGGATCATCTCAGATTCTGATTGCGTACTTCAGTTGTTTTATTTTCTTTTGTGCTTTGTCTGGTGATATGAAACGTAAAAGCCCAACAAGTCCGCTCTAAAAGTCTTTGACTTGCCATCATACTTTAAAAGGGTGAATATGGTGAGTCAGGACGTGAGAGCTTTAGATAGAGGATTGTTAGACCCTCTGTTCATGTCTGCTGAGTCTGTAGCGGCTATACATGATCCAGAAACTACTAGAGGA
Organism: Acholoe squamosa; assembly: GCA_949317995.1. NCBI lineage: Eukaryota > Metazoa > Annelida > Polychaeta > Phyllodocida > Polynoidae > Acholoe > Acholoe squamosa. The sequence goes on from OX439041.1 coordinate 13,526,112, forward strand.
ATTTTCAGATAGATTTCACGGTCCTTCACAGACTAACCCTTACATCTGGTTCACCAGACCTTTTATTAGGTATTATTAGCTTTTGGGCATAAATGTTCATCTCTTCATAAAACGGGCCACCGTTTTCACTCATGTAGGCTAATTTACAAAAATGTGACACCCATTTAGGCTGCATAAAATTGATAGTCAGCTTTACGGATACCGCCCAAACCCCTTAAAAAGGGCCACATGTACCCTTTTTATCACCACTCTACAAAAAAAAATAAGTAAAAAAATCCGCATCCATTGAAAAGATTATAAAAATAATCTCTCACCTCCATTGCATTACTTCTACTTGAAGGGCCTCCCTAGCCCACTTAAAAGGGTCTATTTCTCCTCTTTCCTATCCCCTCAGGATGTGTGGTGCACATATGCGCGGGCACGGACATATTCCTCTGTGAATTTGTGTAATATAGTTCTCGCCATGAATATGACCTCAGCTGCCGAAATCTATTACTCACTCACTCACTGCCTCCCTCATCATTTCAAATAAGAGGAAAAGGAAAATGTTACCTCCCTCACTGCCAAGATTTCATTTAACAAATAAAATAAAAAGCCTCCCTCCCTTGCCATACTTTTTCAAAAAGTGTCCGCAAAGCTGACTATTAATTCTATGCAGCCTTAGATAGCCAAAATAACACTGACAACAATTTGTGGGGAAACAAAATATTGGCTCCAGTACTGTATAAAAAAAAATGACGCTGAATGCATATTAGTGTCAATATATTTTAGGGAGAACCCATGAATATTCACTGAATCACTTTTATGTGTGTTTGGGAGCATCAGTTAGCTTAACCAATTACTGAAGCAATGATGGAAGTTGTCAGGGTTTTACCCGATTTCAGAGCTTGTAAGAGTTCTATATGGATAGGGCGGAGGATCATTCTTTAAAGTCCATATCACAAAGATTCAGATTTTTGTGAAGTAAACTTTAATCAATTAGAGATTTTGGATTGTCTTTTTAGCAGAGCTAATATCTGCTTTTCGGCATCAAGACCACCAAGGGCCATAACACGCCATGTGACCCTCTAGTGTCACAACATATCTGTGGTCTCTGGACCCTATGTAGCCCACCACAACTGCAGGAAATCCCCATGTATAAGCCACAAAACCCAAGTAATTAGTATAAAACGCATCCCTAAGTTTGGTAAAAGCCATAAGCCGCACTAAGGGCCTCTGTTCAGTAATGTCAAACAGGGATGGTACCCTTGAGGTTTTTTTTTTTTTTGGTTGCTGTTTTTCCCCCTTGATTTCAACGATTTCTAAGTTCCAAAAGCTATACATCCCTATCCAAACCATATGTTTTAGGGGTTTCTGCATGAGTATTTCAAGTATTTTTGTGGTCAGTCACTTTCATCCCTGGTTAAAACTGGCAATGAATTGCACCACGAATTCAAAGTGGTCCTATTTTAGCCATGCCTAAGGTCTGAAATGGTCTATAGACTACGGCCCCGCTCCGAGAAAGTTTAGGGTTTGTCAGCCTTGTTCTGGGCACAGCTGATATGCAGGGATGTTAGTTTTCAGCATTTTGTCTAATCTCAGTTTCACATGCCCGTAGATTACTAGAATTTCCGCTCTTCAGTCAAAAGTTTCTAGTTTATTTTATGGATGAATTTAAAACTTGTGTGTTAATCTTCAGAATTTTTCACATATTGTGACTTACATCCCAGGTTATGCTGGGTCTATGGTAGGACCGTTATCTTAACTGTGAGTGTGCAGTATGTATGACGCAGGTGGATGATAAGCGCCTCATTGTCCACCTTATCAGCACTCTTAACAATGGACCCTCGCTGTCAGAGGACCGATATAGAATATGTAGCTCAAACAGCGACTATTAATGGGTCATGTTAGTGTAGCTTTCCCCTTATGTTGTGATAAATAATCTCATTATCGATACCTTGTTTTGAAAATAGAACTCGTCATCTTAAGAATAAAGTAGTACAGGATGTGTACTACCGTAAACTCCCGCGTATAAGACGCGTCCTCTACGCCAAACAAATGCCTGGTGCGTCTTAAAGGATTTTTTCAAGTTGGGTGTGCGTCTTATACGAGGGGTAATTTTACTATAGAACAGTACTGGATTGACAAAAATCACCCTTAAAATGTGCGTCTTATACACGAAAATGCATGTGCTAAGTTTGGGATGCATCTTATACGCGCAGCACGTCTTCTACGCGGGAGATTACGGTACTATAAAACTCAATGGTGCACAATTTTAGAGTCTGGGAGCGGAAGGACTGCACTGTATGTTTCTGCATATAAGCCAGAGGCCTATTGACCCTTTCCAAGTCATGATGTAGCTTAAACCAGGGTTGCTATAGCCTATTTCTAAGCCCACATTTTTTTAAATCTATTTTTGTAAAAATTCATTGTAAGCTTTATGATTTTCAATACAAAAATTTCACTAATAGTTTTCTCCCTATGTCATGGTGTGGCTTATATTATTAGCACATTTATGTAATCATATGGGTACGTCCTTGCATATAAGGTGCACCTTATATGCAAGTTATTACAGTAATTTGAGGAGCTGTGCTAAAGTGGGCTAGTATGTCTCTGTGAACTGGCAATTTTCAATGTTTTCCACTGATCTATTGAATCACACCCTAGTCATATGTGAGTGGTTAGAGGGAGGGGAAGAGAGATGATATCATGATCAGTGTTTTATGGTAACTCTGATCATGATGCAAAGCTGTTAGAAACATCAGAATTTTATTTGCATCTACTTATTGTATGTATATAAATGGGTTACCTATTTGTCTGCAGGTAAACGGCGGTATAACATCAAACTATGGAAAACATTCACAGACTGCTTTAACTGCTTACCTATTGCTGCCATCATAGACGAGAAGATCTTCTGCTGTCATGGCGGTAAGTACACGGCGACTAATATTTTCCTCATGCCCCATTCATTGATTTCATTTTCCCCAATGCACCACTACCTTATTGTTTTGACCCCCCCCCCCCCTCCCCGGGCTTATAGCTTTGTCAGGGCCATTGCCCCCCAGCTCTTATTCCGAGTAAGCAGGTTGTCACATGGGCGCGGCCATTGCTGGAGCTTATTACCAGCGAGTTCTACTGATAACACCTACCAGATGGGTACCAGTTGGCCCCCGAAGGACCGCAGTGAATAGATTTGGGTTCTCTCTTTGGCTAATAATTAAACCTGCTAAGTCTGTATACAAGACGGGCGCTTATTCAATGTATAATTTTCAGTGCTTGAGCTATATTTTGTGACTCCCATAGCCCCAGCACAAGCTCAGCACTAATTCAAAACTCGGTGCTTAAACACAGCAATAGAGTAAATGGCATTTTAAAGTATGAAGTTAGGTTCTAATGTAGGGGAAGACGATGGCATTCTGGGCTATTGGCCAATCAGGCCAGTAGTGTAGCGTAGAGCAATGTATTTTCAAATATCCGTTTGGTTTAGTCAGATAGCCAATTACAAGAAATCACAGGGTTCCCACTGGTCAGTTAAAAGTCAGTTAAACCTATTTTTCTTTAAAGGTCAATTAAAACAATATTTTTGGAAAAAGTCAGTTAAAAATGGCTAATTTAGGGGGTTAATTGTCAAATTTCACGCAAATTCACTAAATTTCTGAAATGTTTGTAAGGGCTCGACAAATCAGTTTGGAGAATGTGTGCCCATTGGGCACTAGGGCAAAAAAAAGTTGTGCCCAGCAGGCAAGCTGTCTGCCCGACACCTTTGCTTTCTCTACTCAAAATTACATATTTCGACAAATAAAACACACCCACAATGAAAGTAGACACTGATAACTTGTGCAGTGTAGAAGAGTAGTGGAATAAGGCCACACCCAAAAAAAAGTTGGTCTACGGATCGCCCTCTCCATATTTTCGGAAATACAAATTTTTTTTTTCTTTGAAAAAAATCTTGTTTCCGGATTTCGCTCAGTTTCTATAAGTTTTCTCTTTGTGAAGTTTGGCAAAAATTTAAAAAAAAAAAAAATTTGTTCGCTCGCCTCACTTTCCCACATTGGAATCCATTGGATGCCAAAAAATTCTTTAAAAAAAAAAAAAAAGAAATTCGCTCGCTCGCACCATTTTTTCAAAACCAAAATCCGTAGACCCAACTTATTTTTTTGGTGTGGCCTAAGCATAGAATGCAAACCAAGTCAATAAACAAAGGGTAGTAGTTTTTTGACAGCTGTGCCCATTGGGCACAACTTGAAATTTATTTTGTGCCCAGAACATTATTTTTGAGTCCCTGGCATTGGGCACAGGGATTTGTTGAGCCCTGGCTTGTGCACGGGAGTGGATAAATTTTTCGTGGGCTCCGTAAATCATCCGCTATTTGGTCAGTTAAAAGTCAATAAATGTCAGGTAAAAGTCGGTTAAAACCATGATCCATAAATAGTGGGAACCCTGAATCACTGCCCTGCAGCCAGAAATACTGGCCATCAGCCACTGGGCGAGTGGTGTTTGTGTCTAACCCAGATGACGCATGGAGAATTATCAATACAGGTATACATTTGTAGGGGTCGGCGAAAACGTATGTATTGTAATTTGACATGGTTAAAAATGTGTGCCCTTGCATTTACTTTGCAGGTCTGAGCCCAGATCTTCAGTCGATGGAACAGATCCGGCGAATCATGCGCCCCACAGACGTACCAGACCAGGGTCTGCTTTGTGACTTGTTGTGGTCAGACCCTGACAAGGAGACAATGGGATGGGGAGAGAATGACCGTGGTGTGTCGTTCACATTTGGAGCAGAAGTTGTTGCTAAATTCCTACACAAACATGATCTGGATCTTATATGCAGAGCACATCAAGTAAGTTATTCTACACGCTTAGTCCTTTATAGAATACACATGGCCTATTCCATGTCAGTTCAACCAACCTTTCCAGATGACCATCTCAGATTTTCTTCTAACTCATATATATGATTGGTCCATGCATCTGAAGTACTCTCCCCAAATATTTCCTCAAAATTCCAAATAGTCTCCACCTGTATGGTGTTTTGAAGTAAAATTATCATATCAATACAAGCCCCATATCTAACTCGATATGTTTCCCAAAGATAACGATGCTGGAGTTAAATTCTAATTTTGACAGATTTTTGATTATTTAAAATTCTTGAGTCCATTGATTTTTTCCTTTTTTCCGAGCCTCAGTGCATCAACACACAGCACAAAGGGTATGTTTCTATGCTTGTTTGCTGGTCTCTACAAGGAGTAGTACATGTCTGATTAAACTTGGACCTGTAACAATAGCGGTTTTCTTATGACAGGCTTCTGGAAATTGCCCAGAAATAAGGGTTTGCTCCCGAGGGCTGACCCCCCTCCCACTATCTGGGCCAAAACTCGGGGACTATTTGGAATTTTGAGGAAATATTCGGGGAGAGTACTTCAGATACATGGGCCAATCATATATATGAGTTAGAAAAAAATCTGAGATGGTCATCCGGGAAGATTGGTTGAACTGACACGAAATAGGCCACATAATAGCGATCCTTCACATTAGAGGCCAGTAAAGTACTAAACCTGGAAGCATCATAAAATTCCAAATATTTTATGTATCCTTGAATGCAGTACCGCATACAACATAGGTTAATGAGCGGGTACCCCATGTTATTCAGACTATAAAAGACTTAGCATCTGAATTAGTTACACTGGCAAAAAAAAAAACATTTTATGCCACTGTTGGGAGAGGTTATTGGCACTGCAACATTATCTCTGGGATGTTAATATTCGCGTGAAATAATCCAAGTTATTATTAAGCCAATGGTATTTGGACCTATTGGCTTTTACTACAGAGGGTATGGGTCTGAGCTCAAAAATCACCAGATCCTCTCTTCAAGGAAACCCTTGCTCAGAGTAGGAACAGGGGGTGGATTATTTCCAGTCTGAAGAGTATAGCCTAGAGTCAGTAATTCCCTACTATCTTGTAGTGTCAATTTAGTCATGAGTGCTCAGGGCATAGAAAGCACCATATCAGATTGGGAATATCATGTGGGCATCACATACACATAGCAAGCAAATGACCCTTACCTGTGATGGATAGTCTGTAGTGGCCCTTCAAGAATGTTTATGACACCAGTGACAATAGCCCCTCCCCTTCAAACAAACAGAATACAAGGTAGTTACCCTGTGTTTACATATCTCCAACCCCTCTAACAACCCCCCCCCCCCCCCCCCATACACACATAGGAGCGTAGAGGCCAAAGGGACAGGTCTGTAATTGTGCTTACCCCTACCAGCTTACATATGCACTATCTCAGTTACGGTGTCAGTAACACCGACACAGGTACCTCCAAGGGCCCAAACTGGATCTCTAGAAGTGGGGTAGGGGTTGAGGCTCAATATTGTACAGGGTAGGACACTGTTGGAGCCGCCATACTGGTACAGACTGCTTGACAGTAGGCTCAAAGCAGACAAACCCTATGGGCTCAAAGCAGACATGGAACTACAGTGACTGACACTGTCCTAACCTTTACTCCATAACCTCTGCATGGAGAATGACTCAAGTTGGTGCACGTGGGTACCTCTGTTTACCACTCCCCTACCTATACTGTGATCCCCCCATCTCCCTACCACCATCCGTCAGAAGTACAGTGTAGTCAACTCATTGCTGTACCTGTCCATTCAAGTGGACAAGGTACCTTTAGGGACACACAGAATTTGCAGTGGAAGTAATCACAATGGATATAATCCATGTATAGTCTATGTCAGTAAACAGCCATATTATTCTTATAGATTGAATTTTGACTGGAGGGTGAGTTAGAACTATACCCATACCCACAAAGAAGAAGCCTGCAGCTGTACGTTTGCAACAGTTCTTACTTTGCTTGTTTAATAGAGCCGCATTGACACCTTAAACAAACCTAGGGATTAGTGTCCACAGTCATTAACCATTTGTTGACTCTTTAAAGGCTGATACATAGTATATCACTGCATCATGCCCACTGGTCATCATGATGCATGAATACAGCCCCAAGGATTAGCAGAAATAATCGTCCAAGGGTTAGCAGAACCAATCTATATATAGCGCTCACATTCGTCTTTGGGAACAGGCTGGTTATAAAATATAAGACTGGTCTCCCAGTTTTGTGAATTTGAGTTGACCACACTCTTACGCCCTTTAATAGTGTTGTATTTGAATGTATTTTTTTTTGTAATATTTCATTCATATAATTATGAGCAAATTGTCGTTGAAGACAGGTGCTTAGCACTATAGAAGGCTACGACTGACTTTTATTGACATGATGCATGAATGCCGTCATCTACAGTCCTAAATATAATAGAGACCATTGGCCTTACAACTCCGTTGTATAATCCTGTGGCATTGTGCCCTCGTAATAACTTGGTATAAAACAAAACTAGAAAAGGTCAAGGGGGAGGTATAAAATGGCAACCTATGCAGACATCTATAAATTCATTGTCTATTCAAACTGCACATGTGCATGACAATTTGACTCTTGTTCGTCCACAGGTTGTAGAAGATGGTTATGAATTCTTCGCCAAGCGGCAATTGGTGACCCTTTTCTCAGCACCTAACTATTGTGGAGAGTTTGACAATGCTGGTGCTATGATGAGTGTCGACGAGACATTGATGTGCTCCTTCCAGGTAGGTCTTTTGGATCTAAAAATAAAATTATTTGCAAAAGAAATAATAAAGTAAAATGAATGAGGATTTAACGAGGGTCTCCACAAATAATGGGGAAAATTAAGTTGACAAAAACCACGAGTAGTTGAATAAGAAAGCATACAGAGAAAGTGGCAGCACCAGCACCAGCACAACTAGAACAACTTGATTGTATTTCACAATAAATGCTAACTGTACCCCTTTTTGATTTCATAGTACAAATGCTTAACTAACTGTAACCTTATTTTTTTCACACTTTAGATTTTGAAGCCTGCAGACAAGAAGAAATTCCCATACGGAGGGTTGAACGCTGGCCGACCAGTAACACCTCCACGAGGCACAGCGAAAAACAAAGGCAAGATGTAAGAGTGGAAAATATGGGCAGGGATTAACAAAACAAACATGGACGAATGGACGTGTATGAGTGTGGACACAGACGACTACTCTATCAAATTGTCGCCTGGGGACGCACCGCCATCTCTACGAAAGATGATCAGTGCAGATGACAAAAAGTTTTGTTCCTCTTTTTATTTTTTTTCTGACTTGGGACTTTTTATTGTCGTCTATCGATTTCATCACTTGTTGGTGTCAGATCGCGCTCTCCTTCATGGAAGGAGAGAACGTTAATCAACTAGCAGGGATTAATGTCACCAAGCCAGGCTGATGGATTATATAGGAAGTGCAGGATCACAAGCCATAATAGTCGTACATACAGACGTTGATACTCAGCGTTGGCCAGTTCCCTAGCGTCATAGCTCTAGGTAACCATAAACATCTTGTTCCAAGCCTGTCTTTGACATGCCCTCTATCGATGACAACACTCTGAGGGCTGAAAAGAGGAAAATCCCCCGTACTTATAAATGGATTGTAACAAAAGAAAATCAATTATTTCAAAGAACTGGGGGATGAATATGATGAAACACGACGATGACAAGTGAAAGTTGTGGTTTTGGGCCCACAGTGCACCTCTGCCCTCACCAAACTACATCTGGACATTTGTTCTCGGACCCTAATCAAACTGCGTGTATATGTGTCAGTATGGTATCTCTGTGAGAAAAATGATAATTGTGTAAAGATTGAAACTACTATGTGAGGCACTGTCCAATATGTGAAAAACGACATTGATGTGAGTAACGCCACTACGACCACCACCCCCATGCGACCCTACTACCACTAACACCACCACCGTGACACATCCCTTGTCAGCAACTGTATTGTAAATTATTGTACATGGACTGCCTAATTAAACATTATTATGATGATAACGCTTGTATTATAGAGCGTCAAGAGTATGTGACACGGACCCAAGTATGAAAAGAAGATGGAATATGGAATGACGTGGAATCCCAGTCATCCCTTCAAATATTATTATGACAGTAGATTTATTACGATAAGGGAAACTGGGCGGAGAACGTGTTGTTGATAATCCGGGTCGCATTTATGTAAATATTGAATTTTTAGTTTACTTCACATGTATGCGTTTTTGTAAGATGTTTTGATCGACAGTGAAGGTGTCTGGAAAAAAATTTGTCCAAAATGTAAATTATCAAAAGTGGGGAGGAAAATGATTTGATGGGAAAGGTGTTTCTAAGGGAAAGTCTGATGGGTTGGCTAGACCCTCCCGTGCAAGGCAGAGTGACAGCGGGTACCCGATGATTCATAGAAAAATAAAAGCGAGGGTTCGCCACAGCAGCAGACACATCACACCCTCTACAACAATGTGAATATCTGAGATAATCAATTTCATTATAACAATATGAACATGTAGGTCCAGGTTGTCCAACTCACTGAAAAAATGTGCATGTTTTTTCCTACCGAGTGATGTGCCAATGAGAGTTGCAGACACAGATATTTGTATAATAACAAACCAATGGATTTGCTGAATTTGAGTGCTGCACCACAGATGTATGTAGTAGATCTTTGGGACAACTATTTGTGTGTGTGTAAAAGACATTATGTGAGTGACATTCAGAGTAACTAGTGCGGAAGGGTTTCACTTCAATCATGGCCAAATTTGTACATTTCTCTTAGGTTCTTGTGCGTTTTATGTCCGTTAATCAGAGAGTTCTTAGTCTGTGTCGATAAATATTATGATGCATTCTGGAATCCCCCCCCCCCCCCCCATTGCTTAAGTACAAGTGAGGGAAGGCAGAAGAATAGGCGTAATAATTTATGACTGATGTACTGAGAAATTTGAGTTGCTTAAGTAAAAAACGCAGCCCGGCTTTTTCAAGAAGGATGCTTTTGGCTAGTTGTTAGCGACCAGATTAGATGGAGCCTTAGGCTTTACTGTGAAGGGTCTGATAGTACAGTGACACTTTGGTGGCCGCAAAAAAATGCCATTGCATGGTAAACATACTGGGAGGGAATCGGCTAAGAAGGTGTACAGTACGGGATAGTGCCACTATGGTTCCCGAACGGAAAGGTTAAAGAGGATGATACAAGTCTGCTGTGTCTGTCAACACAAGATCTTCATATCACCAATGTTTTAATTATTAGAAAAATTCAGAATCGTCTTTGCCCGAACACAAATGTATATAGGTCCAGGGCAACATGCATTACTCATGCACACAATTAGTTGATATCTATATATTATGTATATTGTAGACATTGGGTATTAAATAATTATTATAATGATAATAGAAATAAAAAAAAGAAAAACAGTAACCAAGTTTCCCTTGTGGGAATGTAATATTGCAGTTTTGAATGATGCGTAGACACTTGTGAGTTAATTTATATTTTTGACAATTCTCATGACCATGACTCGAGAACCCTTGTAAAGGCCGTATGATGCATTAAGGTCCGTGTTCCTTGGTTGTCATAATGCATCAGTTCAGTGCTGGTTGGTCTACCCACAGAACTGCGAAAGCTTCAGAAGTTTAAATGACAGGGTCGGCATGATGCTAGACCCTGAACGAGTAAGAAATACCTTGATGCATCATGACAGCCAATGGGGATGCGGCACTTACAGGGTTGTATGATCAGTATCTGGTACCAATAGGTCGTCACAACAGTGAAACTCTGCCTTGGCGCGTGGGGGGATCCTGGCGAACAGTGTGAAGTTTGTTGTATGTGTCGAGCAGTACACCGATAATACAACAAGCAAGAAGCACTACTACTACATAGTTTTATAAATAAAATGTGTTTAAGATTCATGTAAGAACAGCTCAGATGATTAAAAGTAGCTAGTTTTTGAAATGGGTGTTGTTACTTTGTCTAGTGTTATCATCAAACAAACGATACCGCATTCAACGTAACGGGTTCACATAACCTAATAGAGCACGTCCCTCTTTTTGTCAATATTTTAAGCCTACAAAAGTCCCTTTGGGGAGGTAACCGTTAACTACTAGAAGAAAGATCTACATACTTAAAACGAATTCTAGCGTGAAACTCACTAAATTCTTAAAGCCCTAGATGGACGTTTAAAATTCTATTACTGGTAATACTTTAGCATTGCATTAAATCCTGAGTTATGAGCTGCAATGGGCTTTTGAAATTCCATAATTGCGAGGTAGATCTCGTGGGAATCCTAGTCTGTATATCTTGCAGTACGTCTTCCAAGCAACACCTTGTAAGTGAGGAGGTATTGCATAAAATAAGATGCCGGACAGGATCACTGTTGCCAACCTACCTCAGGGTAGTGCCCTCTGATACCACACGGGGGCAGCACCCACTGGTACCTATATTGTGTGCTAGGGAGCACTAGTGGTGACTGCTGCCATGGGGTAGGTGGGTTGCCTTTAGATTTCTTATTTCTAACGGGGTTGTATCATAAGTATGGCCCCGTCTGACATTTTTTTCCGTCCCGGCCCCCTTGTATTCTACAAGTAACTCTTGCTGAAAAGGAGTTGAACGCCCCACGCCCCCACCAACCTAGAGGATTCTGAAATCTCTCTCCTCTCCTTCCTTATTGGTTGGGCCTCTCTAGCCCACTTAAAAGCGTCTATTTCTCCTCTTTCCTATCCCCTCGGATGTGTGTGGTGCACATATGCTCGGGCACTGACACATTCCTCTGTGAAATTGTGTAATGAGGTTCTCGCCATGAATATGACCTTAGCTGTTGAAATGGCGTTAAACATCTATTACTCACTCACTTCCTTATTGGTACGAAATAATTATGACCACTTCTTTATACTCGAAGTACAATGGACCTGATGCAGAGGTGCCACTACACAGTTCACCAGGGTTTCCTAAGTTTGTTCTCTAGGATTACTATACTACTTACCCAGCAAATCTGTGTCAACTTTTGTCATGCTGCGCCAGCCTCACCCCATGCGCTCTTAGGACTCCACGCGTGGGTGATCACGGACCATGACAAGATATGACACATGAGTGAACATCCCAGCCAAATTTGTGAAGTTGAGTCAACATGCGTGAACCTTCACCAACAATGACACATGATGACATCATGTGTCATCACACATTATCACACACACTGACACATGGGTCATGACACAGTATCACATATATTGACGCACAGACTAATTTGTGGGTGGGGGATAGGCAGGGGGGGGGGGTTGCATGTGGTTGTGGATTTCTGATATTTCATAACTTTATTAACATCAATTCAGCTGTTCATATGCTGGTTCCCATTGAAGATATCTCTCCTCTGCATGTCATGTGTTGCCCACTTTGCTTGAAAATGGATAGATATTCTGTCAGCTGTGTGAGTTGAATTTTCCTTGTATCAGTCTTGAGAATGCCTGTTGAAATGATAAGAAATGGTCATAAACAAACAGCAGCAATCTAATTTTGACCACCCACTCACATCCAAGTTGATAAACCAGGACCACTCCCATATGGCAGCCTGAATCCCCCAGAATTTCCCTGAGCCTTGCTCACATAGAAAGTTCTACATTAATTTGGGGTGTTGAGACAAATAGCTGAATTCAGCAACAAGATAGATGTTCAGGGATTGTAGATAATATCAATGTGTTACTGTATAAATGCTTATCACATAGGATTTCAAGTCAAATCAATCTAGAACTGTGTGACCACCTACCACAAGATCTGTTCTCCATGGCTGCCTCTGCCTGACTGTTTTGAAAGCAGGAGGAGAACAAAGGAATGGGAGGGAAATTTGAAATGGACCAATCAAAACACAGAATAGTACATAATGTGTCATTGTGTGTGAAGTTGTGTCATGGTGGGTGAGAGTTGGCGAATCTTGACGCATGCTCACATCTCCTCACACAGTCTGTCATGCTAATGTTGGACAAAGTATCTGCCCCTATTATCACTCAATACAGAGTTTTTTTTAACCAGCCTTTGAAGAGATCCTGTATATTTGCTCTAATCAGCTGTGACCTAGCTGATCAGTAGACATTAAACCTTCATATCCCATCAATCCAGGACAAACAGATACTTAGATATCATGTAAAACATATGCAATTCCAATTCAGTGCTATGTCCCATAGACAAAACAAATGAGCTATTATGTCTAATGTATGCACTAAATCACATATACTTGGCTATCATTATGTTACTGATTCATATGTATTTCATGCCATGTAAAAAAGAAACTTGCTCTGTGAAACATAAATTCTCATATTGACATTTACTCAATAGGCCCACTCTGCAAAGTACAAGCCATGAGAATCCATACAGTTTCCATAGTCTCTTATTGTTGAAGGCTTGGTGAAGAAATGTCATGCTAGGTGAGAGTTGACAAGTATTGACACATGTTGACATGTGCTCACCCTGGTCCCCTCACATCTTTATTGACGTAAGTGAAGACATGTGAAGCTGCCTGAGAGTTGACAAGTATTGATGAATGCTCACCCAGTTCCCATCACATCCTTATGGAAATGAGTGAAGACATGTGAGGTTGGGTGAGAGTTGACAAGTATTGACACATGTTGACATTTGCTCACCCAGTTCCCCTCACATCTTTATGGAAATGAGTGAAGACATGTGAGGTTGGGTGAGAGTTGACAAGTATTGGCACATGTTGACATTTGCTCACCCAGTTCCCCTCACATCTTTATGGAAATGAGTGAAGACATGTGAAGCGGTGTGAGAGTTGACAAGTATTGACACATGTTGACGCATGCTCTCTCAGGTCTTACTGAAGTAAAAGGATTTACCATTTGTAAGAGGGGGGGGGGGTCTGACTTCGAATTTCTGCCAATATCATTCCAGATAGAGAAATGTTAGCATCCCATTGGTAATTCCAAATATCCCTGTATAGCATAGTGTGTTATATTCTGCCCAAAGAACATTTGAATCACTTTTATCCTACATACAAATATTAACTAGCAAGCCATATATTACGCTTCAGAGGAAATGGGTTTAGGGATTTCACACCCCTGAAATGCCGTCATGCTCTTTTTGACGCCGCTCCCTTCGTCATGGTTTTTACTATAAAAATTTATAGGAGGTTTTGACACCCCACCCCCACTGCGTGATGACGTCATTTGTACACAGCCCCTCTGCGGAAGGTCCAAAATGAAGTGTTCATGGACCCCAAGTGTGTTACTAACCAGGGCTGCATTCATTGATTAATAATTCAGAGATGTTAGACCTCAGAGGCTCAGAGGTTCAGAGGCCCCTCAAACTTGACTCAAGAGTTAAATGCAGTTTCATGTGTTGAGAAATGCCTCCACTTATAAAATGTTCAAGGGTCCTGAATAGAGATTTTCAGAGGTTTGACGGGCTTCCCTAGCCCACTTAAAAGGGTCTATATCTTCTCTTTGCCGGGTTTCCCTAGCCCACTTAAAAGGGTCTATTTCTCCTCTTTCCTATCCCCTCATGATGTGTGTGGTGCACATATGCGTGGGCACTGACACATTCCTCTGAAATTGTGTAATGTAGTTCTCACATTGAATATGACCTTAGCTGTTGAAATGGCGTTAAACAACTATTACTCACTCACTCACTCAGAGGTTTGACCAACACCCTAAGTTTCTGATTTTAGTAATAGGGTAATTTTATAAGCCACAAATGGGAAATATTTCTTGTGTATTGACTTTGTCACCAAAAGTAAGTCCGCATCTTTGAGAAAAAAAGGGCCATTTTCAGGGTCAAATGTCTAAGAGAGGGGGATATTTTTCTCCCTAAACAGGGATGTAAGTTTGCAGAATTTTGTCTGATTTCAGAATTTTCAGTTAGAGATGCCTATATATTTACACAGATTTCTTTTCTCAGATCAATTTCTTGCAATATTTTACAATAAATGGAGAACTTCTATGTGCATCTTCAGAATTTTTCAGACATCCTGACTCACATCCCTGCCTAAAGTCCGCGGGAAAGGGGATATTTAAAAGCCCTAGTGTGGATGGCGTGTTTTTGGTATGCTGAGTGCAGGGTCAGGGGTTAAACTGCAAACCCCTGACCCCCACATCTGGTCATTATTTATCAACAGGGGGTAGGTGGTGGGTTTCCGCGCGTCTGTGGGAAAATTTTTTACGCCCCCCCCCCCCGTCAACGACAGTCAAAATTGTTTGCGCCCCCCCCCCAAACCAGAGGCGCGGAGAATTTTTTGCGCCCCTCTTTGAGCTATAGTCGCGCGCGGGCTTTTTTGCTCTTTTTAGCCCCCTCCCTCAAGAGGGGTCAAATTTTTTTAGCTCCCCCCCTCGGGAGGGGTCTGAAATTTTTACGCCCCCCCTCAAACCCACCATCCCCCCCCTGTTGATAAATAATGACCACTCCCTAAGGACCATGTATCATGTCGATTTTAAGAAATGGTCATGTCACCATATATATCGAATTCAGTTGTTCAGACCATACTTAAGCATACTTTTAGAGAAGTGCCAATTATCGCATGTCGATTTTTATATCGAATAGATCTTCATTCTACTGTCTCCTCCCGTATCCCTCGATTTCCAAAGGAGGGGGTATCAGCTTGTAGATAGAAACAAGGAACGGCTAATATGCGAAGATGGGCCACCAGTGTTACAGATGCCCCTGAAGTTGGTTGTGAGCCCCTGGGTGGGGAATGCATGGAGGGAGGGGGCGGCTTCATTTTGTTTTGACAGAGGTGCATGCGTGGCTGGACTGGTGACGACCCTATTCATTACCCTTGATAGGAGGGATTTGGGCAAAGATTCACCCTGTTTATGGCAAAAAAGGGTGCGTGCTACTACAGATCAAAGGGGCTGTGTACAAATGACGTCATGCAGGAGGGGGAGGGGGGGGGTCCCACTCCCCATGACCAAGCATGACAAGGGGGGGAGGGGGGTCATGGGCTGTATGACATCATGTCATAAAAAAATCACAAGTTTTAACAAGAAAAAAAGATTTGTAAAGGTAGGGAAGTTTAATGCATTCATCTGATATGAAATACCAATACAGGCATGCTTTCCTCAGACATCCCACTCAAAGAGTATCACTCCCATCAATGTCAGTGTTGGTTGACTAGGCCTACTCTATCCTACCTCTAACCCAGGCCCCGTAACACTTTGAAATACCCTTTTAGTTGGACACGTTTTACCATACATAGGACCCCATGTATAGGTTGATCCCTGCAGGTAAGAAGCTCCCTGACCATGAGAATTTGTAGAAAGCTTCAAAATGACCCAAATTCTATTCTATATGATATTTTTCACAATTCAAAAACCCATTGGTAACTTAAGGATTTCTCATTACTTATCAACGGGCCATTCTGTCCTGCAGACATTAATGTCCTGCAGGCTCGGACTGATTTTGGCAGTACCGGATTCCTCACGAACGCAAGGTCTTGAGATTACAGTCAGTCATTCGGTCCCACAGTCTGGTCATTTCTGCAGGCCCGGCAGCAATTTTCACAGCAATGGCCTTGGTCCCACATGTTTTATGGACTGCGAGGGGTGCAGTAGATTTCCATGCAGAGGTGCAGAAAGTTTTCTGACCCCTTCCCTTTTGACAGGTTGCAATTTCCCTGGTCACCCCCCTTGTTCTACAATAATTCACAGGCTTTCCTACTGAAAAGGCATGACATCTTTTTGACCCCTCCCCCACCTTGAGGTGTCAAAATCATTTCTCCCTTGGAAACAAACAACCTTACTCTCCTTTGTCTGAATGAGACTCTAGGGGCTATGCCTTATATGCAGGTTCTACAGTAAAAACTGACTGCTTTGTATGTCTGATTGCAATTGATGGTCTTCTGACAATTTGATCCTTTTCTTTTATCATGTATTAGACTATTGATATAAACAGGATTTTTTTCAGGATATTTTTTGACAGGAGATACTTGTGTATGATCAATACCATAGGCATAGTACTCTGTGTATAAGGCACGGAAATTCAATCCACATACAGGGACTCATAAGCTGGTGCTGACAGTGTTTGGCATGTTTTTCTGTTCATTAATTTTGTTGATCAGTGCTTGTTCATCTGTTTTATGTTGCATGTATCCTTGATTGCCAATTCACACCCATTATGTCCCTTTGAACCATTTCAATTTGTTTATTTAGGCTGTACACTATTCATGCACTTTGGGCGGGGGGGGGGTATCTCTGCATGACGTCATGTTAAGGGGGGGGGTCAAGTGTTGTATGACGAAACATGACAAGGGGGGGAGGGGGGGTCAAAAATGGTCAAAAAAAGCATGACGTCATTTGTACACAGCCCCCAAAGAGGGAGGCCAAAATTCTCCTCACCTCCGGTGCAGTAAAGGGGGGGGGGCAAAAAATTCTGACTGTCATCGGGAGTGGGGGGGGGGGTGGGAGTGTAACAAATTGTCATGCGTCCACGCAACTCCCCCTCCCCCCGTTGATAAATAATGACCCCTCACTAAGCTATACGGACTTAGCTGGTTTGCTTATCAGCTAAAGAAATAACACCATCTATTCACTGCGGTCCTCTCGGGGGGCAGGTGGTACCCATCTGATAAGTGCTATCAGTGATAACCGCTGGGAACAGGCTTCAATGGCGGCGCCCCTTGAACAATCCACTACCTCCGTATAGTAGAATAGCACTGGAGGCTGTTGCACATAAGTTAAAGAGAGCACTAAGTATAGCCTATAAGTACCCTCTCACTTTAAAATGTCATGCACTTCTCCATCTTTCAATTTTTACTCATCACATTAGACTAAAGAGCCACCTGCACAAACAGGTACCCAACTGTGAGACTCCTTCTAGTGCTCTTGTTTTCTTAGTAGTTATCATCTTTATTGAAAGGTGATTGTACCTGGAGGCCGTTTCACCGCATTCATGGGGCATTCATCAATCAAACATGGACATCCGTGTTGCGGAGACGGATGTCTGTCTTTGCAAAGATGGAAGTCCTTGTATCACATTTTATGTCCATATTCAAACACCTACTGCCCCCTTCCCCCTCCATGTTCCAACTACGGACCCTAAAACCGAAACACGGATGTCCGTCTTTGCAAAGACGGACGTCCATGTTGTGGAGGCGCCCGTCCGTGTTTGATTGATGAATGTGGTGAAACGGCCTCCTGATCGACTGACATGGGAACTTCTGCAACACACACAAAAAAAGTCAGGACTGAAAAGAAAGCATGATGCAGCTTGTTATAATAAGTCAAAATATTATCTATATAATATTTCTAAAGACTTTGGTTACCTAGAATGATTATTTCTATTCTTGTTAATATTGACCAATCAGAAGCCAGCACCAGCTATTTGCTGCAGAGAGTTGTTTGTCCTTGACCTTAGACTGAATACATTAACATTGTTGGCCAGTCCAGATCCCAGATCTGTGTTGTGGTTTCCATCTAAATACCTGACTCCCAAGTCAGCTGAGGCACTTCTTAGGCAAAAATACCTTTTCTCCTATGTGCAACACCCTCCTGAGAAATGCGCCCCTGGGGCCCTCATATCATTCATACATATCAGGGTGCGCCTTTTTCGCGTTACGCCTGATACACAAGGTGTCATGATAGGTTGTGGCACCATGATCGATATATGCCTGCATAATTTTTATCACAGAAGAGGTCTACATATATATATATACTATAAAATTGCTCCCCAAAAAAGACCCTTTAATATGTGCCCTTGATGAATTACCACCTTCAACTCAGGATGCGCCTTATGCGTGGAGTTCTACGGTACGACCCCTGGATAACCGATTATGTAAGATTTGGGACAGGACCAAAAGGCCAAGGAGGACCAACATGAATGATGGTGTCGCTAGATGTCACCACCTGCTGCATCCTTTAGTACTCCAACGTCATCAGCCGCGTCTCCCCTGCGTCTCGCTCCAGAATACTGCAACGTCACCAACGTCTCTATTCACATCTATGGTAAGCCGTTTCTTCACCCCAGTCATTGGTTTAATATGAGAATGATAATTCACAATATCAGAGAGAGTAACAATTCATACGGAGAGTGAAAATGATAACTCTCCATTTAAAAGATGTTTGCCTGAGAATACCTGTGCATTGGGTATAGAAACTCAGATACTGCAGGGGCGTAGGAAAAGGGGGGGGGGCAGGGGGGCCTGGGCCCCTCAATCATGCTTTGCTTCCTACGCCTCTGTACTGGGTATCTGAAAAAAAGTTTAAATGAACTCCAGATTCAGAAACTCAGACATAGTATATCGCTTGCCATAACCCATAACCCAATATCCATAAATGAAAGATCTTCAAGCAGATGTTTCCATGACCATTATCAATGCAGGGACTATGTGCTTAATGTGTTTTGGGGAGTGTAGACCACAGTTGCTGTTGCTGCGGGGAGATGGTGCTATAATAAGCGGTCTAGGTGGAGTGTTCCCATGTCACTTGTCAATTCTAAGAAAATCTCATGTCATATGTCACTAACTTTGTAATTTTCCCTGTGCTTGTTACTAAGCTCCATGTCAATCTTAAAGATAAAACATTACCCTATTTTCTTGATAGCAAATTTTAATGACATGTCCACCAAATAAAGAGATTCTGGGATAATCATTGAAAATTCAAATACGTATCACTATATATAGAGGAGAAAATCAGGGTTATCTGATGCATTTGATGACGTTACGATTGATGGAAAGGCCGCCAAAATACGCTATAAGGAAAATAGGGTAGGGGTTTTCATTAAAGAAAATGTCTCCATTATCCATAAGAGATACTTAGATGTCACTCGTCGATTAAAAAAAAAAAGACAGTGCGACCTCGTTGGTTTTAAGGTTCTAGAGCCAGGTGATGCGTTCAATGAGTCGTCCCATTCAGTCACGGTGGAGGTATCCCTCACACGTACAGGTTTACTATCCCAGTCTGTTACCAACGTGCAGACCCGTCTGACACCCCCATACCTATATCATACATAGAGGGGGCAGAGTAATACAGTGAGAAGATCTACCACTACCACCTGGAGTTTTAACACCTGGAGGCACAGTACTGGACACTTCACACTTCACATCATGGTCTTTAAAAGGAAAAGGGACCCTTCTTGTGAAAAGGTGAGTTTTATTTCAATATTTAATAGGATCCCTCCTCCCACCCATTCCTATCCTATCTTTCCTTCCTTCCTTCCTTCCTTCCTTCCTTCCTTCCTTCCTTCCTTCCTTCCTTCCTTCCTTCCTTCCTTTTCCTTCCTTCTTTCCTACTTTCCTTCCTTCCTTCCTTCCTTCCTTTCATTTTCTTTTTTTCTGTTCTACTTTTTTTCTTTCTTTCTATTTTTTCTCTTTTTTTTTTTTTTGGTACCACTTCAACTTTAATAGCTCGGGACTTGGCCACGCACCTAGCGACATCATAAAAAATTTACATTATTTATAGAGTCACGTAACCTGTCAAAAAAGGTGATTTATTTTCCATGACCTTGTGAGGACTAAGGTACATTTAGGGAGTGGTCAGGTTCTTCACGGTGCCAAGGTTTGATTGAATACAACTTATAAATAATAAATTCATCTCATCATAAATTTACATAAAATAACATAGTTTGGTGGATCTCCCTATGGATCACCCATGCAGCTTAACAACAATAAAACTGCCACAATTGAAGAAGGTAGAGCATCGGTTGACGTCTCACTCTGTGGATTAGAATAGTATCAATACGGTGGTATTAGACATTTTAGAAATGAGTTAAAATACGCTGACCACGTGGTATCTCACCCCTGCGCATAGCCTACCACGCGTTCATTGATCACTGTGGATCTACTGGCTTTTGTCTTACAATATACCAGGATACAGCCCCTCTTCTCCAGCACCCCCCCCCCCCACTCCAGTTCGCTTGATTCCCTAGAGCTCTTGCACTATAATACAGTGTTATAGATCACCTTATTTCTTTTGAATTGATATCGATAGACATGGGCAAGTCTATCCCTGCCTGAAAAGGTCGCATATTGCATTGTTGACATTTTAATGAGGCATTGATTTTTAGGCTGTCCGAACTGCCTGTCTATACTATAGTAGATCTGGCGGTAGATCTAGAGCCCAGGCTGGCCGATCTGGCCTATTGATTTTGGCCGTCATGATGCACAGAAGTCGGACTGCATCAATCCAATTCTACAATATTGACCCACTCCCCTAGGCGCGTCTACTCACCATGCAGCAGTGGCAGGTCAAGGATCTCGAAAAGGAGGGGGCGCGGCCTAAAAGGAGGCGGTACATCCCCTATTTTTGAATAAATTCTGGGGTCCAAAATATGTAATTAAACTCTACTGGGGATAAGGGGAGTGTGCGTGCCCCCGCGCCCCCTCTAAATCCGCCACTGAATGCATCATGGCGAATTCAAAACCCACGCCTGTTATATGTGCCCCCTAAAGTGTTAACTGGCCTATTTTAAATCATAATAGAACCCAAACTTGATACATAAGTATAAGGACTATATAAAGTAACAATGTTAAGTAATAGGACGGGGGGGGGGGGGTGTAGGGCAATGACATCGACAATGAATGGGTGAATGGGACAACTCTTCTTCAGTTTGTGCTGGTCACTATTCATCAACGGGGGGGGGGGGGGGGGGGTTGTCGAGGTGGTGATATTCCTGACGATGAATACACATTCTATTGCCACCCCTACCCTCCTGTTGAAAATGGAATCAGTTGAAATTGTATCTTTGAAGGGTTGCAGCTTGTCTCCAGGTTAAGGGAGTAGTGATTTTTTTTAACAACTGTGTATGGGGGGGGGGGGTGGTGGTAAATGAATGCCAGGCTTCTCTTTGGGCCGCATGTGCATAAAATCGACCCCCCCCCCCCCTCAAACCCCCTGCATGTTGTTTAAGATGATAATTCCCTGATGTTCCTTGAGCGTTATGATACACTGATGCGGTGATGTTGCATCTCCTTGGTGCAACACCCCCACGCTACTATAGAATAAAGGGGGGCGTGTAATATTTTAGAAACTCCCGGGTGGGGGGCTAAAAAAGTTGGCGCTCTCAAAAATGCCTCCACCACCCCACCCATTAAAAAACTGTACTGTAAAACAGTCCTAAAATGGCAAAAGGTTGGTTCTAGGTGGGCCTTATGGATGTACTCATTATTCAACAAATAGGAGTTTGAGTTTCCCTGTGACTGGGAGGGTTTTTAAGAGAATGTGGGTGGGCACAGTCAAACTCGTGACCCATGGGACACGGTGGAGTGACTCCAATCAAATTTCTTAAAATCATTTGATTTATAGTCAATCCACCGTGTCCCACTAGTGGGTCACGAGGACTGTCCTACTTCAACTCATGCGGAAAAAGAGAACTCCTGCAAGAGAAACTTACAACTACAGTTTTATTAAGATAAAACATCAGCGGGAGGTAGAACTTTTCTGACATGGACGCTGTGTCATGAGACAATTAATCTACTTCTGTTGTAAGGCACTCTTATGCACTACTACTTTTGTAAGTTACTCATATGCACTACCCCCCCCCCCCCTCCTCCTCTTGTAAACGAGGGGGGACAAGGTCTCGTGACTTACTCGCCAGGGATGCATTCATGCATCATGATGACCAATGAGAATGGTGCATTAAAATGCATTAACGGCCCTTAAAGGGCTAACAGCTTTATTATTTATTGCATCTGGAATGAAGCATTTTTTTAACTATCGGGATCAAGAAGGTTGGGGGAGGGGGGTGGTTCAAACCGACGATCCCCTTCCTCTAGTCACAGGCCAGTCCAGTTATATGTCCAGGGTTGGTATGTGGGTTGGTGGGTTAGGGGTCAGATACAGGAACCAGAGAGCGTGACCCCTGCACCAGTCTACACCCACCCAGATACACACAGGCACAACGTGGATATAGATATATACAAACCACAGGGGCCATCCGTGTCAACTCACCATTTCAACCCTTATGTCCTTAACCCTTTAAGGGCCACTGATGCATTAATGCATCATGCCCATTGGTCGTCATGATGCACCAATGAAGTGCTGGCGAGACTGCTCCCACAGGTGAAGCTACCATAAATATTTCACCTGCTTCACAGGTATGAAAACAGTTCTCGAATAAAATCTGATAGGAAAAGGATAGAATTTGGCCACGTGACTAATGTCATCATATATCTGGGCAAAATAATCATGAACCTCCCTATAGTTTGTTCACAAATTACATGTTACCCTCACGTCCTTCTTGTTTAAAGTTGATTCAATGGGAAAATAGAAAGAGGTCTGTACAGTCAGTGTTGCCATATATATATATATATATATATATATATATATATATATATATATATATATATATATATATATATATATATACACACACACAGACACACACACATATATAAATATATATATATATATACACACACACACACACACACACACACACACACACATTCCTTCGTTCATATATGAATAAATGGTACATAATAGTAGCAGTGGCAATTTGTTTCACAAGGACTGCATTCATGCGTCATTAGGGAGCGTTCATTATTTATGGCAGGGGGGGGGGGGGTGCCAATCTGGCAGAACGAATACGTCAAAAAAAAATGACCCCCCCCTGGGAATAGGTTGAAAAAAAGTGACCCCCCCCTTAGGAATGGGTTGAAAAAAAATGACCCCCCCCCCTTAGAACTGATTGAAAGAAAATGATTCCCATCACATTACCTTATACATTTAACCATGTTCAACAAAGTCTGTGTACATCAGGTCTCTTCATTCCTGTCATATTAGGAGAAATTGAGAGACTAATGCACTTTAGCCGGTGCTAAATTAAGTGAACCCTTTAGCTACCCTAATGCTAACCCTAATGTGCAGCAAGATGTGCGCCAGCTAAAGTGTATTCTACCTGAATTTAAACCATTCCAATTATTATGTTAAAAATGGGGTGGCCGTTGTAGAATGTCGTAAAAGCTATCAGCCGTTAGCCAGCTTTCATTTTGTATAAATGCAAAGCCTTTTTCAAAATGGTCCGATCTTTTGAAAAATTGAAATGTGAATACCCTGCCATTGATTGATTGACATCTGTATAAAAAGTACCTATTTTTAAGGCTCCTCCATAGGGGGCACTAGCATGGGCCACTACTGATGCAGTTTAAGTGGGTACTATATTTCCCTGTGTATGGCCTCTGTGCTCAATGAAAAAGCATTTTGGACCATTACCATACTTCAACATATGGTATTTATATGTTTTTTCAGCTATATCAATTTCCGCTACCCTTATATTTCATGCAAAGAAAGATAAAGGTTTATAGAAAATGTCTAAAGAATGATGTACAAACCATAGATAAGTCTTGAGCAAACTGTTTGCCACTCCCTCATTATTTCATGTAGAGAAATATAAGCCTGCCCTGTGTATAAGCCTGCCCTGTTTATAATCCTGGTAAATATGCCACTTAAGTGTGTTTACAAGCCCGTACAGGCTTTTAGTAATACACAGGGAAATACAGGATGTCTTAGCCAGCTATATCATGCAACCTATTCCTGACTAACTGTAGTGATTGAAGCACTTGCAGCTGTCTTTTCAAAATTTGCGCATACAAAGACAAACTTTTTGAGATTTTTCTAGTGTTTCAATTTCATTCTGATCTCATTTTTTAACATTAATTTAGTAGGTGTGATGGATATCAATCGCAAAAGCATTTATTTCAAAAGTGAAACTAAGGGTTAGAAACTGGAGGTTCTGATCAGTAGTTGCTGTGATTATAGTAGGTGACTTTTTTACCACCGAGAACTTTGCTGGCACCTCTCAGCTCAAGAGACATGCTTTTCTATGTATACTTCTAGGAAGCCACTGCTGTCATCTACTCTGATGGTCCACAACAGATTGGAGAATGTTTACCATTCTCTCTTTCTTGACAGAAGACCCTTGTGCCAGATATAAGATGATAAGGTGATTTGATAATGGTTCACTGCTCCTGACACCCTGAACTAATTACCCAGTACATGGAATAAGAAAATGGTAATTGGAATTACAGAAAAATGTGCTTTGCGATCTCTTTTGGCCACCAAGATTATTGAAAATGAAGTTTACCGTAATCTCCCGCATATATAAGGCGGAGCTCATGTATAAGGTGCACCCCTAACTCAGGGATGTGTGTTTTGCATATAAGGCACACCTACTGCTTCTGGATTAATATTTTAAAAAAACCTTGTATAAGGTGCACCCCAACCTTTTGACATATGCTGTAAGACATAGCCTCCCTTGGTAAAAGCCAACCTACATGTACATTGAATAGGCCTAAGTTGTGGGGAAAGCCTTGCTAAGGTGTTACCGCGACATTGGAGGGTGTGAGGGCGGCATGGGATGGAGTGAGGGTGGCATTGGATGGTGTGAGTGTCACATGGGAAGGTGTGAAAAGCTATGGCCACCATAGAGTACTGGTAGGGTTGGAGGGGAGCTGATACTGCCCAACACCTTTACAGCATTCATTAGCTTTACCCATAGGTTTGATGGAGGTGGGGGGCTATTTAAATGTTTTTCAGGGAAAATCATTTTATGTATCAAATGATATTTGAATAAACCCCATGTATAAGATGCGCCCTTAACTCAGGCTGATCCTATAAGGCGCACCTGGGCTCTGATTCGCACATAGGCCTAAGACACGCCTTATATGCAAGACATTATGGTAGTCAGGACTAAAACATTCCTAAATACAAACTTCATGCAAGAGAATACATTTTTATTACTGTACCACATTAGTTAAGTAGTGCAGCATGGGAGCAATAATAATGGAGTATGAGAGTATCTCCCAAGAATGTTTTTGGAATTTCTGGAGCCAACTTCATATTCTCATTTGATCTTTTGAATTTGCTCCTACAGTGTGCCTTATCCACAAATCACACGTTATATATGGGAGGTACTATTGAATTTTAAAAATATAATCATGAGCACCTTTAAGCAACGTCTAAAGGAGCACCAGGTCTAGTGATGTAAGCAAGTTGTTCTAACACTCGAGTGCAGTTGGGTCGCCTTTCCTGCAATCTGATTGGTTGAGAGCGCATGTTGGGTCAGGGGACCCATAAAAGCACTTCCGGTCTCACTTCCTGTTTGTGGCTTTTCTGTCTTATTTGTGAATTATTTTAAGGAAAATCAAAGCTTTTTCTCGTGTCAGAACGTAAACAAAGGGCTCCGGTTTGTCTCTGTTCCGGAAACCCAAGGCCCTCGGTCCTCAAGCTGGGCTGATCGCCTTCGGCAATTGTTGGATACTCTATTGAGCAAACATTTAGAAGATTAGTTCTTGAAGTTCTTTAATGTAGAGTAGACTTGTAGTGTTACAAATTCAGTTTCAGCCACATGTTGACATGCTGATCTTCGCTTCCTAAACCCCCAAAGTTGTGTCCCACTCAACCCACTCACTTTACTTTTTAGTTCCCCACACAGTCACTGGTGGCAGCACCATATAGGCATACCGGTCATACCACATCTCCCTTTTTTTTGGAAAATGAGAAGTTCACTTATTAGTCTCTTTGTCTTGAAATGTTCATAGATGAATAATACCTATCGATCAAAATGAGTAGCTCACTTATCAATCTCTTTGTCTTGAAATGTTCATGAATGAATAATACTTATCAACCAAATAAGAACATGATTATAGCTAGTATCTTGCTATGAAATTATCTCTCAAGTTAAACTAAACTGATATCTCATTGAGTCTTTCACATGTTTTCAATCAGACGCTTAGGTGCAGATCTGGCTCTCCCAGACCTACGAGGCTCAGTAATATCAGCCCCTGGCGGGTCATCAGGTTCATTCACATATGAAGGGGCACCCGGCTGATCAATCCTCAGTGTTGGTTTGTCAGGTGAGTCAACCCTAGGGGTGACTGCATGTGATGGTATGTCACGTCTTGGTGTAGGAGGATGAACTGCTGGAATAGGTCCTGTATTAGGTGGACCTGGTATTGGTAGTGTAGCAGGTGGTAGTCCAACATTTCTAGTCATACAGCGGTTTTGCCTCAGGAGGCCTGTTGGGGTTGAGATGACATATGATCTCGGTCCATTGGCTTTGCCTACAATTGTGCCATGAGTCTTGAGATCAGGGAGCCACACTTTGTCACCTGTTGATAACTCTCCGGCTTCTTTCACACGGTGTCGTTGGTCATAGTTCAGTTTCATACTGGCTCTGTACATCCTCTCCTTTTTTCGTACAACAACCGGGTCTGGTGTGCTTGGTAAGAGTTCAGATGGATAGCAGGGGACTCTGGTCTTTAATTTCCTGCCCATATTTAGTTGCGCTGGTGAGAAGCCATTATGGAGTGGTGTGTTTCGGTATATTAATAATGCTATAAAGTCCACATCAGTAGCTTTGTTGAGAATACCTCTGACTGTCTGTACGGCTTGCTCGGCCTCACCATTTGACTGTGGATATCTCAGCGAAGATGTTACAGGCACAAATTTCCACTCATCTACAAAGTTTGCAAAGTCTCTTGCACTGAACTGAGGTCCATTGTCTGTGACAAGTATAACGGGGATGCCCTGATGAACAAATATTTTCTTAAGTTTGGCGACAGTCTCTGCGGCGTCAACTCCTTTAGTGACTTTGCTTGTCTCAATATCCCTTAAATAGTAGTCAACAACTACTAGGTAGTTTGTTCCAACATGATAACAGAAGTCAGCAGCAATTCGAGACCAAGGACGGTCGGGGAACTCAGTTCCTTTCATTGGCACGATTCTTTCTCTCCTGTACTACTGGCCCAGCCCTCGGACCGAGGGCCTTGGGTCTCCGGACAGAGACGCACTGTCGCCCTTTGTTATTACGACCAATTAATCTGTTTTTATAGTTTGCACCAACATGATTAAATGGATATGAATGATAGGTAATGAGAAAATGTTGGGCAAAATTGTGGCTGCAATCATTAACAAGTACTATTACTTGGTGGAGAATTGTGAACTTCGCGACGTGTCGCGAAAAAAAATCGTGTTGTGTTGTGAAATTTTACATTGTGTTGGCGAATACCCCAAAAAAAGGAATTGCGCCGCCCCTCAGGAATAGGTTGAAAAAAAATGACCCCCCCCCTCTCACAATAGGCTGAAAAAAAATGACCCCCCCCTCTGAATACCCCTAAAAATTTTGACCCCCCCCCTCATTTGCTCACCCCCCCCTGCCATAAATAATGAACGCTCCCTTATGATGACTGCAGCCCTTATCTATCTAAAGGCCGCTGATGCATGCATCATGCCCATTGGTCGTCATGATGCATGAATGCAGCCCAGGCCTGCCTAGGAACTCAGCAGGACTACATTCATGCCAATCCTACAGGGTCAATGCATTCCCGCAGGGTCAGTATGATGCACCAATGAAGTGCTGGCAAGGAGACTCGCCCGCACTTCATTAATGCATCATGACGACCCATGGGCATGATGCACTCCTGCATAGCGGCCCATACAGGGTTAAAGGTTTCAGGGTTTCAGCAATTCGCCATAACAGCTTCCACCTGGACTCATGCCCTGGGGCCGCCACAACAAGATAACTCTGTGTGTCACCACTAGGGGTCAGCTCTATGCATTGACCCAAAACCCGAGGGGGGGGGGGGTTCTTCATTTTATCCTGACACAGTCGTTCGGCTGGAATTAACTGGGCTTCCCTAGCCCACTTAAAAGGGTCTATTTCCTCTCTTTCCTATCCCCTCGGGATGTGTGTGGTGCACACATGCGTTGGCACTGACACATTCCTCTGTGAAATTGTGTAATGTGGTTCTCGCCATGAAAATGACCTTGGCTGTCTAAACGGCATTAACTCACTCACTCACTCACTCACTCACTCACTCACTCACTCACTGTAATTAACTTTGAAAAAATACTATTGGTGAGAGGGATTTTACGAAAAAAAAAGTCACTTTTTGTAAGAGGGATTTTCGGTAAAAAAAACCAAAAAAACAACACTGCCTACCACTGACTTCTTCTGAATATTTTACCCCAAAATTACCTATTTGGTGGAATAGAGGGAAATTGGTCAAAGGTAAGCATTGATTATAGTTATTTTGATCTTTTTTGTTGAAAATCCCCCAAAACGTTTGAGAAAAGTCAACCTTGGGGAGAGGGATTTGGGAAAAAAGTGATCCATGGTGACAGAGATTTTGGCGAAAAATTAATTAGAGTGAAAGGGATTTTTGCTTAAAAAGAGACCCTTGACCATAGGATCTTCAGCCGAAAAATGTGACCATTGGTGAGAGGGATTTCTGCCAGAAGTGACCCTTGCTGAGAGGAATTTTCAGGGGGAAATATACTCCTTTTAATTTAGCCCAAAACGCCTCGTGAGACACACACAGGCTTCTACAACTTTAATATGATGAGACCCCCCCCCCCAACCGCACCCCCAGAACCCCAGCCTACATCCTGCAGGGTCCCTCATGTAGTAGATATGAGGTAGCCCAGGGGCACACATGGCGTTATGTTAAGTTACACATGAGTATTTGTTACAGATATGGACAGATACATACAATGTATAATCAATGGGAGACAGGTTGCTGACTACCGTAAAACCTAGTATACAAGGGAGCGGTCATTATTTATCAACGGGGTGGGGCAGGGGTTGAGCTTCCGCATGGACACACAGAAATTTTTTTACATCTGCTCTTGGAAGAAAATGTTTGGTCCCCTTTTTGATATATGGTAGTGCGCAGGCCTTTTTAATAAGGGAGTGATCATTTTTTTTTTAACAACGGGGGGGGGGCTGCTTGGTTTGAGGGGGGGGGGTCAGAATTTTGTCAACTCCTTTGATGGGGGGGGGGGGAGCTCAAAATAATTTCACCTGTTTTCAGTGGAAAAACCCGCACGTTACTATAGGTTAAATGGGCACGTTCACATTTTTTTTCATCCCTTACAGGCAGAGGGGGGGGGGGGGTCAAAAAGATTTTACCCCCTAGAGAGGGGCTTCAAACCCACCACCCCCCCCTTGTTATTAATAAATGATCATTCCCTAAAAAGAGGTTAAATTCCTTTTGCCTCCCTCCCTCAAGAGGGGTGAAAAGTTTTTACCTCCTCCCAGGAAGGTTTAAAAGTTTTTATGCCCCCGCCTCAACCCCCCCACCCCCAGTTGATAGATAATGACCACTCCCTAAGGCGCTGGTTATATGCAAAGATTGACTCTCAATGCACCTTATCGCATCAACAAAAGTTGAGGTATATCCCCTGGGTGCTACCCTAAAGCCTTTGGTATTCAGGAGCGGATCCATAAGGGGTGGTCTAGGGGGGGAGCAGCAAAGAAAATGTGGTCTAGGGGGAGCACAACCAGGGTTCGTTCGGCACCACATATCATATAGTTTGAACAAGTAATCAATGGATAATTCATGACGCGTGTGTGTTAGTGAAGGATAATTACACGAGGGCATAGCCCGAGTGTAATGAGCCTCGGCTAACATACACAAGTCATGAATTATTCATTGACTACTTATTTTATTCCACGAAACCAATAAATAATCAATAGAATTCAAGTTGAAAACAAAAATTATTCCCCCTCCCTGGGACTCGAAGCCAGCCATAGTGTGTGTACACAGGTACATACACCTCGGTGCCCGGCAGCGGACAGCGACAGCGCCCGTCACGGCTTGCTTTGAATGCATCTCACAGTTATAAATCTTTATACCACGATTTCTGGGTTGCACAGTGCTTTTTGCTGGATATTCCCATGCACATACCTGTCGATATTGCACACCCTGTAGGCTGTAACATCAATTTTGTAAGGCGTGCGGTTATCCATGGATAACCTGCATGCTGTGCGGTTATCCATGGATATACCGCACGCCTCTCATGTCCTTCCATGTCATATGTTACATGTTAAAACCCATGATAGTCTTGACCAGGGCAGGGCTCGAACCTGCAGTCTCAGATCCCTAGTCCAACTCCCTATGCAGTGCGCCACAGGGGCTGACGAGAAATGCTTGGTTCGAACCACGTCTCGATATGATACAAAGCCCGGGAAGGCAACGACTGCGGGTTGTCCGCTACCATAACCGCGGGATGCATTCAAACATAGCCAAGCCGACACAGCCGCTAAAGGAGGAGACGTGGTGGTCTAGTGGTTAGCGCATTGCGCTCAGCCATTAGAGGTACTCGGGTAGAGTCCCGGTTCAGGCGCATCTTTTTTCGCCGTGTGCCTGCTGCCAGCCGGGCGCCGAGGTGTACAAATACCATTTTTCGCCCTGTGCCGCTGCCATAACCACGAGGTGTAGATCTAGTCTAACACGGTCCGGGCGCATCTTTTTTCGCCGTGTGCGCTGTAGCTGTCCGCTGCCGGGCGACGAGGTGTATGTACCGATCATGTACAAACACTATTTTTCGCCGTGTGCCGCTGCCAAGCCTAGCCGAGATGGGCGCTGTTGCTGTCTGCTGCCGGGCGACGAGGTGTATGTACCTGTGTACACACACTATGGCTGGCTTCGAGTCCCGGCGAGGGGGAATAATTTTTGTTTTCAACTTGAATTTATTGGTATTCTATTGATTATTTATTGGTTTTGTGGTATAAAATAAGTAGTCAATGGATAATTCATGACGAGTGTGTGTTAGTGAAGGATAATTACACGAGGCCGTAGGCCGAGTGTAATTAGCCTTTGCTAACACACACTCGTCATGAATTACTTGTTCAATGTACACGATCAGTACACACACCTCGGCTAGGCCTGGCTTGCGTCTCGCAGTTAAGGTAGCGGACACACGGGGAAAAAAAGATGCGCCCGGACCGTGTTATACCTCGTCACCTGGCAGCGCCCGTCTCGGCTTGGCTTGCTTTGAATGTGTCTCGCGGTTATGGCAGCGCACACGGCGAAAAAAAGATGCGCCCGGATCGGGACTCGACCCGCCTACCTCTGACGGCTGAGCGCAATGAGCTAACCACTAGACCACTGTGTCTCCTCCTTCAGCGGCTGTCTCAGCCTGGATTGATTTGAATGCGTCCGATGTATACACGATCGTTACACACACCACGGCGCCCGGCTAGGCTTGCTAGGGGGGTCACAACCCAGAATGCTGGGGATTTTCACACTTTGAATGTGTGGTAGTTATATGTGAGTGACCTCTCCGGGCTTTGTATCATATCCAGACCTGGTTCTAGCTAGCCACTACCAGCCAGTCCCTGTGGCGCAATGCATAGAGAGTTGGAATAGGGGTCAAAGACTGCAGGTTCGAGCCCTGCCCTGTCCTTGAAAATTTTGTGGATTTTAACATGTAACATATGACATGTAAGGACATGAGAGGTGTGCAGGTTATCCATGGATAACCGCACGGCATGCAGGTTATCCATGGATAACCGCACGCCTTGCAAAAGTGATGTTACAGCCTTCAGGGTGTGCAATATTGACAGGTATGTGCATGGGAATATCCAGGAAAAGCACTGAGAATCCCAAAAATCGTGGAATAAAAGAGTTTAACCAAGGCCCATTTTCAGGGGGTCTAGGGGGGGCACGTGCCCCCTAGGCCACTCCCTGGATCCGCTACTGGTATTATACTATAGAACAGCATAGAAATTAAGTCCTGGGTGCCTCCAAGTCTCTCACTTCAACTCAGGTGCGCCTTATAATGCGAGGCAGCACAGTATCATAGGGTCAAGCATGGTCCCTATACTCTCACTCTCCCCCTGATGTTTTGCTGAGTTCTGACCAACGGGGGTTGACCATGTCTGGCTTCCAGGGAATAACTCAAAGATCTGGGCCGAATGGGGGTTTTGGACTAATTATAAAGTTCACATAATCTTGTCGGTATCTTTTTTTCTCTCTCTTAATTTATGATTTGTCATGGAAAAATAGTAAGCAGCTAATCTCTTACTAGCATTTTAATGTCATTAATTTACTTAGCATATAGTCCATCACATACTACATATTTCAATAGACATTTCTCAAGATGGTACGACTAATCCCTTTCAAATTGTAGTGGCACTGTGATCCCAGTGATTTTCAGTGTACAAAACAATCTAGTCATAGTTACCCCTCACAATTGCCCTAATCTTCTAATCAAATTCCTTCAAACTTATGATTGCTTCATGATATGAGATCATGGGGCCTGTAATGTACCCCTGGGGTTCTGTCTGACATGAATCATGGATGACCTTATATGTCGGGTCAGGCTACAAGCCATATCTGGGGCTTGGAAATCTCAATGTTAGTGTATTTTATATGGTGTCAAACCTACGTATACATTCATGGATCTAGACCCCTAAAATCGACACAGTGATATGGACATTTTTTAAATCCGACATGGGGACATCTATAGGCTTTTCTTAATTTCAACATGTGGCGTGTGACTTTTCAAATCAAAAGTGCTCATTCAAGCAGTACCTGCAAACGAGGTGCCAGGTACTAGCCCCGACATGTGGCATAGGCCGGGGCATAGGGCTTAGTGACATGAAATCAAAGTGAATACAGTTTGAGTGTCCCCTCCAAACACTATGGAATAGGCCTAAACCTTTTAGCCACCAGCAGCACGAGATTCTTCCCCATATGACTAAAAGAAAATGCATATTTGAAGGTGAAATGGGCTATCCTAATTGTGATTTGCAGATATCCACTGAGAAAATAATGTGCAGGGGGGTAATTAGTAAATTACAGATAGCATAAAAACACACATGCCAATGAAATCCTAATTCATTGAATGCAGGCCTGGAAAATCTACTCATGAGTACTCTGTAGATCTAGGGTCCATGTTGAATCTGATGCAGGTTCTCCCCTTGGGTCACAGTGTGAATGCATGACTATTACATGTAGATTTGCCAGAGCTGAATCTATGCATCATTTTAGTTTTATTTTGTACATCTTGGTTTATTCTGTAATGACTTGCAACTTGTGTAGATGACTTGCAGGCAGTTAAAATGAAAAGTCACTTGAAATGGCTGGCTGGTGTTCTACATTGCCCAAGCTACTAGCCTCACTAGGATGAGTAAAGAATTAACAAAAAATGGCCCAAAATGATATGCCATAAGAGAGTGGTAATTTACCTGGAACACATAACATCACTTTCTGTACTACCAACTGTAGACTTTATATTAGCATAGCATGTGGGGTAATTGGCGTCAAACTAACTGAAAGACAATCACCAGGTCAATCCTACGGCATTCCGTTCAACTCAGGGTGCACCTTATACTGGTATATGACATGTCCGTTATATGTGGGGTATTAGAGTAATTCTCAAGGAAATTATTAGTGACACTAGTGACAGGGGTTTTTGCTTAGTGACATATGAATTAGGCTTTTCTTTAAATAGACATGCCACATTGGGGGTCCCCCATCAAGGGACCCATTTCCTCACTCGTGTGAGCACTGGATCATCGTTCTGAGCCTGCCTCCAGACTCCCCTTTGATCCACAAATATCCCCTCATCTGCTTCCGGCATTCCTCTGGGAGCTCCCCCTTCCTCCACGTCCTTGTCAGCAGCAGCTTCACTTCGAGTTACCGCTCGACACTCCGCCAGGGCCCCAATAGCCCCCTCCCGTTCCCCCGAAAGGTCCTCGAACAGTGGGGAACGCGGTTGTTCCCCCATGCCACACTGGCTGCAGGGCCTCCGGGACAACCCATCTTGCCGTGATCCTTTCCCGGACGGTGTTCAATGAAGTGGCCGAAGGTCTCTAGTAACTGTAGCCATCTACTAGGGTTCCTTGAAACTGGCCAACCACTTTAGAGCAGCATGGTCGGTCTGGATGCGTACTGGGCGCCGCACCAAGTAGTGGTGAAATTTCTTCACCGCGAACACGACTGCCAACAGTTCCCGGCGGGTGACACAGTAATCCCTCTCGCACCGACTCAAGGTACGGCTAGCGTAGGCCAAAGGCCGCTCTTGATTATCCTGTACTTGGGTCAACACCGCTCCCAATCTGAGGTCGCTGGCGTCAGTGTCCACCAGGAGGCGTCCTTCAGACATCGGATAGGCCAGGATGGGTGCGCTCACTAATTTGTCCTTGAGAACCTGGAAGGCCACAGCACAGTCCCGATTCCATGAGAACCTCTTATTCTTTTCGGTTAGTTCCGTGAGTGGCTTAGCTATTGATGCGAAGCCTGGCACGAAACTGCGATAGTAGCCGCACAGGCCCAGAAAGGAGCGTACCTCCATCACTGAGGTGGGCACCGGCCACGCTGACACCGCGGCGATCTTCTCGGGGTCCGTACCAATCCCCTCTTTGTCAATTCGGTGGCCCAGGAAGTTTACCTGTTCACGCACCAGCTGGCACTTGGAGGCCTTTATTTTTAAGCCCGCTTCCTGCAGGCGCCCTAGGACCAGCTCCAGTCGCCCAGCGTGCTCTTCCAAAGACTCTGAGAAAACGATGATGTCATCTAGGTACACAAGGCACGCCGTTCTTTGAAGGCACCTCATGACAATCTCCATGAGTCTCTCGAATTGAAGAGACCACGGTGCGTAACGAAAGCAGTCTTTGGTTTTCACTCCTCCTCCATCGAGACTTGCCAGTACCCGGATGCCAGGTAAATGGTGCTACACCAATAAGCCCCGGACATGGAGTCTAGGGAGTCATCTATCCGCGGGATGGGATATGCGTCCTTTATTGTGACGGCGTTCAGTCACCTGTAATCGACACAAAATCTAACACGTCCATCTATCTTTTTCACAAGGACCACAGGGCTCGCCCAGGGGCCCACGGCAGGCTCAATCACCCCTTGCTGAAGCATCTTATCCACCTCTTGGTCGACCACCTCCCGCCTGTGCAGAGCCAAACGTCAGGGCGCCAGTTTTATGGGGGCAGCTGCCCCTGTGTTAATCGCATGTGCTACCACATCCGTATGGCCCAGGTCTTCATCCTCCTCCTGGAATGCCGCTCGATTACGCTCCAACAGTCGGACCCATTCCGGGTCTCGTTCGACCCTCGCCCCCCTTAACAGGATTGCAATCAAGTCGGCTCCCAGGGTGCCAGCGACAGTTCCGTGTAACTCCTGGTTGCCTTCTGTTACCATCCTACACATCGGCCTGCTCATTACATCTGCATGTCCGAGATGCATACCCCGGTATATAGTAACTGAGTCGGGCCCCGGGTTGCAGACTAACAGGGGCAGAACTCGGCCCATGATTACCTTCTCAGAGGCTCCTCCTACCACTTCAGTGGCTATGCTGACTATCCTACAACTGTCGGTCTTGACTGTCTCCGGCCACAGGAGCCTACCCTCCGCCAGATTGATGGTAGCTCTTGTCTCCCTTAAGAAGTTGGCTCCCAGTAGACCGGCCGCCACAATATCAGCAATGAAAAACGATGTACTGTCCTTCCTTGTTCCGCATTGCAGGACCGTGGAGACCCTGCCCTCCACCTGCAGGGGCTTTCCATCGGCCGTGTGAAATGCCGACGTGGTCGGGACCACCTCTCCTGGGGATCCCGCCCCCTTCCACCACGCTGTAGACAGCAAATTACTGGTAGCTCCAGTGTCCACCACTAGATGAATCGATTGTCCCCACAGCACTCCTTCCACCTCCAGACCGTTCCCCTTCCTCTCCTTCCTCCCCAGCCATTCTCTCTGCTGTTCGGCAGTGTGGGTCTCCCCCCGGCTGACAGGGGAGACCCCTTCTAGTTTCCCGACGACTTAGCCTCAGCATCCCTTCTCCTGGCTGCCTCCACACGCTTCTTCCAGGCAGGGCAATTACGGTTGAAATGCTCCTCCGACCCGCACTCGAAGCATGATCTCCGTGGCCCAGGCTGTACGCCCTCCTTCTTGGTAGACTGGCACCCTCTTATTTGAGTAAATTCTTCGTCTCCCCCTGATAAATCCAGTTACGGAGTTCCCCATCGTCTAAGCATTCTACAAAACGGTCCTTAGCCATCACATCTACCATTGTAGCATCCACATTAGGGTACAACAGGCGAACAAGTCGCGATATTTCTTCGGAGAGTGTTTGTAGTTCCTCGCCTGGCTTTCTCACTCTGGTGCGTAGCAGGGCCTTGTAGGACTCCACTTGGCTCTGGGGTTGGAATCGGTTGATCAGCACTTCCCGCAAGTGCCTATACCCATCTTCTGACGAGGGTTTGACGGCCAAGAGCAATCTCCTTGCCACGCCCGATAGACTAATTCCCAAAAAGGTTCCAGCTTCCATCTCTGACCACCTGTTGGCCAGGACGCAGAGGTCGAAGTGAGATAGGAATTCCTCCAGGTCACTTGATCCATCGTACTTGCCCGGTATCACGATAGGCTTTTGTGTGGGGCCATCGCCCCCTGCCCCAGGGGTCTCTGCTGCAGCCGAGGGTTGTCTGGCCAACACTGCTCTAGGTATCGCATCCCCTCTGAGCTCCACTGTGGGTGTCTGTCTCCGGTCCCTAGAGAGTCCTGGCCCCCGCCTCTCTCCCCATGGGTCACTCACCTCCCGACCATTACCCTCCTGTGTCCTACTAGATCCTTCCCGCTTAAAATAGGCTTTGCCGCCCTCCCCGGTGGTACCCCTGGAACCACCGCTTGCACCACCGGACGCCCCCCGGAACGAATTATAACCTCTCCGGGACACATTTTCGCTTGGAACCGTCTGTGGCTTGGCCATAAAATCGAAGAACTCCCCCAACCCTCTCTCTGCAGGCCTTTCCTCCTCTCGACTCACTTCTCGCCAACTGAGGGTTTTTTTTTTGTAGCCCCCGACCACCTTTCTTCCCCACCGGCTGAGTTGCCGATACCACCAGCCGCCTCCGGCGTCTCCTCTTGCAACTGTCTCCGAAACAATATCTCCTCATCCACTACTTCTACCACAGATCCTTTTCTCCCCCTACTCAGCCCTTCCCCTTCCCCGCCACTAAATTCGCTGTCTGCCATTCTTCTTCTGTGATTGCGCGGGTTTGTGAAATACCAACACCGCTGTCACCGATGTAGTAATCACAAAAGACCAGACACAGCAAATAAAGTTCTATAACAGTAGGTGTTTAGTTTATTTCTTTTGGGCCTTAGAACTAACAGTGCTCATTAATTCTGGTATCGACATCAATTATTCTTGCTTGTGTTGAAATGTACCACCGATCACACCCACGGAACCCGGAGTCACCATCCACACGTCTGCCACCTGTAAGTCTCTTATTGCATCTCTCGACTGCCACCACCGAGCCGACTTTTATTGTGTGACGAGCTGTGACGTCACAGGCGTGACGTCACCAGTCGCCACCATGTCACCCCCAGATGGGATAGACCCCAACTACCGCTCCCGGGCCGTCAGCTGCCACCGAGCT
Organism: Acholoe squamosa; assembly: GCA_949317995.1. Lineage (NCBI taxonomy): Eukaryota > Metazoa > Annelida > Polychaeta > Phyllodocida > Polynoidae > Acholoe > Acholoe squamosa. The sequence goes on from OX439041.1 coordinate 13,564,101, forward strand.
GACCGTGTACTCTACAATACTAGTAATAACTATTAATAAGTGATATATGATCACTACAATATCTACCCATAGGTTAGAAAAATGCTAAAATATCAATTTGATATTTTTGACACTATACCACTTGAAAAGCCTATATCTAGGCTTCTAAATGTGCGACTTCAGTACCACTCTGTTAGGATGGGTCACATATACATCCAATGTCCCATACTCCCGTTAGATTCTAAAAGAAATGTTCATATCCATAGAGATAATCCATGCATTGTTACTTGCACATTATGTCTCCTGAGTGGTAGTACACATATATGCAGAATTGAATGAGGCCTCAGAATTACAGGTATTATGGATAGGGGGGATCTATATAGTACACAAGAGAGACCAAATGCTACCAATGACAACAAATGGAATGTTTTGGTAACTATGGTTACCAAACCTGACCAATAGATTTCATGTCCTTAACTGAAAGTCTCCACTGAGCTATGAGTATTCAGGAAATGCAATACAGAGCCAATATCAAAAGATAAGATCATAATAACACATGGGCTTATCAACAAAGTAATATAATTGTGAAATAATGTAAAATCTTCAAATAATTCTGGGCACCAAAAGGTTAAGAGAATTTTCCACTTTCCTCCATTGGCACCATAAAAGCAGATATCTCCACAAGATGATCATAAAAAATTAGGGAGGGACCACAAAGATAGTGTAGGTAGTTATACCTGAGCACAATATCTTTTATCAATTCAATTTAATTTCAATTTCAAAAGTGTTTATTGCATTCAGTCATAAAATGTTTTCCCAGTGCATTAATAGGCTGACATACCCTCGTGCAAATCAAAAATGTATACAAAATAGGATTTGTTTCAGCAGATCCATTTTTACACTTCATATTATAATGAAACTGTAAAACTTATGCAGAGAGCTCAGCTGTGCTACTAGTGCGAGTGATGAGTGTCTAACACCACATCTTACAATATCAGAAATAACATTAGTATATGAAAAAAACCTGTATGCATTTCAAACCATAGATTTCATATTTTCAAGCTGCTCTGTGCGTACAATAAATTATATTGAGTCTGCTTCTATTCCCAATCTGTTATGGGTATCAGTAAAAGAGATCCCCTGACTCTTTTAACATCAAAGTAATACGCCATACATCATTAAGAAGTGAGTGGTGTACCCATCCGGCCTGCCCATCCCAAAAATAAGCAATAATTTCCATGTAAAATATATTAAACTACCATATTCTGACATCCCTACTCTTGTTCTGACATTCTCCTTTATCATGGCCATTATATAAACAATTATAGCAAGGAGATTGTTTTTCTCTTTAACAATCTAAATGATAAAATGAAAAAAAATATATGAACACCATTTGTATGCCGTTATTACAGTACAGATAGTAATAGGAGAGATAAAAGTGGTAATAATGGATGAGAAAGAGCTTAGATCACAGGGCTGGTCAAACATGGGGGCGGGGAGGGGTTGGACGCCTGAGTGACCAGTACGTCAGTGCTTGAGTGACCAATGCACAGCCTTAGTGACCAGTGCTACCACTCCACTCCCAAGGGTACGACAGGCGAACAAGTCGCGATATTTCTTCGGAGAGTGTTTGTAGTTCCTCTCCTGGCTTTCTCACTCTGGTGCGTAGCAGGGCCTTGTAGGACTCCACTTGGCTCTGGGGTTGGAATCGGTTGATCAGCACTTCCCGCAAGTGCCTATACCCACCTTCTGACGAGGGTTTGACGGCCAAGAGCAATCTCCTTGCCACGCCCGATAGACTAACGGGCAAACAGGAGGGGCTGAACAACCAGTTCCCTTTATCGCTTTATCTTCAGGCCAAGTATTTTTATTTCCTTTGTTATCTATTATTCTAATAATTCATTTATTTACGTGCCTTAATCCCTTAAGGGTAAATACTGCATTGATGCATCATGTATTATTATGACAGCGCGGGACGCCCGCTCTGAAGAAACTGGGAGATGAAGACTGCTCAAGGTTTATCTTTACATTTATGTAAAGGTGTTTTGACCAATTTTGTTCAAAGATTTTCTTTCAAAATGAACTCACATTTGATCGAATCAGATCCGGGGATCAGATGCAGCATTGCCTTCGCACCACCAATTTGAATGGTTTGGTTACATGGTCTTGGTTATTCACCTCTGGGGTGAAATACGAGGGCTTAGTGTATTATCAAATGAAGCCTCAGTAGTCACCTTGTAGCATGTAGCTAGGTCATGGCCCCAAAGCACAAATACATGCAGATCTCACACGCAAACTTAGTGTACTTAGTTAATATATGTTTGTTTCCTGTCCAGAGGCCTGGTGGATTTTCTTTTTTTTTTGAGTTCTGAAAACTTTCTTTTTTTGGTCTTTCAATTCAAGATTCTACATTTGCAATCCCTCAAATCTATACTTGATGGCAATTCCTGCTCTGCTTACCATGTTCATGAAAACAAAGTTTTGTTTTCATGAACAAAAATTCTTCCCTCCATCCTTCATGGGTCTGAAAATTCCCACCCTCTGGACAGGAAACCGATATATTTCTAAGGGTGACCAAAGACGCACCTGACATTATCAAGCCACTCACACGCTGGTAAAGGAGTGTATCATGCCCATTGATCAATATGATGCACCAATGAAGTGCTAGCGAGACTGCTCACCAGCACAGCATCGGGGCATCATTCTGACCCTCCGGGACTGTATCAACAACCTAGGGTCAGCACATATCATAAGGCCTGGCCAGTCTACCCTATCTAATGCAGTGGTTGCAGGCCTGTCAGGAGCTTAATTCAAAACATCCTGGGATCACGACCCCAGCGATCTTAGGAATAAATCAGCCTTATCCTATTAAGCGATCTTAAGAGTTGACTGGGTTCACATATCCTAGCCAGCACTAAGATCGCATCGATCTTAGCCTCAGCCCTCCTACACTATTACAAAAAGAACTGACTAGGCACAGGGGTAAGAGTCCCAAAATAAAGGAATAGCTGTGGAGTCACTCTTCTTCACAAGAGTGCTTATACCATCGTTCCCCATCCCCATATGGGCTAACAAAAGAGCACAGGGTGCAGTTGACCCCCGTACAGTATTCAAGAGTTGTTCCCATGAATGTATGATTTATGCTTGCCTATTAGATGCATTGTGCCCTCCCCCCAGGACAAAGAGAGAGAAGGGAAGAATTACCTTACAGTGCACTTAACGCATGAGTAGCCCTAAGAGCCCTCAAGGACACTCACCAAACGTCCTCCCTCCCCTCTTTATGTATGCAGCAGGCTATTCACTCTTTCGATCAGGAGTGTTCCCTGTAAGTGCTCTTGTACTCAGGTGAAACCACTATGCATTTCTTTCACTAAGATCGCAGTGATCTAAGTGGTGGAAATGGAATAGTGAAGTGATCTCAGGACTAGCTATTCTGGACAGGCCTGCAACCACTGCATTACATAGGGTACACCAGCCAGGTCTTATGATATGTGCCTACACTAAGATTGCTGGGGTTGGGATCCCAGGATGTTTTGAATTAAGCTCCTGGAAGTCCTGGGATCACTTCACTGTTCTTTTTCCAGCACTAAGATCACTGCGATCTTAGTGAAAGAATTGCATAGTGTTTTCACCTGAGTACAAGAGCACTTACAGGGAACACTCTTGATTGAAAGAGTGAATAGCCTGCTGCACATACATAAACAGAGGAGGGAGGACGTTTACTGGGAGTCCTTGAGGGCCCTTAGGCCTACTCATGCGTTAAGGGCACTCTAACGTATTTCTTCTTTCTCAAGTTTTGAAGTGAAGTCCTACCCCACTCCCTTTGGTATCCTCTTGCTGCAAGCCAGACTCTGTCTTCGGGGAATTTCATCTGTCTCTCTCTATTGAGGTAAGATATTTTTATTTTATCCTGGTTGAACATTTGCATTAAAGTTACCTTATTTACAGATGGAATCTAATATATTTCTTAGCCCATATCGGGAACGATGGTATTTATAAGCACTCTTGTGAAAAAGAGTGACTCCACAGCTATTCTTTTATTTTGGTACTCTTACCCCTGTGCCTAGTCAGTACTTCTTAGAATAGTGTAGGAGGGCTGAGGCTAAGATCGATGCGATCTTAGTGCTGGCTAGGAAATGTGATGCAGTCTGATCTTAAGATCGCTTAATAGGATAAGGTAGAATAATTCCTAAGATCGCTGGGGTTGCGATCCCAGGATGTTTTGAATTAACCTCCTGGCAAGTTACTCACCAGGGTTACATTTAAAATGGTGCAGTCCACTGGGCCCATTGGGCATCCATACTTAGACCTATACACTCAGCCCCTCTCACATTCCATCTAAACTATATAAAACAGGAAAAAGGAAAGAAAAAGATGGTTACATTTTTAATCCATGAGTGAAATATTCATAGGGGGGGGTGGTTAAAGCTATTGGCAGGGTGCCACATGGTGTTTCTATAAACATACATAATTTTCCTGGTGGTACTTTTCCACCAACATTAATATGCCTTGGGTTTCCACACACTGTAAAAAGTAACTGTTGAATCAGAGATATAAAGGTACACATATCTCTGGTTGAATCTACTAGGGTTTCTTGTAAAACTGAACAGTGAACCACCATATCTATTTAGCAGTGACCAGTGTAGTTTTTACAAGAAGCTCCAGGTGGCAGCATGGTGGTACAAGGAATCTCTGTTAAAATAACGAGATCTCCGTGAAAACAATGATGGATCTCTGGCAACTTTGAGATGAGGAATCTGTCATTATTTTGATGGCGCTTTTTGTTACAGTGCAGGGTACAGTAAAGAAGCGCGTCTGGCGCAAAAAAAAGGAGAACATATGTTTTTGTGACAAATGGATGAGACGTCCACCTCTCCTATTTCCCCTAATGGTCAGTTTAGAACGGCATCAACTTTGCACATTGCTTGCACCAATTGATCCTGATCAGCCAGATTTCAGAGTTGTACCAGCAGCAAACTGGTTTCTATGCCCATGGCATGTGGCCCGTCTCAAGCTTTATCTTCCTTTATATTAGCTTATACCACGATTTCTGGGTTACAGGGTGCTTTTTGGTGGCTATTCCAATCCACATATCTGTCGATATTGCACACCCTATAGGCTGTAACGTCAATTTTGTAAGGCGTGCTGTTATCCATGTAAGGCGTGCTGTTATCCATGTAAGGCGTGCTGTTATGCAGGATAACAGCACGCCTCTCATGTACTTCCATGCCATATATTACATGTTAAAACCCATGATAGGCTTGACCAGGGCAGGGCTCGAACCTGCAGCTTTAGATCCCTAGGGCCTAGTCCAACCCCCTATGCAGTGCGCCACAGCGACTGACAAGATACGCTCGGTTAGAACCAGATCTTGCTATGATACAAAGCCGTGTGCGCTGTCGCTGTCCGCTGCCGGGCGACGAGGTGTATTCTACACAAACATAACAGCGAGACGCATCTTTTTTCGCCGTGTGCGCTGTCCCTGTCCGCTGCCGGGCGACGAGGTGTATTCTACACAAACATAACAGCGAGACGCATTGAAATCATGGAGTACTGATCGTGTACATACATTTATAACCGGGATTTATAACCGCGAGACGCATTCAAAGCAAGCCGTGACGGGCGCTGTCGCTCCCCAATATTCTATTTTTTTTTAAGACAATACCTCACCACCAACCAATCCAGGCCAGGATAACCCTAATTTGCATAAGGGGCAGGACAACCCTTTTTGCATCCACCCAATAACATTTGGCCTACGCCCTTTTAGGGCAAGACATACCATCCAATGGGAGATCTGAGACTGAGAAGTAGCCAAACCCAATCTCAGATTTATAAGCGCTTGCCCACCTCCATCTGATCACAACACAACCTAAACAATACCACCACACCTTAAACACAGCAACAAGTGTCTGGAAAGGGATCATGCCAGACCCATCGTGCAACCAGCCCAGGTAGGACTATCTCATGGGTCTATTTTAGCATTTAGGATTTTTAACAGTCGTTCTAGCATTGTACATGATAGTAGTTTTATTATCATGGTGCCCAGGTACCCCTATTAACCAATGGTGGTGTGAGCCTTAAGTGTGTGTAAAATGTGGAAGAACTTCTCCACTATCCTATAATTTTTAACACTGATAATCCAACTTACTAAACCTTTTCAGCCAAGCAAACTCCCCACCATTACCTCTCCCCCCATTCACAGCCCACTTAGACCCTTTTTTTCCCCCTTTTACGAACCCCCATCATGCAGCCACAACCCCAACCCCCCCACAACCCCCGACACCTTGTAAATACTTGACCCTACTAACCTCCCACATTTTGTGACTAAGCCAATGCTGTTTAAACAAACCCCACCCATTACATCCAGTGGCGGTAAGTTTCCTTTAAACCCCTCCTTTGACCCTCATGTGGGGATCAAAACAAACCACCGGCCACCCCTGACATCCCTCAATAATGGACTCCCCCGGTCACCCAGTTCACCGGATAGCCCCGCCTAGAACCTTCATGTGGGGATGATTTCCACATCCTTTATAACTCTAGAACCTGTACATCAACTTATACTGCCTAATCACGCCTTACTTGTCATTTTGGTATTTTTGTTGGTCGCCTTGTGAACCATACACCATTATCGATTTTTGTGACTAAGAATCCCCCCCCTTTTTTTTCTTGCTCTGTTTCTCTATATGGAGGCCAGCAACCTGATGGAGGAAGCAAAGACATCACCGACAGGCCAACATCCAACAACCTCAGCAGTGGTAGACCAGACACCAGGACTTACCACCAAAGGGCCTTGTAAACAACAATCGCCATAGAAAAAGAGAATAATCTCAATAATAATTCCTAAATCTTTAATATTCAAGCTATTGTTAAAACTTATGGACTAAAAGTGTAGAGACACGCTTTCCTTTCTGACCACCCATGGACACTACAAACACTGACCCAGTCAGCCTAGTCAACTGATTATAAGGCCAGTCTTTCTTGTTTTTCACAAGGCCCCTTGAGCCAAGGGCCTTGGTCTCACGTGAGTGTGTGAGGTATGAAGTTTGAAGATGGAAAGATACTATGCTAGTGATGGTGAGCTGCTCCACCTACAAGTATTTATAGTAGGAGCTGCTCACCCAGCTCATCCTAAAAATAGTATCAGGTGAGCTAAATATAGTAACTGGGGAACTCCAGTGCAGGTATGCAGGGGGATCCTAAACATAGCACTGGGGTTCACAGAGTTCAGTATGGTTCTAAATATAGCTGCTGGGAATTCCCGGTATGCTGTGAGCTGCTCATGATCAATGGGCATGTCCTCCAGCAGGAGGAGTTGGTCTAAACATTGTCTGCTAGGAATTTCCAGCATGCAGCGAGCTGCTCGTGATTGACGGCGTATCCTCCAGTAGGAGGAGGCGGGGTCACTGAGTGCAGTTGACACCGCCAGCCTTTGGTCTATGGGTATGGCTTGGCTTGTGGGTAGACTCGGACACTGGGTTACATGGTAGAGTCAAAGGTGAAAAGTAAATATGATAAGTACAATACCTATAACGGTCTACTGACAATACACCCCCCTCCCCCTCCCTCAAGCCGAGTGCCTGTACACCGACCGGGCTGCCCAGCTGCTGGCTCTATGAGTTCAAGCTGTTATCGGCACACGGTCGGCGTAATGCCCTTCGAGCACCTGTACACTGACCGGGCTGCCGAGCTGCTGGCTCTATGAGTTCAAGCTGTCATCAGCACAAGGTCGGCGTAAATATTTTTTTTATTGCCCCAAAGCACACTACTATACATGTTATGAACTCATAGTTAATATTAGATTGATATATAAAGGTTTGCCATTGATTTAGGGGTGTTTTCAATCAGTCTCCCAAGTGAAAAGTCAGAAAATCCTGCGTATAAGGCGCACCCCAAACTCAAGGCAATGCCCCTCCCGCGTATAAGACCCAGCAGCATTTTGTTTGGCATAGAAGACGTGCCTTCTACGCGGGAGATTACGGTAATATGCTGGAACTTAGCATTGTGTGTGTGGGTGTGTGTGAGTGTGTGTGTCAGGTTGCAGGAAGGCTAACAATGTAATTCATAGCCTGACTATGTCATTTATCTTATGCCAGTATTCCCGAGGCTTGTTAGCAGCATTGGCCTTAAGGTAGGATCTATGTGTAGGCCCTTTCAGCCTCTCTTAATTTATCTCTTTAGATACTTTTGAATCATATGAAATATTATAATCATCCTGTGACTCGGTTCTCAGATAATTTTGGAGCACATCCTTTAATTACAAAGTAAAATTATCCATAGTCACTCCCAGCTACCTGTCCTCCTTTAAAGTGTATTCCACTTTTGGGGCAGGCAAAATTAAGAAAATTCAGAACTTGATTCACCAAAACGTCCCATTCAATGATTGAAACAGCTAAGAAATATTGTGAAATATCTAAATGATGAAACAATTGTTGATGGTCTGCTGGATAGATGTAAAGTTGAGCCTTAATATAAACGCAGTCAGAGAATCTTATTGAGTATGATGTATTATAATTTTTCGAATACTTTTTTTTTACCAATAAGAGCCTTAATTGACAATAACAAATGTAAACTAAAGGTCAGTAGACCAATACTTAATCTATATCGAGGTAGTACACTCTATAGGGGTATAATACTATGGCATCGCTTACCTCCTGAGATACAATACAAAGAGAGTAAACAACATTTTAAGGGCGATTTCGGAAGGATTTATTTAAAACTCATGGGCTGTAACATATTGAGATATATTGAAATGTATACGATCTGATTGTGACCTGCTTAGACAAGTTCATGGAAACCATTTGAGAACACTGAATGTAAACCTTTTTATATATAGGTAATATGATATCTGAGGTTGTTGTATTATTCTTATATGGCTGATCTGATAATAATAAAAGCTCCAATCTGATGTGATGTTACTTGGCGAATAGACTTTAAAACTTTAAAACTTCAACTTCCTGGATCTCTGCCATCCCAAAAGGACACCCAGTCCTCTTTCTGAGAAAAGATTCCGTGGTTCATATGGTGGCCTCGACATACATAGGTAATAACACATGAAATTGTAAGATAGGAGAAGAGGGGAGGGGCAATTTGATTTGTGGACAAATGGCTTAAGGGGTGTGTGGATGGGGCGACCCCCATGTCACATGTCGATTTTAAGAAAAGGTCATGTCACATGTCACGTAAATCCCCATGTCCCATGTCACATCTAAGAACCTGCCATGTCCCATGTCGATTTTAAGAAAGCACCTATGACATGTCACTAATTTTTTGCCTCATGTCACTAAGGCCCATGTCACATGTCGATTTTAAGAAATGGCCATGTCACCATGTCGAATTTAGTGGTCCACACACATTCAAGGCTCTTTTTTATGTATCAATTACAGAAATCTGTCATGTCATGCTGCAAAAGAAAATACCATTTTCATTTGATCAACTCACGTGGGTCTATGGAACCCCATTGTTTGTTATGATGCACAAATGAAGAGCTGGCAAGACTGCTTGCCAGCACTTCATTGGAGCATCATGACAACGCTACGGGGGTTGATACATATACTCCCGGAGGGTTGGCATGATGCTCCAGTAAAGTGTTGGCGAGAATGCTCGCCAGCACTTCATTGGTGCACCATGACGACCAACGGACATGATGCATTGGTCCTTGGTCCTCATGGTGCATGGATGCAGCCCTGCTGAGTAAATCGCCAGGGCTGCACTCATGCATTATGCTAGCCCTTTACACTCATTTCACTAAGCTAGTACACTTCCCATCCACTAGGGGCACAGTGTGTCTGCAGGGGCAAGCCTGGACTCCACCCCCCAGGCTCCCATAGGCTTACTATAGGAGAGAAGACACCTCTCACAATCATGCCATTTGTCAGAGAAGATATGCTCTGATCTCTGAGAAAACCTAGATGCACAAAGAGAAAATGTTGGCAAACCTGTCATAGTGATATCCTCGGGATATTTTCATGTCAAAAAGTGTTATTTAAACTTTTACATGACTTTACATGAGTTGAAAAGTGACTAGATTCACATGGGTGGAGGGGGCAGAATGGGGGTGTCAAGTGATGGCATCTGGCTCATTAAAACCTACCTAGGCTACCAGATGGGCAGTCACTAATTAGATTAACAGACCTCTATCTTACTCATAACCATATACATGGGTTGAGTTTAACCACACTGTTGACATCAGTCTAATTAAAATGCACTTTTGTCAGGGTATGGTAGGCTGTTAATCATCAAAGGACCTGCCCCTTTCTGGTACAGATTTCCACTGCCACCAATGACCAAAGTCTGCCCCTGTAGACCAGGGGAATTTTGAAGACTGACACTAGCGCCCTCTGACACGCTCTGTAGTATAGGCTTGATGGGGCTGATACATTCCTGGAGGGTCAGTATGATGCACGATTGAAGGGTAGGCTCGCCGGCACTTCCTTGTTGCACTCCTATGATCACCGTCCTTAAAGGGCCAAGGCATACGGCCAAACATTTTATGTCATGTTTGGATCACTGTCTGTGAGGAGAATTCAGAGGGTTGAGTATTATCATTGCATGACTGCAGTGGGCGCTTTCTTATTTTAATGCCCATGTACCCCTGCACATTATTCGAAACAGGTACTTATTTGAATACTGTTTTCAATTATTGCTTTCAATACCCCTTTACACCTGGCAGCAATTCAAGGCCGGCACTTATATGAGGCCCTTGCACTGAAACAGGCCATTACATATTATATAAATGCGCTGGTTGAAAGGTATATAGCTAGTATTGAACGAACATGACGAGTATTTCCATATGGCTCGAGAGGCATATGGCCTTTATATATTTATTACATGATCAGAAATCATTATTCTACCTAATTGGCCATATTTTGGTGTTGTATTCGCTCTTTTGATGTTGAATGGGCACTATTTTGATGTCAAATCGGCGATATTGTTGTTATTTACATCACCATTGCCCTATGACGTCATCTTAAGCATGCTGTACTCTGATTGGCCAATACAGAAAAGGGGGTGTGTCTGATCTAGAAAACTGGGTTATTATTGGTCTAGAGCTGCTAGTTGTGTACCACACGAGCGTACCACAGGCCCATACAGATAATCTAGGGTCTCTTTATTCTAATCAGAGAGTCTCTCTATATTCTATGTTCTAATGTAAATCATAGGGAAATTGTAGTTTAATTGTTTGTGAGTGTAATAAAGGGGAGTACGGGAGACAGGTTATGGAAATTTCCGTTATGCCTTAGGAGTTGTTCATATTTTTTTTGATAATGAAGTCACACGTCTGTACACAGAACACATAGTCCAGTAGCCAGATGCCCAAATATGGCTCAACCTCGCACTAAGGTACGGCAAAGGTTTTTTGATTGATTTTGGACAATTAGGGTATGGCGATTCAGAATCTGCCTGTTGCCGGCCTGGTAACGTTGAGCATTTTTTGTTATTCACGGTTGCTTAGCAACCACTTAAATCAACAAAATAGCATGACAAAGGGGATAAAACATGCACAAATAAAGAAGGTAATCATTCCTACCCCCCCTAAATCCAGGTCAGACATTCTATTTATGGCGATGGCTTGTTGCTAAGAAACTCATGTTTCCTAGCAACAAGGAATTTATCATGTTTTTGCTTAGTAACAGCATGTTTTTGCTTAGCAACAACATGAATTTGCTTAGCAACAGCATGTTTTTGCTTAGAAATCACAATTTAACAGCAACCTTTCAAGTCTTTGAGTGAGTATTTTTACACTTTCTTTCATTTTATCATATTAATAGTCCATGACACATTCATTTATATTGCCAGTTGAAATTCTATTACTAGGTCACAGAGCAATCTACAGAAAACATCAAAAACAGTTATAAACAAGAGTAATATTTGGCATGAATTCACATTTAGTAGACCTATGGGACACATGTCATAAGTTCATAGATATCACTGCAATGAAATAGTGATATGTGTTACCCCCCTCCCATTCCATGTCAGATATTCTACCCTTTCATGTTGCCTAGCAACAAGGGATTATTCAGGTTTTTGCTTAGTTACCATAAATTGCTGCTTAGCTACCAAAAATTAATGCCACCTTTCATGCATTCGAAAGAACAATTCTGTGGTTTTATACATTTTTTCATGTTCGTAGACCATGAAGCAATAGTAATGATATGTGAAATAACAATATCGCATATACTTTCTGTATTCTTCATGTATGTACCTTTAAGTTATTATGATTCCTGATGTTACTACATCATAAATTTATTAAAGAAAGTTTACACCAATTCTTCAATAAGGATGTCATGTAAGTTGTATGTATATCAATACAAAGGTTATCTTGTTCATATTTCTTTTATCTGGGCATTAATGATTTGTACAAGTGATAAAGATGGCGATTTCCCATATTAAATAGCATGGTGAAGAATGTCTTCATATCAGACATTAGATAATAGTTCATAGTGAGTATTTGTATTCTCTCTGTCACTGTGTCTGTGGTCCTGCCTTCCCCATACAAAAACCTGTACTCAAGAAAGAAACATCTTAGAATAATTGGGAATGAATTTAGGAATATGTTCTTTGTGGTTTATTATGGTTTGAGTTGTTTTGTCAATCTTCAGAATGCAAAGTTCCTAATTTCCAAATAGGAACTTTGCATATATTTCCTTACCTCTTACATAATGGGCATGCTCTTAAATGTCATCATCTTCAATTAGGCCAGTACTTTCATCGTGATCCAGTCCGTTAGATAGTGGATTGGCACAATTACCAGTCATATGACACTTGCAGAAGGTTGTACATGGCAGGTCTGCATTTGTACAAGCACACCTTTTGGTTGCACATGGCTCATTCGCACTGCAATTGCAAACCACCGATTTTATTAGTTCTGGTGGGACAACTTCTGACACTTCAGAGACATGGTATGCCTGACTTGATTTCCCAACCATAGTTTTCAATGTCCAAAGTTGGAGGGGCTAACTTTTCTGCCGATTTCCATATTATAGTCTGCAGATGCGCTCTTTTGATATGAAGTTTGAGAGCAGGATCTGTTGGTGGCAGGGATTTAATCTTCCGAGTTATCTTCTGGTGGATGAAGATTGAATATCTTGCTTCATTCATGGGTTTATGTGGCTTCTTTACTTTGTACATGAGGCTAATGAAATGACTGCCCGCCTTTAACACGTCAGTTTCAGGAATGGTATACCATCATGGTCATGGATTACTGGAGGCATTGGATTTTTTTCACCTTGATAATGCTGGAGATCATTTTCACACAGGGTATCAAGCTTGATTTTGGTCATATTGGGTTTACTGACTCTGGGTATAATGGGTCTGACTTTGTCTGCCTTTTCAACCTGATCTACACAAAGTGATTGTTGTTGAGTGACTTCTGTGACTAGGGCATGTGTTCCTCTACAGCCATTTGGAGTGAAAATGTTTAGATCATAATTGTCAATCCATGACGAGAGCTGCCCTTGATTTTTCTGAAGACCTTGGATTGTTTGAGGTTGAAATCCCATGTAAATAGCTGCTGAAGTTCTAAAGTGAAGGATCTCATCATATGTTGCAGTGATTCCGTAATCATGTAATAGTGTCACAAGCTCCTTAGACCCATGTCTATGGTGTAACTTTAGAGCTAGACCCAGTGTTGTTTGATTCCAAGACTTTGTTATTTGTGCCTGTATAGCTTGGGCCATTGTAGTTGAGATCTTTGTTACCTTCCCCCCAGAAACCAACGCAGATATCAATGCTAGCAAAGTTGGACTTGTACTGTCTATAGTTTTCGACTTTGAGAACTGGGCAATGTCATAGTCCTCCTGTTTAGGGATCTCATTGGCCTCCGAGTGAATTTTCCTTTTCAGTTTTTGGATCATTTGGGTTTCCTCACTCTCATGGTCAACTTTGATTAACTTAAGGTTTTTTTGGCAGATGATCTTTAAAGCAAAGTAGGCTTGCACAACCACTGATATCCAGTTTGATGAGGGTATTTCCAAAGTGAATCTGCAATTTTGAAAAGAGTTCTCTTCGACTCATCAATTCATTTTCTTTTGCAGAACCCGGAATATGAATTATGCAAGTCCACAGTTGTCCAGATATGAGTTGGATCCCTCTCCATAAGCTCAATCACCATCCCAATATCATTCTTATTCATTGTCTGTTTCTTATTTTCTGGTGTTTTGGCTGCCTTGATGTTCCTTGTCCACATGAATGTCTTATAACAATCCCTATGAAACCTAGCATCTGCTGCATGCAGATTACTGGGGGCACCAAACAATCTCAGTTGTACATCATAAGCCTACTTATCACCCCGTTGCTGATATATTTGTAGGACCACAGATTTTAAGTCATCCATGCCAGCTCTTTCAGCTGTCCTGCAGAGGCTTAACTCTCTCCACCTCGATGGGTTCTTCTTATCCTTCACTTTACACTCCTCCCCACAGAATATACAATGACACTGAAAATTGAAATAACATAGTTCTGACTTCTGTCTTGTTCTTGGTGGTTCACTTTGTGCTCTGCTACTTTTCCGTTTGCTGTTGTTGCCATGCATTCCCTGTGGTATTTTATGATCTTGTCATCACATTGAGTCAGGTCAGTGTGTACTGTTAGATGCAGACCATCTCCTCTTTCTTCACTAGCCTTGATTGTACTGTTCAGTCCTTCAAATCCTGCAGTACTCAGCTTACTGCTTCTGTTACATCCAGGGAATATACACATCTCTTTCATGATGGTGATTCTATTAAAACAGATTTTTAAATAGAGTAAGATATTTCTATATTTATGATAATATCCAATATGATAATATCATCCAATTTCTGAATAAAGATGACACACTCCGTTTTTTATAAATGTATAAATACCTTTCAATGGCGTAACTGAGAGAGATCAGATGTCTATATACTGAATATATTGCCCACTTTGTTACTTAATACATTTCATCAGTTAGTGTTCCCAATTGGTACAGGCTCTGTATCACCAATTCAATGCAACTTTTGGGATCAGGAGGGGAAGTGAGGGCTAAGAGCCAATATTGGAAAAGGGTTGAATCCTTTTACATGGGGACACTGCAGGCGTGGTGCATAACAATGCATGCTTTGTTTTTGTTAAATATGGTAGCCATAGGAACCATCTTAAATTCGTATATACTCTCTATATACATATTATAAGTGGTTGGTTAGTAGTCATGATCATATAAGTGACAGGGATTTTGTTCATCATATTGAGACAACTCTCCCACTTGGCAAAAAAACATTTTTAAATGTGTTTTTTTTTTTACCAATTTTCAACCAAATAACCAATAGGGAAACCAATAAAAACATTTTAACGCTTTTGTAACGTTTTTATGCCAAGTGGGCTATGTCATGAGTGGATTGGACGATGGGTGGAGGAATAGATGCCTGAGGGTGAGTTTGATGTGTTTTATAACTGAATGATGCTGTATTTAAAAAAGAAGTGGTTGGGAATGAAACATTAGTATTTGGAAATGGAAGATTTTCATTAAAATGACAGGGATCTTCATCCTGAAGGTGAACTGTATAGGATGATGACAACAATGGATTTGAATACACACACAGCAGTTACAGGTAGAACCCCTACACCTGGTGGGTGGGTATTGAACTAGTTGTGGTGGACTCCCCCTGGTGGAATATATGCAAACAATCACTATGAGCGATTATTGGACAAATAATATTAAGAAAATGCTGTGTCATGAGTGGATTGGAGAATGGTGGGGAGAGAATAGGTGCTTGAGATTGAGGTATATGCATTGTAGAACTGAATAATGCTGTAGTAACAAAGTGGTTGGGAATGGGACACAAATTGTAGCAGAGGTGTCTGGTGAAGGATTGCAGAGAATTGAATGAACCCAAAAAACTCCATATTACAATTTTCTTAAGGGCTTAAATAGGTCTAAATTGTGCATATTTATGCACAGAGTTAAGTACCAGAATTATAATAGTGCTGATATCTTGATTAAAAGACATTTAAGAAAGGTGTGGTATCTATTTAGGGAATAATGCACGGGGCATGGCTGTGGGAGTGCTCTAGACTGTATTGAGACATCGAGGGGCCTTATAGGCCCAGAGATGTCTCAATACAGTCTAGAGCATGATGGCAGCCATGACCAAGTGCATTATTCCCGTTATAACACAGAAAAATAACCCAGCAGCCACCAGACAACATATGAATATCAATTGTGCAGTCTAAATATGAGATGAAGTTGACCTCCTATGCTGGGAGTGCATTATCCATCTAGATAATGCACGGTCAATCAGCCAATCAGAACGCAGCATTCAGGATAATGCACTCTGGCTTCGCCCAGCAGTGTTATAAAGTGACACAACATTTTTAATACCTAAAATAACAATCAGAGATCTTGAGGGGGGGGGGGGCTTGATATATTGTTCAAATAATGTCATAAGAATTCTTAGGGTATATTACCTAAAAGATAGAAAAAGTTTGAGGCCCCTATCATTGTCATTGATGGTTCATATGAAGTCTTATTCTAAAAGTTTTTTTTTGGGATCTTGATTTTTGACATGAGTCTGAAATCTACCTATATCATCCAAGCACTCCCGGAGAAATATGGTAGAACCCTACATGTATGTGTGGGTTTTTATAAGATGCATCAATTATTACTGATATGAAGTACCAGCGATTGACATTAAAGATACAAGGGCCAAGGAAAAATAATGCATTGTTGTAATTCCAGTACACCGTCTAAAAATTTACCTATAGCCCATCATATCATTGAAATACAGCTTAACAATCCCAATGCAGTGACAGATACCAGCCAGAGTGTATACTCATTGATGGAATGAGGTGCCAGGTTCGCATCCCATTTGATTAGACTTATATGAATAGCTGATAGCAGTTCAAAAAGGATCCAAATCAGACCAATATTGTTGTTACATTTGATACCAATGACCTTGAATATCACCCAAGGTCACCTTAAAGTCACCAGTTTATAGTCCTAACAGGTAATGTAATCAGTTGCCTTAGACAGTAGCTTAAATGCTCCATTGGATATGTAGTGATTTATCAATAGATAGGCTTGAGATGGGATATACTGTAGGCCTATAATTTGCAAGCAAAAGTGCTGACTCATTCCTTTCCTTTCCTCTAATATCACTCACTAGACCAAAAATGGCATTATTTATTCTAATTACTGACATTATTTTCCCAAATCTGTATCAATAAATGATCTATAATGTATAAGGTCATATATAACCTAATTGGTTTGTATGTAACCTACCTGTGACAGGCGGGCTTCCCTAGCCCACTCAAAAGGGTCTATAATTATCTCTTCTTTCCTATACCCTCAGGATGTGTGTGGTGCACATACGTGCGGGCACCGACACATTCCTCTGTGAAATTGTGTAATGTCGTTCTCGCCAAGAATATGACCTTAGATGTTGAAATGGCGTTATACATCTATTACTCACTCACTCACTCACCTGTGGCAAGGGTTGTTGCTACAATTACATGACAGAAAAGGAAATTCTCTTGCCAGACTCTGTCTGTTTGTTGTTGCCATGAAGAATACAGAGTTAGCATGAACATGCATGAACAGGCAGAGTTGGTTAGTTTTGCATTAATTTAGTTACATATTTTCAAAATTCAATGAATATTAATACTTTTGCAATCAAAATTATTTGGATTTTTTCTAATCAATCTATAACATTTTTATGGTCTTTGCTAGCATGATATTCATAATATTAGTGTTTCCATGGCAACCACTGGGGTCTTAGAACCAGTTCAACTTGATCCATAGG
Source organism: Acholoe squamosa (assembly GCA_949317995.1). Taxonomy (NCBI): domain Eukaryota; kingdom Metazoa; phylum Annelida; class Polychaeta; order Phyllodocida; family Polynoidae; genus Acholoe; species Acholoe squamosa. The sequence continues at coordinate 13,581,833 of OX439041.1, forward strand.
CCTATTGAAGACTGATGAAATGCTACTATATATTTGTGTCTCAAAATTGATAATAAGGAAGACAAAGTAATTGACATCATTAAGGTTCATTAGACTGTTATTGACAATGTCTTTAGCAGAGCCTCTTAGAATATTTTAGGAATGTAGAATGTTGCTAGGGAACCAACACTATTTTTGTTTTACCTAACATTTTAACAGAAATGAAGGCTTTGTGATACATATTACATGATAAAAAAAAAGAAAGTGTAGAAATACTCACTCGAAGACTTGAAAGGTTGCTGTTAAATTGTGATTGCTAAGCAAAAAAATGATGTTGCTAAGCAAAATCATGTTGTTGCTAAGCAAAAACATGCTGTTGCTAAGCAAAAACATGATAAATTCCTTGTTGCTAGGAAACATGAGTTTCTTAGCAACAAGCCATCGCCATAAATAGAATGTCTGACCTGGATTTAGGGGGGGTAGGAATGATTACCTTCTTTATTTGTGCATGTTTTATCCCCTTTGTCATGCTATTTTGTTGATTTAAGTGGTTGCTAAGCAACCGTGAATAACAAAAAATGCTCAACGTTACCAGGCCGGCAACAGGCAGATTCTGAATCGCCATACCCTAATTGTCCAAAATCAATCAAAAAACCTTTGCCGTACCTTAGTGCGAGGTTGAGCCATATTTGGGCATCTGGCTACTGGACTAACATGGGGGTGAGACATGAGACACACACTGTGGGTTCACTGTACTCATCATAGGCCTAACCCAAATAGGGCCGCTGATGCATTAATGCATCGTGTCCATTGGTGGTCATAATGCATCAATGAAGTGCTGGTGAGTAGTCTCGCCAGCACTTCATTGCTGCGTCATGATGATGCTCCGGGAGTTTGTGCGTCAACCCTGTAAGGTCGTCATGATGCATGGATGTAGCCCTGGTGAGTAAGTCACCAAGGCTACATCCATGCATCATGACGACCAGTCGGCATGGTGTATGAATCCTGCTATTGATGTATCAAATAGCCTTCAAAGGGTTAAGCTACACTATACCGACTTAGTAATCCCAACTATTTTCTGTGGGCCACTGTGGCGGGGGGTGGTGGATGGTGTGCATCTGATAACTGTTATCAGTGATAACCACTGGTAACCAGCCTCAGCAATGGCCTCATCCATAGACAATCTGCTACCCTGGTATAGTGTCACAGTCATGTCTGTTTTACCAGTGACATTGAAAAAATCTTTGTTTTGGGCCCGTTTTGGGAAACACTGGCACACTGCCACCATGTTGTCATGTACAACTATTGTAGAATTGTAAACATAAACAACTGCTATAATAATAGATAAAAAAGAGTCGGGGTAATGCATTATGCACCAGTGTACTGCTAGTGCAACTCGGGCTACATAAGGCAATTAGACCAAGGATGGTATAGGTTCCCTACCTATACCATCCTTGATTAGACACCCAGGTAACAAAACACATGTACTTATCTTAACGTCTAATTAACCCTTTATGGGTCGCTAATGCAGGAGTGCAATAGGCAAGACTGTTTTCCAGCACTTCACTGAAACATTGTTTATCAAACCCGGAGGGTCGGGATAAGCGGCCCTTTAAAGGGTTACCTTCATTTCCAAATAAAAACAACATTCAAGGATGGTTCAACCTAACTCCATTTCTTGGACTTAAAATAACATTGAATGAATGTTCAAAAACGTTGTTTTAACACAAGAATTTTCATGGAAATATGCATTAAAAAAGATGCCATGAAGTTTGATTTCAACACCTCCTTACCTCCAGTGCTTATTTAAATCTGGGACTTATTTGACACTTAAATGGGCCAGTACGGCAAGCATGAACAGGGCCCCTCATCAACCAACCTTAATAATCAATTCTATGACACTTTACAATGGCCAAAAAAACCTGGAGACCAAACATACCAATTATACCTAATTTGAGGCTGCCGAGTCTGAAAATGAGGTTAAAAAATGTCTATTGGCTCTCAATTTGGAGATATCCATAGGGTGCAATATATCCCTCCAAGGGCAATGATTTCACTATGGTTACCCTAACCTGTCAAATCTTTAGCCTTACTTAAACCTCAAAGGAGCAGAATGCTCTTAGTAGGTGGCACGCGATGCCTATACCTTCATGTATTTTTTTCAATAATGATAAGCCATTGGTATAATGAGATTGCGGGCACACCATGTTCAATTGATAATGGTTAACCATGATAATAGGGATGGGAGGAGAAATTTTACCATCTCACACCTAAATACATGTAGCTTATATTCCAAGATTGAATCACTGAGAATATATAGTCTGAAATCTACCTATATCATCCAAGCACTCCCGGAGAAATATGGTAGAACCCTACATGTATGTGTGGGTTTTTATAAGATGCATCAATTATTACTGATATGAAGTACCAGCGATTGACATTAAAGATACAAGGGCCAAGGAAAAATAATGCATTGTTGTAATTCCAGTACACCGTCTAAAAATTTACCTATAGCCCATCATATCATTGAAATACAGCTTAACAATCCCAATGCAGTGACAGATACCAGCCAGAGTGTATACTCATTGATGGAATGAGGTGCCAGGTTCGCATCCCATTTGATTAGACTTATATGAATAGCTGATAGCAGTTCAAAAAGGATCCAAATCAGACCAATATTGTTGTTACATTTGATACCAATGACCTTGAATATCACCCAAGGTCACCTTAAAGTCACCAGTTTATAGTCCTAACAGGTAATGTAATCAGTTGCCTTAGACAGTAGCTTAAATGCTCCATTGGATATGTAGTGATTTATCAATAGATAGGCTTGAGATGGGATATACTGTAGGCCTATAATTTGCAAGCAAAAGTGCTGACTCATTCCTTTCCTTTCCTCTAATATCACTCACTAGACCAAAAATGGCATTATTTATTCTAATTACTGACATTATTTTCCCAAATCTGTATCAATAAATGATCTATAATGTATAAGGTCATATATAACCTAATTGGTTTGTATGTAACCTACCTGTGACAGGCGGGCTTCCCTAGCCCACTCAAAAGGGTCTATAATTATCTCTTCTTTCCTATACCCTCAGGATGTGTGTGGTGCACATACGTGCGGGCACCGACACATTCCTCTGTGAAATTGTGTAATGTCGTTCTCGCCAAGAATATGACCTTAGATGTTGAAATGGCGTTATACATCTATTACTCACTCACTCACTCACCTGTGGCAAGGGTTGTTGCTACAATTACATGACAGAAAAGGAAATTCTCTTGCCAGACTCTGTCTGTTTGTTGTTGCCATGAAGAATACAGAGTTAGCATGAACATGCATGAACAGGCAGAGTTGGTTAGTTTTGCATTAATTTAGTTACATATTTTCAAAATTCAATGAATATTAATACTTTTGCAATCAAAATTATTTGGATTTTTTCTAATCAATCTATAACATTTTTATGGTCTTTGCTAGCATGATATTCATAATATTAGTGTTTCCATGGCAACCACTGGGGTCTTAGAACCAGTTCAACTTGATCCATAGGCCTATTGAAGACTGATGAAATGCTACTATATATTTGTGTCTCAAAATTGATAATAAGGAAGACAAAGTAATTGACATCATTAAGGTTCATTAGACTGTTATTGACAATGTCTTTAGCAGAGCCTCTTAGAATATTTTAGGAATGTAGAATGTTGCTAGGGAACCAACACTATTTTTGTTTTACCTAACATTTTAACAGAAATGAAGGCTTTGTGATACATATTACATGATAAAAAAAAAGAAAGTGTAGAAATACTCACTCGAAGACTTGAAAGGTTGCTGTTAAATTGTGATTGCTAAGCAAAAAAATGATGTTGCTAAGCAAAATCATGTTGTTGCTAAGCAAAAACATGCTGTTGCTAAGCAAAAACATGATAAATTCCTTGTTGCTAGGAAACATGAGTTTCTTAGCAACAAGCCATCGCCATAAATAGAATGTCTGACCTGGATTTAGGGGGGGTAGGAATGATTACCTTCTTTATTTGTGCATGTTTTATCCCCTTTGTCATGCTATTTTGTTGATTTAAGTGGTTGCTAAGCAACCGTGAATAACAAAAAATGCTCAACGTTACCAGGCCGGCAACAGGCAGATTCTGAATCGCCATACCCTAATTGTCCAAAATCAATCAAAAAACCTTTGCCGTACCTTAGTGCGAGGTTGAGCCATATTTGGGCATCTGGCTACTGGACTAACATGGGGGTGAGACATGAGACACACACTGTGGGTTCACTGTACTCATCATAGGCCTAACCCAAATAGGGCCGCTGATGCATTAATGCATCGTGTCCATTGGTGGTCATAATGCATCAATGAAGTGCTGGTGAGTAGTCTCGCCAGCACTTCATTGCTGCGTCATGATGATGCTCCGGGAGTTTGTGCGTCAACCCTGTAAGGTCGTCATGATGCATGGATGTAGCCCTGGTGAGTAAGTCACCAAGGCTACATCCATGCATCATGACGACCAGTCGGCATGGTGTATGAATCCTGCTATTGATGTATCAAATAGCCTTCAAAGGGTTAAGCTACACTATACCGACTTAGTAATCCCAACTATTTACTGTGGGCCACTGTGGCGGGGGGTGGTGGATGGTGTGCATCTGATAACTGTTATCAGTGATAACCACTGGTAACCAGCCTCAGCAATGGCCTCATCCATAGACAATCTGCTACCCTGGTATAGTGTCACAGTCATGTCTGTTTTACCAGTGACATTGAAAAAATCTTTGTTTTGGGCCCGTTTTGGGAAAAACTGGCACACTGCCACCATGTTGTCATGTACAACTATTGTAGAATTGTAAACATAAACAACTGCTATAATAATAGATAAAAAAGAGTCGGGGTAATGCATTATGCACCAGTGTACTGCTAGTGCAACTCGGGCTACATAAGGCAATTAGACCAAGGATGGTATAGGTTCCCTACCTATACCATCCTTGATTAGACACCCAGGTAACAAAACACATGTACTTATCTTAACGTCTAATTAACCCTTTATGGGTCGCTAATGCAGGAGTGCAATAGGCAAGACTGTTTTCCAGCACTTCACTGAAACATTGTTTATCAAACCCGGAGGGTCGGGATAAGCGGCCCTTTAAAGGGTTACCTTCATTTCCAAATAAAAACAACATTCAAGGATGGTTCAACCTAACTCCATTTCTTGGACTTAAAATAACATTGAATGAATGTTCAAAAACGTTGTTTTAACACAAGAATTTTCATGGAAATATGCATTAAAAAAGATGCCATGAAGTTTGATTTCAACACCTCCTTACCTCCAGTGCTTATTTAAATCTGGGACTTATTTGACACTTAAATGGGCCAGTACGGCAAGCATGAACAGGGCCCCTCATCAACCAACCTTAATAATCAATTCTATGACACTTTACAATGGCCAAAAAAACCTGGAGACCAAACATACCAATTATACCTAATTTGAGGCTGCCGAGTCTGAAAATGAGGTTAAAAAATGTCTATTGGCTCTCAATTTGGAGATATCCATAGGGTGCAATATATCCCTCCAAGGGCAATGATTTCACTATGGTTACCCTAACCTGTCAAATCTTTAGCCTTACTTAAACCTCAAAGGAGCAGAATGCTCTTAGTAGGTGGCACGCGATGCCTATACCTTCATGTATTTTTTTCAATAATGATAAGCCATTGGTATAATGAGATTGCGGGCACACCATGTTCAATTGATAATGGTTAACCATGATAATAGGGATGGGAGGAGAAATTTTACCATCTCACACCTAAATACATGTAGCTTATATTCCAAGATTGAATCACTGAGAATATATATGGGAGAAAGAAATGATGCAGTGATTGGAATTTCTGAAAGTTGGCTAGAGGATGGTATGGATAGTGGGCTAGTGCATATGAATGGATATAACTTTGAAAGGTGGGATAGAAACTGGGGAAACAAAGCATGTGGTGGTGTTGCTATGTACATAAGAAACGACCTATCATATTCAACCACTGCTTATGAGCACCTTAACATAAGCTCGAATGATATTGAGGTACAGTGGATAGAAATAATTAGGCTCGGTAAAAAAAACATAGTAGTTGCTAATGTGTATAGACCCCCAGACGGAGATAAAGCAAAGTTTGTGGACTGTATACATTCATTGATTGATAGAGCAAACCTCAGGCGTAAGGATTTGGTCGTCATGGGTGACTTTAACATTGATTTTTTGAATACTAAGCTAGCAGCAACAAAATTAATGAAAATTTGTTTTAATATTTTAGGCATAAAGCAAATAATCGAGGAACATACGAGAGTTAGAGAAGAAACTAAGTCATGTATTGACTGGGTCATAACAAATAATACTAAGCAATTTGAACCCATAATTAGGAAATGGAATATTAGTGATCACTATATGGTTGGTATTTCCTTTATTGACCAGGTTGTGGCTAAAACAAGAACTGAATTTTATGGTCGTACTTATAGGTGCTATAATCCTGAGTTGTTTAAGGAACGTATAAGAAATGCCAATTGGGTACCATACGCGGAAAGTAATTGTATAAATGTAAAATGGTCAAATATGTTGAATATTATACTAAAGGTACTGGAGGATATGTGCCCTATTAAGAAGTATGTTGTTAAAAAAGAGAGAGCCCCATGGGTAACAGATTATATACTGGAATTAATTAAAGACAAAGATAATGCACTTAAGAAAGCAGTGGCGTCAAAAAAAGCTAATGACTGAAATAAAGCCAAGAACTTAAGAAATAAATGTACCAAGTTAATAAGGAAAGCAAAAGCTGACTATGTCAAGTCAAAGCTAACAGAACATGGTAATGATAGTAAAAAATTCTGGCGAGAAATCAATGGGTTGATAAAAGGTGATGGTAATAAGCTGAGATGTCATCTTAGGGACTTTGATAAAAATTGTATGGTTCCTGAAGAAGAAATACCTAATTTTGTGAATGATTTTTTCCTTAATATTGGGCCCAACCTTGCAAAGGACATGAATACTCCCTGGTCATATGATGGCATCGAGGTAGATAGCAAATTAGATAATGTTTTTACCGATGAAAATGAATTGAAGAAACTTATAAAGGATATAGATATTAGTAAATCCTCTTGTATTGACACTATTTCATCGAGAGCACTGAAGGATGCCTTAACAGCAATACCTGAGAGGATTGCTGAATTGTTTAACCTGTCTCTTATGTCAGGTGTTATACCGGTAGACTGGAAAATAGGCACAATTGTTCCATTACAAAAGGAAGGAGACAAGACAAACGTTTCCAATCTGAGACCAGTTACTTTACTCCCAATTATTGGCAAACTTTTAGAAAAAGTTGTAAATAATAGACTAATGAATTACTTGGAAAATAATAATATTCTGGATAAAAGACAAAATGGTTTTAGATCAGGTCACTCTACAATTGGAACGGTTGCCTATTTTTCAGATGAAATATATAAGGGCATCAACAATGGACTTTATACCATTTCTACCTTCGTCGACCTGAAAAAAGCCTTCGACACTGTTAATCATTCTATTCTCCTGGAAAAATTGAAGAAAATTGGTAATGGTGGTCAACTCATAATTTGGCTTAAAGATTATTTGAGAGACAGGAGACAGAGGTCATTGGTAAATGGTTTGATGTCTAATGATATTTCCATTAGCACTTCGTTTGATGTCTAATGAGGGTGTAGTAACCTGTGGAGTACCCCAAGGCTCCATATTGGGTCCAACACTATTTTTGATATATGTAAATGACTTGGCTAAGGCTATTAAGAATTGTTCAGTTTTTCTATACGCTGATGATACTGTGGTCTCGATACAAGGAAATGAAATCAACCAAATGACCAACATACTCCAGGAAGATTTGAAAGCACTAAAAATTTGGTTTCTGAAAAATCAATTAACATTAAACGCCAAAAAAACAAATTATATGATTTTTGGGTTAAGACCTTGGCTGAAAAAAATCGAAGATCACACATTATTATTCCATAATACCCAAATTGAGAGGGTACTGAGCTTTAGATATCTTGGAGTGTATTTAGACCCAGTACTAAATTTTAATAAGCATGCCGAAGAAATGTGCCGTAAAATGTTACATAAAGTGTTGATGTTGTCCAAGCTTAGACCTTTTTTGGATAATGAATCATTACTAAAAATTTATAAAACAATGGTATTACCTTATGCCGACTATGGAGACATATTGTATGATGTGGCTGGGTCGTATATACTTGACAAACTGCAGGTTACTCAAAACAAAGCCTTAAGAAAGGCCATGGGTTTGGACAATAGGTACCCTACTGATCTAACACATCAGCAGGCAAAGATATTTCCATTAGCACTTCGTAGAGAAATGCATGTATTGAATTTTATGTATAAGCAACAGGATAATGTCTCTGTAATGGTTCGTCTCGTTAAGTTAGATTAAATCATAACGAAGAGAGAGAAAAGTTTCCGGGTAGGCAACCGAGCTTTTATTTCATAGCTTGCGTTACATAAGATCACAGCCTCAGAGGACTACATGCTACTAGGGCATTCGGTTACCCTTTCGGGTAACAACCTGGTTGAGCAGTGGGTAAACCACTACTGAGGAACATGGGCTAGGACCAGCCTTATATAGGGGAAAAGCCCGCGAAACTCAGACCGGCCACGTGACGTGTGGCGGACGAGTGGTAGGCCCCCTGGTGTAATGGATACGAACCCAGAGGCAGGTGCTGCCACCTGCCATCTGGATTCCCCCACCACACCCGAAGGACCTAGGTCTGAGTCTCACGGGTACATGAACGTAAAGTGTAAAATACCATACCCCTACACTGCCCCCCTTAGACAATAACTTGGGGGTAACTAAACCGCAGTGTATTAATAACCTAGTAAGTGATTGTTTACAATATTAAAAAGGGGTATTAATTACACTTGCTCGATGTGAAATAGGCTATAGTATAAGACTATCCTATTTCCGAAAAGTTATACAATAATAGCATCGAGTGTCGTTCATTTCATTTCCACCAGTAGCTTATAACAACCACAAATGATAAATATACAACTATCACAGATTTATAGTAACGTTTTGACAACAGTAGGGTCCTGAAAAGGACCGGTGGTTGTAAATAATGATCGTATTACAGTTATTGAACCCGGAACTAAAAATTTTGACTTTTTAAATTAACAACTCTGTCCACTTTACAAAGTGAATTGAATATTAATGATCAGATATGAACAATTATCTAACTATCTGAGCCTCAGGAGTGCTTTTTTGCTCATAACCCCAGTGCGTTATCCAGCCATAACGCACTCTCAGACCTTTTGTTCGTCTTCAAGAGGCTGCTGGTTTCAATCCGGACATGTTAATAAATTGAGGAATATACAAAGTCAACTCCTCCATAGTTTCCCAGTTAAAACCGTTTATGGTTCAACGGGGAATCGATCCCCGGCCGCTGGGGCAGGAGGCGAGCTCGCTGTCCACTATACCAAGCCGACCGGCGCTAGAAATGTATCTACATCAAGAATTTGAAAAAGTTGTCCGACATACCTGAAGTTTACACACCTCGATAGCCTAGAATATATGGAGCCTGGTGGAGTTATTAACACAGAACCATCCTTAGATATCCTAGATGAACATGCCATGCCAAATTCCTCCATTTTGTTCGAAATAAATAAGAATCCATTGATTTTCCACATCGATACGAGTCGGGACCCGCCCCGTCCGGCCATTCCTTGCTCGACGCGTGGCTGACCTAGTTTTTACATCCGGGCACCTCCCCGCTATGTCAACAAGAAGCAATGGCCGTGTACCGGGCCGTGTGCGTTGGATCGGTATGGAAAATCAATGGATTCTCATTTATTTCGAAGAAAATGGAGACAAAATGTATGCGAACACCAACTAGAGATTGTATATTTGGCGCTGCTAGAATAACAGAGCTTGACATCCTTGGATTATACCCGAAAATTCGTTGGATATACGAGGGTTTGACGGGTGGAGTAAAAACAATGGCTACGCTGGCTTGGCAAACCGAGCGGATCGTATGCATTTACAAAATGTCTTCTCCTGGATTAATTCTTGGGTTATAAGGTAAGAAATTAATACAAAATGGAGAAATATGTTCGATAAACGCTTTAATGCATGTTATGGGTACGCACTCGTGGGTTTATGGGTTAATAATCCACTCGCCCTTCGGGCTCGTGGATTATTAACCCATAAACCCACTCGTGCGTACCCATAACATACATTAAACGCTAATTAATCTGATACTATATGAACACAATTAGGTATTAACCTGAGTAATACAATACTAAGTTTAGAGAAATCCGTTGGACCTTCTCTTATTTTATAGAAAAATATTTATACTTTTGAGACGCAGCTCAGTTTATACCTTAGTGTTTTATATTTACAAGTTACAGAAGAAATATAGTCTCTTAATATATTGAGACCAGGAATGACCTATCTAGACATTTATAGGTCTAGGATTACCTTAAACAACTTTTAGGATTCGCAGATCCAGTATATTTATAGGTACCCTTATATAATAATATATCTTTATAAAAGATATTATATAGTTATAAATACAATTTTACACACAATATAATATTATCAACAAAGTTACTTGTTTTCATGATTGGAGGATGTAACAGGAGTCGGATGCTGCTGATGTCTTGGTATGGGCGAGCTGAACCCCGATGCCTGAAGTGCTATAGTAAAACTTGTTGGTGGGTGTAGCTAAACCCTGATGCCTGTAGTGCTAGCTAACTGGAGGTAATAGTAGATCCAGTTGTAGACTGTTGATGGACTTTATGGGCGTAGCTAAACCCTGATGCCTGTAGTGCTAGCTCACAAATAGTAGTGGTGTAGTAGTAAATCCGGTTTGTAGTTCAAAAGTCCATATTAGTGTAAATTGTCCATGATTTTATAATAGGCACAGTCATTATATTATGGCACAGTACAATTATGGTGTTTACAGCATTCGTACTCCTCCTCCTCCGAATCAATACGGGTTGGATAAAAAAATGGTTTCCTATCCAACAATACATAGGTAATAGCACCCCGGGACACACAATTATGCCCAATCTTCATGCAACAGTTTTCACTGTTCCATGTTCTCCTCGGGTGGCTGGTTTGGACCCGGTTGTTGAGCCTGAGGCTGAACGGGGGGTCCACACTGGTTCCATCCGTAGATGCCAATGCGGGGACAGCAGGTGTTAGTTTCACCTTTTGGCGTGCCTCGAACAGGTTCAAAGCATGCTCAGGTGTGCCGTCCCAGTTATCCATGATAACTCCAAAAACCTTGAAGAACTTTTGCTGGTTCTTCATGTTCGTTGCTCGTTCTGGGTCGAGCATCTGAGAAGCTGTTTCCTTCTCGGATAGGGCCTCCTGCCGCAGATTAGCAGCTTCCTGCTTATCTTTGGCAACATCCGCCTTTATCTGAGTCGAGATCCGGTTGATCTCTGACTTCTGGATCGCGTCAATGCACTGGAGAGTGCTCGACACGGTCCGACGATACATATCTAGGTGGAGGTTTTCCAGATGGTGCTGTAACGTTTCAAATTGCTTGCTCTGAATATTGCAAGACAATTTGTCCTCCTTCTTGAAGAAGGTCTCCACTGTCTGGATCAGCTTAGGCCGATGAACCACAGCACCAGGTGGGGGTACCTGACCCTGAGGCTTCGGCTGTGCTCCAGACCCACTCGGAGTGACAGCTACACGCATGTGCGAAGAAGCAACCGCAGTAGTAGCCGCACTAGCAGTGGTCGAAGAAGGGCCTTGATTCGGTAATCCCTGAGCAGGGGCAACCACGACAATTCCCTTCTAAGGTCTTTGGCTGTCAACAATGGCGCGGGTGGACGTTGTCTCACCACAGCACTCATTGTAGGTCGGGGAGCTTGACCTCCTACTGTCAGCAGTTCCTGCTTGACCCTCCCGTACTGATCAAAGATTTGCATCTCTGGTCCGGGTGGGCCCATAGCAGGGTACTGCTTCGGGTCTTTGACATTCAAAGGCGCGTGTTTCCGGGAGGACTGGCCACCCGGTCCACTGATACCAAAGAATGTCGGGTTCTGTGCACCTAGTGGAGTTGGTGCTCGTCCATAATGGGAAGGAGTTCCAGTAGGAGATGGAAGATGTGGCTTCTTCCTTTCCCCATTCGTCTGTCTCTCCAACGCCTCCAGTGGTGACCTGGCTCAGCTTGGAGATTCAGACGCCTGTCTCTTCCTATCTGCCGCGGAGGGTCCCTGGCGGTAATCCCTGCGGCTTCGGATCTGTTCTCCGGATGGAGTTACATAAGCCCCACCACGACGGCGGGCCTTGTTGCTCCTCCATTCGTTCAACAGATCGTACTCCTCCTGAGCGTACTCTAGTTTGCCGGACCCGGGAGTCTGGGCAAACCGAGCCTTTAGTTTCTGGTTAGTACCAGCAACCGTAGGCGCAAACTGCTTCGTACTCGGTGTGAGGGAAGCCAACTTCTCTGCATTGAGGCCCTTAAGGTTACCATAGAGTTCAGAGTGAATTTTCATCACCCGATCTATGGCTGCCTCCAGGCCCTCTCCATGCGAAGTCACATAGTGCCGGACCATGTCTCCGCGTCGGGGGGTGACACATCCTGTGCATTTAGCACATTTCTTGCCAACCTCCCGGTCGCAGACATATTCCGGCCTCTGGTGCATATGAACCTCCACGAGATGACGAAGGAACTCGTCTTTCTCGATGAAGAATTCAACCTCACCCTCACTTTGAGTACAACGTTGAAAGGGACAATCCTTACGATCCTCCCCGTAGTACTCATCTAGAGCAAACTTGAGCTTGCCCTTCTGGTCGTAATTGTACAGACCATTGGGCGAATTCTTAACGAATTCCCAATAGATCCAGTACATATTGGCCGGTTTTCTATCGGAGAGCTTCTTGCGAAGCCATTCCTCCATATCTTCACGCTTCTCACAGGTGATCCGAGGGGGCAGTCTCCATACGGATTTACTCCCCTTCAGGTGTCCCCTGTGTAGAGGAATGAAGTCGGCAAAGTTGCTATTGGCGTTAGCCCAGATAGCAGCCTCTTGCTCGTCAGTCGGAGTGGCATCCACAACTGGGTCAACCGGCTCCTCTCCCTCCGGGTCGGATGGTACATCCACAGGTTGCACAACGGGTTGTTGACCCGCGAGAACCTGGGCTGCGGCATCTTGAGCGTCTCCACTCAAATCGGCCATTACGTCGTGTAGCTTGACGATTGGCACACTAAGCTCAACTTTTACGGTTGGGACAGCCGGTTCAGCTTCTGTATTATCAGCTTGAACGTCTACCTCGATAGGTTCAGGTTTGCGTTGGTCAACCCTCTTCTTATTCCGCCTGCGGGATCTGCCGTTAGTAGAAGTGCCAGGCTCGGATGCGTCCGTCTCATTGCCGGAGACATCCGAAGCCTTAGCGCCCTTCTTATTGGCCGAGCGTGGAGACACCCGACGGGTTCGGGTACTGTCGGCCACACTCGTGCTGGTAGAGGGTTCGGTTCCTGACCGCTTCCCTTTACCCTTACCTTTGGTGGGGGTTGCTTTACCCTTTCCACCAGCTGCTTTCTCCTTTACTTGCTCAGTCTTCATAGTGGTAGACTGAGCAGTTTTAAGGGAACCATCTGTATCAGGTAGGGCCTTCTCAGGTACTACTGCTGCGCCTCCCAAGGTAGGAGCTTCAGCAGGAGACATGAGACGGTCCATCCGATCGGCCATCTTGGCTGTTACTTGCACGGGTGCGGGTGCGGGTACTAACTCCGGATGCGCCAGTGCATACTGCCTCTCCAATAGACGTACTACTAGGTCCTGTATTACCCCGAGTCTGTCTAGTGGAGACACACCAATACGGGCCTCTTCCGCCTCAATGGTTTGAGACGTAATGGGGACCCCTGGACAGTAATCCACAACAGCGTTACCTGCTGCTTCATACTCATCCGCTGTGCCTAACAGTAGGATCTGGTCTCTATCTATATATCTAGAGACCTCATCTGCCTTGACACCGGTGTAACCCGTTTTGTCAGACACGTAGGAAGGCCTATAAAAGGTATTCCTTCGGAAAGCCATTTCTGCGTCCCAGACGGCTTTACGAAACCATAAGTGGACTACCAATCCTTTGGCCATCTGATGGTAATCCATCAACCAGGACTCTGGAAAGGTATTAGCCCATTGCGGATGAGCGCATTCCCAGATTGCGTTGACAACACGCTCGTCAACTTCTCTGGACGTCCCATGACAGGTGGGTATCAGCATTTCCTCAGAAATTGCTAACATCCGTCCGTCATAGGGACCGGCTACATCGTGCCATTCTGGACTGTCTGGGAGGGGCAGCTCTAGGTACATTGGCCTGTCAACCGGAGAAGCAGGTCCCAAAGCACCGAATGAGGTACTCCCACCAAGACGGGGCGGCAATTGAGGGGGAGGTGGCATCAGAACCCTGTCATGAGACTGGGCTCCTGCCGGCTCTCCACTCAAACCTTCGGATGGAGGGGCTACGTAAGGCTCACCTACATCAGTTTGTTGTTGAACACCTCGGCGTTCAGGACTAACTTGTCTGGAGTTGTCGGATGCGTCATAGAACGATTCTACGTCACTATCGTCTTCTCCAGAGAAGTACTGATCAACATTCATTTGTTGATCCATCTGATCACAATCAGCATCGTATTGCTGATCGTCGTATGTATAAGTGGGACTCTGGGGAGAACCACTTCCATACTCTGGCGGGGTGCTGGCACCGGCACCACCGCCAAGGCGGACGGCCTCTTCTGCCATCGACAGAAGTGGCTGTTCGGGGATAAAATATCCCAATCCACCTGATAAGCAGTAAGTACTGCTTACCCAGCGAAAGGCGGTTGCCTTTTAACGAGGGCACACCTCGGAATATGGCTGTCACGGGCTATCAGACTCCAACAAGAGTAAGACCACCCTCGGCCACGTCTTCTTCCTTCGCAGGAATAAAACAATATGGCGGGATACTCGAACTTAAATCGCTGCGCATGATCAAACCGGCGCCTCACGTGACCATTCGAAAATGGGTCAACAACTTTCCCGCGTGCCCTTAATTAGGTCACGCGCCCTTACATAAAAACAACACAATACCCGATCGGTCGTCTGTCCGTACTCAGGGTTCAACTATGACAACTCGCTAGGTATTATGGAGTTTATGGATAGCATGAGCATATCCACCGGATTATCCGTCCAAAACCATGGGTACATTGTCATAGGGCCTTTTCCAGAAGCTCATGACCGGCTCAAATATACATTGAACTAGGTTACAACATATAACAGTACACAGTACAGGACAACACACTCGTTGTGTTAACAGGCTAGGTTACGGCAGTCTTTAGCAACCTTGGACTGCGTCTAAGAGGTTTTGAGGCCTCTTTTATTGACCTGGTATCCATAAGAGCCTTTTCCAAGGTCTTCTTAGCCTTAGAAGGACCTTTCCTCTTATTTTTACCTGCGCCTGCCGAGACTTTTTGTATCTTCCCCTGTTTTCCGGATGTTACGACAGGGGGCACCACCCTCTTCGGGTCTGCAACCTTCCGTGGCCGCCCGGGTCCTCGCTTTCGGGTCGGTACCACTTCGAGTTGCTTAACATGACTCTGTTCCATTACTTTCAATAGACCATCACCATACATTTCGGTGGAGGTATCCCTCCCTCTCCATGGGCGTAGTCTCGCTACATTTGACTTGTAACATTTACCAAGCTGTGATTTAATAATCACTGTGCAATCACTAATAACCTGAGTTATAGTGAAAGGTCCATCCCAATTGCTGGCTAATTTCAGGTTGGCTAGAGGTTGGTGTAGACGCAGTACTCTATCCCCTAGATTAAAAAATCTAGCTTTTAGACCTGTGTCATAGCCAACTTTCTGCCAACGCGCAGTTTTCTGCAACTCGTCTCTAACCCTCTCATAGGCTTGTTTGAAATTATCCCGTAGGGATTCTACAAACATCACCTGGCAAGGGGTTTCCGGATTCATTCTTATTACGCCAAACACCAAATCGGCTGGCATAATCAAATCCTCTCCAAAAACGAGGAGATTAGGAGAACAGTTTGTGCTCGAATGTACAGTGCCATTATAGGCATGTACCACGAATTCACATTGTTCATCCCAATCATCCATCTGCTCATTTACCAGAGACTTCAATACTTGGATCAAAGTCCTATTGAATCTCTCTACCTGTCCATCGCTCTGTGGTCTATAGGGATTAGTTCTTGTCTTGCAGATCGCCAGACAATTACACATCTCTTGCCACAGACTAGACTCAAATTCTCTGCCTTGGTCACTATGTAACATGAGTAGGACACCTAAGTGCAGCACCCACCCTTTTACAAAGGCCATAGCACAAGTAACAGCCTTATGATCCGGTAGAGGAAACACTCGGGTGTACTTGGTATAATAATCAGACACGACCATCATACATGTGTTGCCACTAGGAGTGGGGGGAATCCCACTAATAATGTCAACAGCTATTCTAGCAAACCTTACACCAAACAGTTCCTGGGATAATGGCAGTCTGCCCAACCCGGGTCCTGGTTTGTTCTTACAGCACTCGGGACAGGTCTCCACCCATCGAGTGAGATCTGTACTCATGCCGGGCCAATAGTATCGTCTGGTTAGACGTTCTAGAGACCGTTTCTTTCCAAAGTGTCCACTAGTTCTATGTCCATGACAGAAATACATAATATCTCGTCGCATAGCACTAGGTATGACAACTTGCAAGGTTTTCTTCCTATTAGAATGGTTCTTCCATCGGAATAGAATACCATCCCGGACTTCTAGCTCGGCCCATTGAGCTAAGAATCGTCTCATCTCTCTGTTTTCCAATGACACTTCGGGTCTTGGAGGACAGATACCCTGATTAAGGAACTTAATCAAACATGATGTGACTGTATCAGATTTCTGGAACTGGAACTGCTGGATGGTCTCCAAGGACCAATTCAAGACATGTTCCGGATGGGTTTTGAATGGAACTCGAACCCCTGCCAACACAGCATTGTGTGCTCCACAATCAGTGCACTCCGCATTTGCACATTTCCTCACTGGGATTCTAGACAAAGCATCTGCATTCAAATGCTTTGCCCCGGCTCGGTGTTCAATCTGGCTGTGATTTAGACCGAATTCGGATAGGTGCGCTAACCAGCGACCTATCATCCCCTCTGCATCTTTGAAGTTCAATAACCATCTGAGGGAAGAGTGGTCAGTCCGTAGAGTGAAATCACTCCCCCACAAAAAGTGCTTGAACTTCTTCGTATAGACCATCACAGCCAACAACTCACGTTTAGTGGTACAATAATTTCTTTGAGTTTTACTCAACGTGTTACTAGCGAAGGCTACATGAACTTCAACCCCATCCTGGACCTGAGAAAGGGCGGCTCCTATGCTTTCATTACTAGCATCGGTATCTAGAATGAAATGATCATTCTCCGTAGGGTACTTCAACACAGGTGTACTTGCAAACAAATTCTTTATTTTCATAAAGGACTCGTCTTGCTCGGATCCCCAAGGGAATTGTTCCTTTCTTATCCCGGGTGTCCAGTGGGACAAACTCTGGATAGGAAAGGCAACCCTTGAATATCCTGGGATAAAGTCCCGGTAGTAGGAACAGAATCCGAGGAAGGATCTGACTTCTTTCGCATTCGTGGGTGCCTGCCAATTTGACACGGCATCCAGTTTCTCCGGATCGGCTTTAATCCCTTCATTCCTTTCCAGGACCATACCTAAATTTTCCAAGCATTCTTCGTATGTCTTCCCAAAGACAATCACATCATCTAGATAGACGAGACATTTCTTCCATAAGAGGTCACTTAATAAAGTTTCCATCATGGCTTCAAATGTCGCCGGTGCATTGCACAATCCAAACGGCATCACATTATATTGGAATAATCCAATATGACTGGAAAAGGCTGTCTTCTCCATATCTTTCGGATGCATACCCACTTGCCAGTACTCGGATTGTAAGTCTAGAGAGCAATACCATTGCTTACCTCCAAGGGAGTCTATAGTCTCATCAATCCGTGGTAAGGGATATGAATTCTTCTTGGTCATACCATTCAATTTCCGGTAATCTATGCAGAAACGGATGGTACCATCTTTCTTAGTCACCATGCACACAGGGCTAGACCAAGGACTGGTTGATGGAATTATTACATCCTGTTCAAGCATTTTAGCTATCTCCTCCTCAGCTACTTTTTTTTTGGCTAGTGGGAGTCTTCTATAAGGAATCTTAAAAGGTTCATTCTCACAAGTGTCAATCGTATACAGTACCTTATCGGTACGCCCCAATTTTTCACTTGGTGTTGCAAAAGCTTTACGGTACTTGTATAACAAGTCAGTTAGAGCTTCACGTTGTTCATCACTTTCTACATGGCTTTCGGCTACTAGAATGTCTAGTTCCGGGCTCCTTTCGGGTGAGGAAGGGGCTCCGGGTGCCGAAACATGTTTACAGCCTTCTACCAATTCAGACAGGACAACCGACCCGAGGATCGTATCCTTCTGTACGTAGACAGTCTTATTACCGGTATTGGATATAGGAACCACCGTCCAAGCAGCGTTAGCTACTAGAACGTCGACGGATTCCAATCCGATACTTGACAACATGGCCATGTCTGGCTCTACAACTCCAGTTTTTCCTGAAAACTGTCTGTCCGCTTGACATAAGACATCACAGGCTGTGCCCGGTGGTATCTTAACAGTCTGGGCTACACTGGCTACACTGCTTACTTGCCTAAGCACACATTGTACTTCGAGATGATACGGGTCTCTCACTTCCAATATTCCCCTCTGGGATCTAACCTTGCTCCATATAATGCAGCAAAATCCAGACCAAGTATACCATCATCCGCGATGTTCGCCACAGTAGGAGTAAGGATGAAGTCCTTATCTTCCTGTAGACTGAACCTCATACATGTTCTACCGAACGTTTGTATCATGCTACCGTCGGCCGTACGAGCATTTCCTTCCGTTGTGAAAGTTTCATGATTCGTAGGCAAAAGATCGTAGAATCTCTTAGCAATGCAGGAGTGGCTAGCACCCGTATCGACAAGAAACTCAGCGGATCTACCACTCACAGATACAACTGCGTACCACCTCCTACCTTTCAAGTAGGTAGGACTACTTGCGTACTTAGCAAGTTCCGTCTTAGCGCCAAGATCAAATCCACATCCCTCCAAAAACTTGAGACAAGGATGACCCGGGGGGAACTGGGCACACCCCACCCTGGCCAACTCGTTGGCCGCTCCCTCTGGACTGATATCGGGTTTCCCCTCTGTGTTCTTCTGCCGGTTCTTGACACCTGGTGTACTATCAGTCTCCCCAGCCTCATGAGTAAGGAACTGATCAGGCTCCTTAGCTTCACTGCTGGGCGAAATCGCTAGAGGATTCTCACCAGTACCGCAAGCGGCGATAGGCTGGCAGTCATGGCAATCACTCATTCGGGGGGTAATCCGGTTGCCTTCATGGACACCCCCTCTCAGTTTTCCTTCTTCACTGAGTCCTCCTTACCCGGATTGTTCCGGTAACGAGTGTTTCTATAAACTGGCTTATCTGCCTCACACTTGGCAGCATAATGCCCAGTTTCCTGACATCGAAAGCATGTCACAACGCTCCTATCAGGCTTAGGCCTCCTAAGATTTTCAGTAATCTTCTTTACCAAATTGTTAACCAGGTCCTCTGATAAAGACGGACCCGTAGTAAGTTTGGTATCGGGTTGAGTCACAGGAGGTTTAGAAGTAATCACTTTCTCCTTGACGTAACCCGGTTTCTTTCCCCAGTTCCGGTTATACCGGGGGTTCCTTTGGCCAATGGCCCCAACGTTTTCATCTTCGTCAGGTTCCCCTGATTCGGATGAATCGGTTTCGGGTATTCCCTCCGGGATTATCATTGCTGACATCCGTTGGGGTACCTTCCCAGCAAAGATACGGGCCTTTCGATCATAATGATCTAAGGACTGGAACAAATCTGTCAGAGAGGCATCATTCTTCCAAGCTTCACAGGCTACTGTCCTGTGTTCCTGATTCCGCAATCCTTCAATGAATTGTTTAAACATTTCATCTAGGAAGCATTCATCATCTAGTCTCCATTGAGGTCTGGCTTTATGCAACAGTCGTTGACATTCCAAGCCGAACACTTTGGCAGATTCCTTAGGCTTCTGCGTTCTTTTAGTGAACGTCAGCCAAGGATCTTCTCCAACTATATTCCCATATAGATATGAAGCAATCTCTATGAGTTCATCATATTTCATATGGGCTGAGAGTCCTACTATTTGAGAATCTCTCCATTGTTCCACGGCTCCTTTTCCGTCGCCTTCCTTTAACCAGCATACTAAATAAGGGAGAGCTTCCGCTTTACCCCATCCATTGCAGTTAAAGACATCTGCGCAGCCTTGATACTCCTCCTTCCAAGGGTTCTTGGCATTAAAGGGGGTAGGTATCTTAGCTACTCTACGAGCCGGATTCGTGGATCCAGTAAGGGATAAACCCTTACTCCATTCCATGATCTCCGTATCGTCCAGACCTTGATTGTAGCAATCAACACCTAAGTTAGCAATCGCTGCATTGGAGTCATGCAGCGCTTGTAACCCTGGAGAAAGAGATACTCGGCGACTGAGTCTCTTTTTCCTTGGAGGATTCGTACCATAAGTACTTCCAGGGCCTCCAGGCGGTGGTCCTCCTCCGCCCCCTGATCCTCCTGCTCCGTATGGAGGCACCTGTGAGAAGGTGTATCCGCTGGTTTGAGGAGTTGGCCCAGGATTATTGGTGGGTTGTGTATTTCCACCAAAGCTAAAGAAACCACTGTTGGGATTAGTGTTTCCTCCTGTTCCATTTGACTGATTTCCATTATTGGAACCAGTCCCACCAGCAGAGGATCTGCTTCTGGAACGATCTCCTGAAGGTCCGGATCCTTGGTCACATCCGGATTGCCCTCCAGCTGGACTGGAATTCCCGGATGATTGTCCGGTTGTTCCTCCGGACATGTTCCGGGTGTTACCTTTGGACGGATTCGCTCCTGTTTGGGATTGACTCCATCCATACTGGGCATATGGGCCATTTGGTCCCCCTAAAGGTGACTGTTGTGGCCATTCGCCGTCAAAGGTGGAGGTGTTTGCCGAGTGGCTTTGTTTAGTTCCACTCGCAGAGTCAACCCCACCATTTCCCGTACCTAAACCAAGAGGTTTGAAGGTATTGTCCGTAAATCTAACCTGATGACTCTTTATTTCTTCATAACGAGGTACAGTTGTCTCTGTTACCCCGTCATCGCCCCTCAAAGAGTTCATCCGGTTACTCGTCGTGTTTAGGGCAATTCCTGAAACAGTGAAGTCTGATTCAAGAGTGCCTACTGCACGACCAGTATCTTCTAGATACTTTGACATCTGGATAGCTTTAGCTTCCAGTTCGGAATAATCATCCATCATCTTTGTCTGTTTGGCAACCAAATCTGTGGATTCACGTATCCATTGACCTTTGAGTTTTTCATGTTCATCGGTTTGTTTTTGATACGTTTTCCGAGCATCCTTGAAGGCTGATTCAATTTTCATCAGCTCTTCTTGGTACTTACCATAGGCCGTTTGAGTTGAATTTAACTCTTGTTTAGTTCTATTCAACTCATCACACGAGGCTCTGTATTCCAGATCCGCCGTGTATAGTGCATCACGATACTGTTCGTGCTGGAGTTGAAAATCTTGTTTTTCTTTCTCCATCTGATCCAATAACAATTGTTGTTGGCGTCTACAACTTTGATCGTAATCAAGACGTTCTGATATCAACTGTTTGTTTTCAGTCAGAATATTGTCTCGGGTTCCGGTCAGTGAAATAAGATCCTTCTGGATCTTCTCGTATTCAGCTCTCATGTCTTCAAGCTCGTCCATTTTGTTCCTTTCGAATCCACATTTCTGGTGTTTAATTCGAGAACTATATGGAGTTTCAAACATACCTGCACTAGGCTTTGGTACCTCAAATGGTAGTTTACCAAATTGAGCAGTACTTTTCTGCATTGGTGCAGGTTTCGAAGTACCTCCTGGCATGAATAAGGAGTCTCCAAATTCATCCAGTCCATCATGTAAGTTTTTTCTTACATCCTCTAACCCATCAGGGTAGTGTTCCAGTGGATTTCTCCACTCTGTACCTTGGGGTGGTGATTTGATTTCACCATCCTCCATCGGGGAGTTTAGCTCATAATTTGGGCCATTTCCCCTGACTGGGCTCAGCTCAGTCATTTCTGACTGCGCTTACCCGAAGACCAACTGGTCACAGCACCAGTGTAATGGTTCGTCTCGTTAAGTTAGATTAAATCATAACGAAGAGAGAGAAAAGTTTCCGGGTAGGCAACCGAGCTTTTATTTCATAGCTTGCGTTACATACGATCACAGCCTCAGAGGACTACATGCTACTAGGGCATTCGGTTACCCTTTTGGGTAACAACCTGGTTGAGCAGTGGGTAAACCACTACTGAGGAACATGGGCTAGGACCAGCCTTATATAGGGGAAAAGCCCACGAAACTCAGACCGGCCACGTGACGTGTGGCGGACGAGTGGTAGGCCCCCTGGTGTAATGGATACGAACCCAGAGGCAGGTGCTGCCACCTGCCATCTAGATTCCCCCACCACACCCGAAGGACCTAGGTCTGAGTCTCACGGGTACATGAACGTAAAGTGTAAAATACCATACCCCTACATCTCTTTACTAAATAATAGAGATATAAGAACTAGGACCCATGATGAGAATGTGTTCCTCACTATCAAACCAAAATATGAAACTACAAAAAAAAGTGTATTATATAGAGGTGCAATGGCCTGGAATGCACTTCCAATAGCAACAAGAAATATAACATCATATGATGAATTCCAATTAAAACTGAAAAGAAATTGGAGAGAACTACTTTTTGCCTAAAATAATAATATATTTTGTAACTCCCACTCATCCCTTAAGGTTTTCATAAAGCTGTTTTAATGTCTAGATATCCTGAATATGGAATACATATGTTAGTTTTTGATGAGGGGTGCCCGCCCCACAATCTCATATACTGGCTATGCTTAATGATAGTATACATCGAGAGGTTAAGTACACCTGTTGAAAAGGACTGTAGTATCTAAGTGGTTTAATGTATTGAAACATGTAAGTGAATCTTGTGGAGATTATTATGTACTTTATGAATAGAACAAATTATGATGTATTTTTATTGTTACATACTTATAATACTTGAAATTACGAGGATATGCTGGTTACATTGAATATGTATCAAGCTGAACAAGCTTTTTTCGATTGTAACCAGGTTAATATAAAATAAACGGGCTGGTGCTTTGCATCATTACCCATACTCAAAAAAAAAAAAACCTATGTAGTGCAGTCCAAACCTGTGCAACAACTTTCTTCTGTCATTTCTGGCATTTGTCTGGGTAATATCAACAACTTAAACACTGCTGCAAATCATATTTCACCCAAAAGGGGCTCCTAGACCTCTATTATTTCAGGGGCCGTAACCAGTTTTATGGAATCTTATGTGTTTGCTGTTAACATGCTGCATATATGCATAGTTGTAGCAGTTTGGGTAGTCCAGAAGCGAGAGTCCAACTTGGATCAGGCCACTAGGGGTCAAGATTTACATATATATCCACACCAAATAGCCTCGATTTCATGTACATTGCATTTTAACCCCTACTTTTGGGGTTATTACCCCCCTTATCTATGAAACCCCCCCCCGCCTCCGACGGCAGTGGACCTAGAGTCTGTCTGTTCGTCTGCTGTTTTCACGCACTGACGTGACTGCTTTTATCAAGAAATCTCTATAATTATTCATTTTCAATCCACCCATTCTTCTTTTCTCTCGACCCTGCATGTATTTCTATCTGAATTTGTCATCTATTTAAGAGGAAAAAGAAATAATAACAGGTATTTGACGGTACATTGACTGAGCGGCGGAAAAACTTTGCCGCTGGTTTCGGCGAGCCTCTCTGTTAAGACGGAGACAAGCACGAGCCCGGTACGTTGACCGAGCGGCGGAAAACTTTGCCGCTGGTTTCTGTGAGTCTCTCTGTTAATACGGAGACAAGCACGAGCCCGGTACGTTGACCGAGCGGCGGAAAACTTTGCCGCTGGTTTCGGTGAGTCTCTCTGTTAATACGGAGACGAGCACGAGCCCGGTACATTGACCGAGCGGCGGAAAACTTTGCCGCTGGTCCCATTATAATCACAGCGCCGTAGGCGCTGGTATTGCTTCATTATAGTACAAGGGAGCCATCTTAAAAAGACAGCTAAATTTCCATGTCAATTAACACTGACTTCTGGATCATTTAGAGCAACCAGCCATGATTCATGGTGAATAAGGTTGCATTTTAATATCAGGATTATCCATAATAATGTGACTAAAGTGATGGTAATTTGATATTATAACCACAAAAAGGCTACATAGTAAATGGACGTCATGGCTTGCTCTCAGAGCAGTCATAAGAGGATTTCTGTGAAACAACAGGGCTGAGGACTATGTAGAGTGTGTGGATACACTCCTAGCACATATTAGAAACTCAAATGCAAGATGTCCGTGAAGATCCACTTCCTTCATCTGACCTCGCAATCTTCCCCCAAAAAAATGTTGCTTGGTAAGTGACATACATGGGGAGAGATTCCAACAGGGCCTCTTACAGATGGAGAAAATGCTACTAAAGATGGTGGTTACCCTCTCTTCTAGCAGGCTAGTAATAGGGTCTAAAGTGGGATGAGCCCAACATTGTGTTTTTTTCGAAAAGTGAAAATTTGTTATACAGTGTAATTATGGAATAAGGCACAGGGCATAGCCGTGGGAGTGCTCTAGACTATATTGAGACATTCAGGGACCTCAGAGGCCCTGTGATGGCTCAATACAGTCTTGAGCATGACATGTCTCATGCCTTATTCATGTTACAACACAGAAAAATCACACATCAGCCACCCAGTAACACAAGAATATCAATTGTGAAATCAAAATATGAAATGAAGTTAACCACCTGTACTGGGTGTGAGATATCCATCTAGATAATGCACTGTTAATAGGAATGCAGCATTGAGGGTAATGCACCATGACCTTCCCAGCCATGTTATAAGGGCCACAACAGTGCATGAATGTATCATGCCCATCTCATTTACAGGACTGCAACAGGATTATTAGATTTGGACGCTAGTCTCAATATACCGTGTGAGATATGACATCAAGGTGGCTGACCTAAACAACAGGATTATCTGATTCATCTGAAGCCCAGTGTTATAAGTAGTATATACATGCAAACTGAGCGCAATGGATTAGCTACTAACTAGGTCATGACCTACTGCTAAACCGCAAGTGACCTAGTTTCAGCCAATCAGAGGGCTGGATTTGACAGGAAGTGACGTCATAAGGTCATGACCTAGTTTTTTCAGCCAATCAGAGAGCTAGATTCCATTTGACCTAGTGACCTGACCTAGTTGCATAAATTAAGAGAATTGCACAATACCTAGGGTTGACCTACTTGCAAACCGGAAGTGACCTACTAACCTACTTGCAAAAACGTATGACCTACGTATGAAGGTGTATTGCACAATGCTTGTAAGAAATTACACAATAGCCATGACTCATGTTCTGATGCAATATTTCTATGGATTTACGCAATACTTATGACTCATTTTGATATCTCTGTTCATTTCATACATTAAAATAAAACACAACTCATTCAATTCACATAACAGATCATATTTTTATTAGACACAATATTTACAGATGAAGACAGATTTTCCATTTCCGGGGCGTGCACATATACAACAGAAACATTTGTTTGATACCAGCTTTGACCAGTAAGACTAGTTTTCCATGTGTTGTGGAAACAATAACTGTTACGTTTGGCTATGTTAGATATAGCATGCTCGAACAAAGCCTGGGCCAGGAAGTAAGTTTGGCTGTTTTTGGGTCCAGGTAAAAGATCAGATAAAAATCCATCCTTAAAGTTTACCTCGAAAGAGAAATGATTTTTCACTCCAGGTATGCTTAAGGCGTGAAGTTCCAGTGAGACCTGTAGACATGTGAAACAAATAGTTTTAGCAATAGCAGATACTTCCAGTTTACAGTTACACTGACAAAACACTCCTTCTATGGGATTACATTCTAACTCTTGGAGAGTAACAGCAAAATTTTTTACACTTCCTAAAGTGTACCTTGTGTAGTGTCTTGGGCAGCCAGGTTCAGTGTGCAATTGATATACTCCTATACACCAATCATGCTATATCAAGTTAACTTTTTTCACTCGACAATAGTACATGCAGTTTCTGTAGGCATCCCAAAAAGCTGAAGAGAAATATTTGTACATTTTAACACTATATACAGTGGTCAACAGTGTCTGGTTCAGCTCCTCTAAAATAACCAATGTTTTCTGCAGGTATTATTTCCCAAAAGAAATTCTCTGAACATCCACATGCTACAGAACTTATATCATTGTCAGGCATTATAGAAGAAGCTTGACTATATGAAGCAACACTTTGTAAAACTGGACGCATGTAATAGTCATAAGGTGGAGTTTCTGTGGTTTGCTCCACAAGCATAGCTTCTAAACTTTCCATGTTAAATGGTAGCTTAAATCTAACCAGAAACTGAAAATCTGGTGAACGTGACGCAATGAGTAAAGAAATCTGGTACCACTTTTTTCAATTCCAAGTTAATTTCTTTAGCGTCAGATTTTTATTTTTTGTGGTGAACATGTATAGCGTTCACTTTTGTGAAAAGTTTTTTGGATTTTTTTTGGATGATACAGTTCACTTCTTTTAACCCCTACTTTTAACACTGTTTTCTATGGGGAAAAATGTTCATTTGAACAAATGTTCATTTGAACAATTGTTCAAAAAAACATTTTCCAGTTTAACACTGTTTTCTATGGGGAAAAATGTTCGTTTGAAATGTTCGTTTGAACAATTGTTCAAAAAAACATTTTCCAGTTTAACACTGTTTTCTATGGGGAAAAATGTTCATTTGAACAAATGTTCGTTTGAACAATTGTTCAAAAAACATTTTTCATTTTAACACTGTTTTCTATGGGGAAAAATGTTCATTTGAACAATTGTTCAAAAAAACATTTTTCATTTTAACACTGTTTTCTATGGAGAAAAATGTTCATTTGAACAATTTGTTTAAAATTGTTAAAAAAACTTTTTCTTTCAACAAAATGTACAACTGGAAGTGAAACTAGAAAAAGAAACCATTTTTTTTATATAGAAAGGGGTAGGGTGCTTACACCATCTTCACACACTTGTCTCTTTATGTACTGATAGGTTATACCTTGTTTTCTTTGAGAGTAAGTGGTAATGCTGTGGTTAACTACTCTAAATCCTTTGTTGACTACCGTGACAACATTTTCACTGTCCAGTACTTCTTTGTACTTGTCAGTGGTTAGGGGGTTTTGTTTTTGAATTACACCTTTGCAACTCATTTTAACGGGCACATTCACTCCTGTGCCTATGTAACATTTGGAGTTCAAGGCAGTCATTTCATCACCTTCCCACTCCACTTTGAACAACCCGGGGGTTCTCTTGTCAAACGCCAGACGGCTCTTACAGCATGGTTGAGGTAGCCACAGCTCACCCAACACTTTGGTCTGAACGTAGGTCTCTCTGTGGTGACTGTTGTCACATGATTCAGAGGGCAACCATTTGTGACGTTCTCTGAAGAAAGCTTCACGTTTCTCAGGAATAATGACGTCTTCTATGTTCTCTGCACTTAAAGCAAAGTAAAAACTGTCAGTGTCCATTTCACACATTTCAAAATCTTTCTCATCTATGTATTCAAGGAGAAAGTCGTAATAGAAGGCCAACATTTTAAGTTTGGCATATTGGTATACCATGAAACCTATTTGAACTGGGAGGTCGTAGGTGATGGAGGTGGGCAAACAGGACAGTTCTACTGTGTTGTCGCTTATGTCTTGCACATCATGCACTGACCAGTGCATGGCCAAACGTCTTGCCTTAGAGGGGTGAAGATACTTTGTTTGAACAAAGTTTTGTTTGTTGCATATGGTTTTACCGTATGAACCATTTCCCAAAAGTTTGTAGAGATCTGACAGAATCTTACAGTCTATGTTTTCGTCACCCTTCCTCCTAGCTTTGGTGACTTCATCCATGAAGGGTAAAAAAGTCTGTTCTGGTGTGTATTCTATCAGAAGGTGTACTGTCGTAACTACCAAACCTTTCTCCATGTACCACTTCAAGAGAGGAGTTCCCAACAAAATTCCCTCAGCATGGTAGCTGCCTATCAGTTGGCGTTGTGGTTGCTTCAGCTTACCTGCTGCTTCCAAGTAACGTTTCATATGTTCACCTACGTCATTTTTTCCTACTAGACAGTTTTTGAATATAGGTGTCATTTCGCTGAATTTTTCTTTCAAAGATTCAGGTTTTTCTATGTCTACTTGGATAAGTCCAAAAGTTGTTCCTCTTGAAACCCCTCTCAGTATTTCATCCTGACTTTTTTCTACCTTGGCAAGATGGCCTTTTAATTTCCCGTTCACTTTTTGTTTTTTTACACGAGCTTTCAGTTTTTTCTTTCATCCACATACACTCATACTTTTCCTCTACTTCGTAACCCAACGACTGAAGATATAGGGTAGTCAAAATCGTATTTTGTTTTTTTCTTCTAACCATGCCTTTCCGTTGGATTCTTTTAAAACTGATTTAGTGAGGTAACACATGTGGCCATGCCAGTAGCACCCGTGAAACTGGTATACTTTTTTTGAAGTTGGATCATATCCGTCCACTTTTATTTTTCTTGAACCTAATACAACCTCCCCGTAGTTGTATTGGTGTAATATTTTCACATTGTGTGTGACAGTTTTGTAGCGCAACCATTCTGTGGCTGAGTAGCTAATCTGTTGACTGCAGACAGCTTAAAAATCAATTTCTTTCCTGCGCACTACATAATAACCTGTGCAGTGTTCTTCACCCATGCACTTGAGGTACAAACTGTTAGCGTCTACCCCTACTATGTGTCTGCATACTTTGCTTTGTGGCCCGTATTTTTTTTTGTCTTATTCTTGTTTCTCCACTTTTGTGATGTCTGTGAAATATAATAGAGGGACCCCCTACTAAATTGCGTCTGAGCAAGGAGTGAACATCCTTTTCTTTCTCACCAAAAAGAATGTAAGGTGTGGCATTAGGTGCAGTGTTGTTGAAAAGAAACTTCAAGGTCAGACCTGGCAAAGTTAAACCATCTTTGAACATGTCTACCCCATGGTCTATAAAAAATTTTGTGTGCTCGTTTATGGCTAAAACAAAGGGTTTCACGTCCAAGTTGTTGTAATATATCAAGTAGTCCTCCATAGTTTTCATTTTGTTTTCTGCCCAGGCCTTCTTACATTCAAGGTAATCTTCTTTGCTTATTCCACCACCTGACGAAGAACTGTAGAAGCAGTGGCGTGGAGGAAGAGCTTTGTTGTTCAGTTTTCTTACGTTGTCCATCCACTCGTAGGGAAAAAAAACCTTTTTCAGCTTTCCCTTTAAGAAAGGCTTTCAGGTAGTTCGCGTAGGAACAACCTGGTGCCAAATAGTTGAACATGTCAAGGAAAAGAAGATGGTCTGTGTACACTGCTATGTACTTGTTGCATTTTTTTTCATTTCTGTCTTGTCTGTGTCTATAAAAAAGAATGAAATTCCTTTTTTTATCAAATTAATGTCATACTTCCCAGAGTTGAAACCTAGGACAGGGACTCTTTCTATGTAGGTAAGAAGTTTTTCCTTCACTTCAAGAACATGGGAGAGCCTTTTTTTTCTTTATTTTGTTCTTCAGTGAAAAAACTTTGCTAGCTTTATGTTCTAATTCCTTTTGATTTTCTTCTAGAGAGTCTAGTTGGTCTAAAACATCTCTAAAATTCTCTTTAACCTGTTTTCCTATCATCTGTCCCAAGTTGTTTATGTGTTCCAACACATTTTTTACCAAAGGATCGTCGTCCCTGTTGGAATTTCTGACAAAACACACTGGTTCTGTATGTCCAGGAAAATCAGAAGCTACACTGGCAGAAAGGGGTATGTGTGTTTTTTCTATCACAGTGTTAGCATTTTCTGGGGATGGATTCTCAGGTTGGACGAAGTAGCTTTCAAAGTCAAAAACAATTTTATAGGGGTATATGTTTTTCTCAGGTGGACAAACTATTCCCAGTTCCTCTAAAACTTGAAAAACTGTTTTGGATGGATTGTAAGCTCCACCTTTGTACCTGAAGCTGACTTTGGTGCAATCTTTTTTCACCCCATTGTGTTGCTTTAAAAGGAAACAACGAGTGAAAACTTTATATGACACTTTTCACAGGGGTACATTTTACCATACAGTCCCATGTTAGTTATCAAACTTACATGGTTCCTGTGTAAGTTCAAGTTCATGATTTTTTTGGATGAACACATATTTGACCTTAAAATTTTAGGTCGCCCCTTTTTTTTACCAAAAGAGGGAAGGTTAAAGATTCTTATGTTCACTTCAAACACCTTTTCTAACCTGTCTAAATCTTTTATGTCAACGCCCTCAAAAGTCTCCTTGTTCACCCCTGGATAGGCTTCAAGGAAAAGCTCTTGAGTTTTTTCTAAAGATCCAAACAGGAAGAAAGAAAGACATCTAAAGAAAAACAAGTTGTGCTTGTATCCCCTTTTGGTTTTAGGGTCTCTGTGAAAGTGCTGCATTCCTCTTTGCCTTAAACCTGGGGGAACAGTGTTCATTTTACCTAAAAGATATTCTCCTCCCATAGCCCTTATGAGGGTAATGTTGGCATTCACGTTGCCTATGACACTCCATTTAGTGGAGGGTCTTTGAGTGTCTTCTTTTATGTTATTTTCAATTAAATCTAAACATTCTGCAAATTCTTGTCGTCCCTTATGAAAATGTAAGGGTCTCTATGAGTTTCACTGTCATACAACAAGGACGAATTGTTGGCAGAAGCATGAAAGTACATTCTCTTCTTCTTCCTCCTTAGAGGAAGACAACAACCTTCCAAAAGAGACAGCCACTTTGTAAGCCATAACTTGATTTCTATGAATAGAGGTAAGAGCTTCTATGACCTGCTTTGCTCCCAAGTCTTTGTTAAAACTTGTCATTCTGACGTTGAAAATGGACTGAAGCTTACCAAGCACAGCCAAACCTGAAGCTATGGACTTGAAGTTGTCACGGTAACTGCTTTTATGCAAAGAATTTATTTCTATTTCTTTTGGAATTTCTAAGCTGTCAGAAAAAATTTCTCTCTTACAGAAACTGAGTTACATAGAGTTTTACCACTGTTTTCTACAGTGACCAAGCGTGGAGGTCTAGGGGTGTTACACATTGGACAGTTGACGGTGTAAAGTTGTTTTACCTTTTTGGGAGGCATTTTTCTTTTTTTGTGGTTTCTTTCTCTAGTTTCACTTCATATTCAATATACAACTTAAAACTAAAACCTGTCCTGACTAAACATGGAGTACATTCAGATCTGACTTAAGAACTTAAACCTATGCTGGGCTATGTCGACTGAACATGGAGTACATCTAAATCTAACTACGAATGAACTAACATACATGATTATGTGAAAGCACTGAATAAGGAGCTGTTGACCAGACACTATACAAAGTTGACCACTTACCCAGAGTAGAAATCGGTTGTCTCGTCTAGGAAGGGTCCAACACGTGATTTGATGTCCTCCAGAATGAAGGGGGACACAGTGAGTACACAGTGTGTGGCTGAGGGGGGCATCCTGTAGCTGGAAGACACAGAGGCGTTCATCTCCTCGACGTAGCTGGCCGTTTCTATATGAACTTTAGGAGTTCCCTTGTACAGGTTAACCAAAATCATAGCCCGTCCTCCACGGGGGTCGGTGCAGTCTTCGTTCAAGGACAACAGGAGATTGTTTACCTTCCTCTCTCCAAGGGCAGCTCGGCGGTGTAGCTCCTTGTACTTTCCAAGGATGCACTCTATCTGGTCCACTAAGTTCCTAAACTCACGTGCCTCTAGATTTAAGCACCGCTCGTAAGGTTTGTCCAGGTACGTCCTCAAGCATACTGCCCTGATACTAGGTTCCCTGTATATTTCTATGCAGGCATTCTTATCCCCTTCCGGATAAAAAACTTGGTCGGGGGCAGGTGACTTCTCTTGAAATCCAAATCGAGCAGGCCATTTCTTTGCCACCAGAGGTACTAAGCTGAAGCCCACAAGCTTGCTGGAAGTACTGGGAGCAGTGCCCTCCCCAAACTTTTGCCTCTGTGACTTGTCTTTAGCAGATGGAATACCTGGGATGGAACCAATTGGCTCGGCGGCATAGGAAGAAGTACCTGAGGAAATAGAAGCAGGGGCAGAGACAGGGGTTCTCTTGTTGTAGGCGCGTTTCTGTCTTTTCTTCTTAGGCTCCCCTTCACTCTCACCGGGACAGGTCCTTTTCTCTGGCGGGGTT
This sequence comes from Acholoe squamosa, assembly GCA_949317995.1. NCBI lineage: Eukaryota > Metazoa > Annelida > Polychaeta > Phyllodocida > Polynoidae > Acholoe > Acholoe squamosa. The sequence continues at coordinate 13,614,199 of OX439041.1, forward strand.
TTAAGCAGCTCCTCTACCGGAACCGGGAGAGAGTATTGGGGAGTAGGGCCAGTCAGATCTATGACCTCTACCTCTGAATACCCCCCTTGGTGAGCAGGTGAAGGTGTCCCTTGCGTTAAATCCACCACTTCAATGGGGTGAACTGTTGGTAATGATGATGTGAGGTCTATGACCTCTATTGGACTGACCTGGGGAGAAGGTTCCTCCGGAGTTGCTGCCGAATAAGTGGCGGACGTAGGTGCTTCAGTGGGGGGCTGGTAGTTTAGAGGTGCGGGGGGATTGATGAATTCCCTGATGTCAAAATCACCGCCGCCAGCTTCCTGAGGAGTGCGATCCCGGACGCGATCCAGGAAATCAGTGATTTCGCCATGAAGAGCTGCAAGAGCAGCTTCCTGTTCTCCTGCATCAGGCACTTCAGTTGGAAGCCGAGCAGGAGTTGCAGGTGGTTTCTCAGCGGCGGCTGGAGAGGTGGGAGGAGGGGCGACGCCCGACGTCTTTTCCACTGCCTGTTTAGGTGTGGGGACAGCTAGTGGAGCCAGTTTTTTAGCTGCTACCCTCCTGACACTAAGTCCCGTCTTCATGCGACCAGGCATTGTCCTCCTTCAGATGAAAGGGTTGCAGGGCTGGAAGGTGCAGGAGCAGGATGGCGAACAGCAGACAAACGTCAGAAAAGGTTTGATGAAGACCAAGCAGCTCAAGCCTTCTTTATAGTAACTATCCTGATACGATCCTGGGACGTTCCCTTGTCGTTCAGATAACATACAACCACAACCATGAGTCATAGATAACCGTGCTTTTCCATTCATAGTATGTGTTACGCTCAGACAGCGTTGTTTGGGGAAAAAAGTAATAAACTGAACTCAATTAAAAACGGTGATAACGCTCAGTCAACGTTCAGGTTTCGGTGTGTAAGACGAATCTGGCTGTAACCGTTTTGTGATTAACGCAGACCATTCGTCATTTTTCAAAACGAGCTTCTCTCAAGCAGACATGGCTTACTTTTGTCCTTTGCCTTTGTCCTTGACCGTTGGTCACAAAAGGCGTCAGGAGGTGTTTATTTCAGACATTAGGAGGGGCGTAGAAGAAGGTAAGGTGTGGGCTGTGTGGAAATTCTGTCCTGAAAATTTCAACAGGGATCTTTACATCCCTCCTAACTTTAACTTTAGACAATGCTTCTTGCACAACCAAACCACTGCATTGGTTCCCAGTGGACCCTCTGTGAAAAAACTTATCTCAGAAGATGGGGAAAGTTTTTTTTTCAGGTGTTCTTTTGGGACATGGTGCCATGGTACACTTAATGTCGAGGCATTCCATTTCATCTGGAAGTTCAAAAAAATTCATCTTAGACAGACAAAAACCCTTTTTTCTTTGGGATCAACCTTTGGGGGCAGGACCTGGTAATTCAGTTTTCATCGATTCTACTATGGTGAAGGCTTTAATTAAAGCCACTTTACTTCACCCAGACAAAATTACACACTCTGTAGGTTTAAAAATTTTCTATGAAAGAGGATTCAGGACAGAGATTGGACACAATTACCATGGGTGCTGTCATGTTATGAGAGTTATAACTGAAATGACTGCCTCCCATGAAAAAAGTCAGCTCAAGGTGGTAACAGCCTACCCCGTATCTCATTTTTGGTCCTCCTAATGAAACTGAAAAAAATAAACGATGATCCTCCGGGTAAGGCCCCAGGGCTAAACCCACCCTTCTACATGTTTTCCCCTCTTTCACCATGCTCGGCCACTGACCCTAACGTCTGTTTCGTCCTTGAGCAATAAATCATTTCAGAAAAGTGCGATAAGGAAAGACTGACAGGTTTCTTATAAAGGTTAAACAGGGACTAAACCATCATTTGATACAACAACCTTCGTCCTACCGTGCCGCGTTACTCCCTGCAGCGTGTATTAGAACAATGTCACCCCGACGACACTCAAGTCCTAACATACGTTAGGGAAAGAAAGGAAATTATATGTTGCACTTCAAGCTGTTTCAGGTATGTGTGCAAATACTTCAAAGAAACTGTTCTTCACCGGAAAAAATTGAACTTAGTTTTTTCTTCAGTTGAATCAAGTTTTAAATCCAAAGACAGAAAAACCTTGAGGAAAATGGTTTTGAGTCATAACTTGTCAAAATTTTCAGCGGTGGAAACCTTGGGTTATGCCCTGATGTATGGAAGAAAGGGAAAGGGTCCACTGAAAAAGCCCTTCCATCTGGAAGCATTGAAAGTGGCAGAAGATCATCACGCCAAAGAAAATACCCGCCAACTTAACCATCGTCTTGATTTCTTCATGTCTATTTTGGACCTTCTAGCTAAGAGCTTAGAAACCAAAACTTTGTTTTCGTCCTGCCCCATATTTGACATTCCATCATCGTCCCTGGATCGTTTCAGTGTGGAGGAGAAACAAAAAGCGTGGTTGTATCTGGCTATGTTGTGCAGCCAGCTCACCTCCCTTACTCACTGTTTTCACCACAATCAGCTCACTGTACACACAACATGATAACAAATCCAAACGAATGAAGAACGATGTAACAGGCTAATCTAAAGAGGGGAATGTATGGTAGGGTAATATAGGATAGGGTAGAATAGGGTAGGGTAATATAGGGTAGGGGTAGGGTAGGTAGGGTAGGGTAGGGATGAGTTGGGGTGGGTGTAAAAAACTATGGGGTGGGGGGGGTGGGGGCACCCCTCAAGTATGGGGGGTTTGGGGCTTGTTGGCCCGGGCTGGCCGCCCAAATAACCCACCTAACCCACCCACCCACCTAAACCACCCACCCACCTACCCTACCCTACACTGCCCTACCCTATATAAGTTTACTGTATGCTTTCTAGCCTGTCATACATACATACCTACCTACCTACCTACCTACCTACATAACTTCCTGGATACCTTTTTGCTGCTATGGAGTTTCACCTTTCGGCCGGTTTAAAGACATGCATTAAGTGACATAGGTCTTTACGATCTCTTTGAATTTTGTAGATGGTACATGCAGTATTACAACGTAGTGGATCATTGTGAAATACCTCCAGAACAGTGGAAAGTTGATACTTTGTTTGTGGACCTGGCAGACAAGTTAAAGATGCTTGACTGGAGAAAATTGGGAACACAACTGGGGTTCACCGAGCACAAACTTGATGTGATAACCACCCCTGTTCCAGGGAAGAAAGGTGTCACAAATCCTGTTTTTGAAGTCCTAATGGTGTGGAAACATCGAGAAATATCTCATCCAAGCTGTCTTATAGCCAGTCTGAACAACATGGGGCTTTTTGACGTAGCTCTTTACGTGGAAGGTTTAAGAGAGGGTTCTTCTGACTTAAAAGAGGACGAGGCGGCTCCTTTGGTCACTCTGGTTTAAGATTTCATCCAACATGGATCACAAGGAAGAGGAGATCATTTTTGACCCACGTCTACAAAGTCCCTTCACTATGATAATATCTGGACCTTCTTCTTGTGGAAAAAGTCAACTTGTTTTCAAGTTGATAAAAGGTGTAGACGAGATGGTAATTCCAAAAATACATGACATATACTACTGCTACAGTCAATGGCAAGATGGATTCGACGAAATGGTAAAGTTGGGAGTTAAGTTCAACAAAGGTCTTCTTTCAGAAGACTTTTTGTTTGAGGATAAAAGAGACTAAACATGGACTGGTCATAATAGACGACCTTATGGATCCCGGGTACGTTCCTACCATAATGCTTTTCACTGTGGGCTCTCACCATCGCAGCTTAAGTGTAATTTTTATAACACAAAACTTGTTTTTCAACAATCCTGCCTTCAGAACATTGAGCTTAAATGCACACTACCTAGTTATTTTTAAGAACCCTAGAGACATGAGTCAAATAGGACACATCAGCAAACAGGCCTTCCCTGGACAAAAATCCTTTCTGACGGAGGTATATAACTTAAAGAAAAGAGAAGCATTCTATTGGACTTTAAGCAGAGCACACCTAACGAGCTGAGGGTAAGGAACAGCATAACAACTCCTTGGAATACCTTGGTTTTCATTCCTAAAGCTTCAGCTTCGAAAAGAAAACGTTAGAATGGTGACCAAAAAATCTGCTACTGGAGGAAAATTGAAAATTTTAAGGAAGCATTACCACTTGTTGAAACATATATCCAAGTGTTCCTCGGCAGAGTGTTCCCACATCATAAAAGGCTTGAACGATGAGGTCATCAGGTTGATGAGTCAAATTTGTGTCAACGTCATGAACAAAAACCTGTTGCATAACGAATCAGACGCAGTTAAACGTCTAACACCCTACAAGAAAGAACTAAAGACAGTGACAAGGCACAAGGCTACCGTAAAGCAGAAGAGGAAAACCTTTGAGCAAAAGGGTGGATTTTTGGGAACCATATTGGGTCTAGCCTTACCCCTGATAACAGGTCTCATAGGAGCACGTCGATAAGATCATGTCTTATTCAAGGATGGCCCTCGTAAGGGCAGATCTTGTTCCCTGAGAAAAAAACCCTTCTCCTGTTACTGCTACCTTTCCTCCCCAGCCTGGACCTAGTGTTCAAGACCAGTACTACAGCACTCAACTTTTAAGAGAGGGTTTAACTCCTGATTCCAGCCTGGTTCAAGTCCTGAACCACCTTCAAAGTAAAGCACACAAGGTGCTTAACTCTCCTAACCTTAAACTGAAGGACAAGTTAAGACAGTACAATCAACTTATGATAAAGTCGGGAATTTTAACTAAAAAAGCCAAGGCCTTAGGACAACGTAGGGAAGGCCCCTATCCTGGTCGAGCAGTAGAACAAGGACATGCAGCAGCAGCAAGGGGTATAAACAACACTTTAGAAGACACCGACGATGACGACGATGACGACACTTTCACAGATGCCAGAGATGTTCCACAACTTCCTGATGATTTAGACGGAGACAGTGTAGATGAAGTTAAAGGGGGGGAAGGACCTGGACCTCATGCAAAAGACAACACAGTGGGTATGGACGCCAACATCAAAGAAAGAATACCTGCCACTTACAGAATGACTGCTAAAAAACTCTACAGAGAATTATCACGTCATGGAAGGGAGATATTGAATTGGAACAGAGACGGGGAAATATATGTCAACGGGGAGCGTGTCCCTGGAACCGACATAACAGATTTGTTAGCTTTCGCTGCCAGACCAAAGTCGTTGAGGAAGGACCAACCTAAAGGAAGCCAGGTCTTCATAAGAGCAGTTAAAAGGTTGAACCCCACCTTGAAATTTGTAAAAAACAAGTCGGCTTTTGCAGGACACAGTCCTTCTTTTGCTGCCAGTCCCTTAAAGAGGGCATCCCCTATCAAGAAGAGGAAAGTAAGTCAAAAAGGAACTGGACGTAAGTTGATATGGCGCACAAGGCTTTGAAGAAAGATGTCCTCAGGTTTTACACAGATCCTAAACAACCTGGAAGTTTCACCAGTGTTTCTAAACTTCAACGTCATCACTTCAAGAAAACAAAGAAAAAAACATAGAACAAGCATTGGAAGCTGTAGACGCATACACCAGACACAAACCTTAAAAGAGAAGATTTCCTAGAAGAAAAACACAAACATGGGGCATAGACAAACAGTGGCAACTTGATCTTATAGACATGCGAGAATTTTCAAAGGAAAACAAAGGATATCAGTACATCCTAGCGGGAATAGATGTGTTTTCAAGGTATGGTTTCGGGCAACCTGTGAAAAGTAAGAGAGCTGATGATGTCACAGAGGCTTTCAAAAAAATGAGCAAAGAAAGAAAACCTCAACAAATTCAAACTGACAAGGGCAAAGAGTTTGTCAACAAAATTTTCAAGAAACACTGTGAAGATCAAAACATCAATTTTTTCACAGGAGAGAACGACGACGTGAAGTGTGCCTTAGCTGAAAGGTTCAACTCTACTATTCAAGGAAAAATGTGGAGATGTTTCTCTCATTTCAATAACTACAAATGGGTTGACTTGCTGCCCGACTTGGTTAAGTCCTACAATCTAACTTACCACAAAACCTTAGGAGCTGCCCCTTCAGACATAAATAAAGACAACTCAGAAGTCTTGTTTTACAGGTTGTACGATCAACCTCAAAAGAAAAAAGTTCCTGTCCTTAAGTTGAAGAGAAAAAATCAAGTGCGAATGTTGAAAACAAAGAAAACATTCAACAGAGGGTACAAACCTAACTGGACAGAGGAAATATACACAGTGGACGGTGTTTCACCCAAAGGGTACCACCTCAAAGATCTCCTTGAAGAAAAGATAAAAGGAAGCTTCTACTAACCTGAAGTTCAGAAGGTCCAAGCCCGTCACGGAAGACGCTACAACATAGAAAAAATAATCAAATACAGAGGAAAAGGCAAGAAAAGAGCCTTCATCAAGTGGAAGGGTTATGGAGACAAGTTTAACTCTTGGGAACCTGTTAAGAACATAGACAAATGGCGTTTACCTTAACTCTACCTAGCAACTCGTCTATGAACGTGTTTCCTGACAACACTTTAACAAGTTACAACACTATTTTGGCAGAATACATTAACTCTCCTACTCAGTTAGAGTGTGCTCTTCAAGAAATAACCTGTCCTACCACGCCATTCTCTTGGCAGAGGGAGAAAACGATGTGAAAAACAACCTCCGCACTGTGGTAGCTTTATTGAACAAACGCAGAAGAGAATTTTTTCCTCTGGGAAAACCAGGAGCCCATAGTGTCTTCAGTAGATCTTCAAGCTCTACATCGAATCTAACAGCCCAATCTGCTTTGAAAAGAGGAGTAAAAATAACAAAGAACCTACGTCATGTCGATCCTGTGGGACCTACTGAATCCATTCCTCCTGCTGGTCCTGAAAGTGAAAGTTCACCGACTCCTGCTGCTGCGCCTGAGACACCATCTGGAGGATCCACTCCTAACCAACCGTCACCAGAAGAGGAGGAAAAGGAGGAGGATAAGGGGGAACGTGACACGGCAGGCAGAGAGAAGAGGGAAATATCGCCAGCTGTTGCTGAAATGATGTCAATGGATGACAGGGGCAAAAGATCTGTTTCTTATTTTGAAGAAAATGCCGTCTTCACAGACTCTGCTCATGTTTCTCCTCTGTCTCCCAGTCAGTTACAGGCTGTCAAAATATCTACACACTTCAAAGAAATAAGTAGATTCCTCTCTAAGTATTACTTCAAGGAAGGGAGCACCTACAAAATGTTTGCCTTAGAAGGTGTCAACCTGGAAAGCAACTCAGAGTTGATAGGATACTTGAACAGGACCATAAATAAACTACAGAGCATGTTGGTAAGAAAACTAAGAAACTACAGAAAGAACAACAAAGCCACCGTGTTTCACTACAACAGATATACTATGAAAAGTGTAATTTCCTTGCCTCCTGGTGTTGTCATGCAACTCCCAGAAAACTTAGGGAAACAATTAGGTTTCGACGGAAGTGTTTTCCTGAGTGGCAAGACGTAAAGCCCCTACATAGTAGACCTTCAGTACAAAAGTCGATGTGCTTTCGCGTACTCTGACATAGTCAAGCACAGTCTAGTGGGTGATTCTAAAGCACCCCTTCTGAGGCAAATCAACATAAATCGCTACAACAGTGACATGCAAACCATAAGTTTTCAAAACTTGATATATCTGCCAGTCACTAAAACCACCTTCAGACAGATAGGCATATACTTAAAAGACAAGACCGGGGAACCGATACCATTTGAAAGCGGATCAGTGTCGGTGGTACTTGCCTTCAGACCTCTTCTAGGATAGGGGTATATGACCATGCTTCACTACTATGGAACCCCTCCCTACCTGGCCCCTAGGGGTCAGTATGCTGAATACTACAGAAAATCACAGTTTGGGAACGGCGCTTTACCGGCATACGGAGGCAGGGGCAGACAAAGAGGACATGTACTGGGATCGTTAATAGGTGGTTTACTGAGAGGAGCTGTTCCCCTCTTGAGTACTATAGGACGCTCAGCTGCCAAATCTGCAGGTAAAGCCTTGCTTTCTACAGGAGCTGGAGTGTTGTCAGATGTGGTAGCAGGAAAAGGTTTCAAGAAAAGTGTAGTCAGGAGAAGTAAAGCAACAGGTAAGCAGTTACTCAAAAGGGCTGCTTCTTCTGCTCAAGGATACATAAAAGGTACATCTGGACCTCCTCCAGCCAAACGACGAGCAACCGGCAAGCGTGGAGGACGTAAGGGGCAACGAGGCAGAGGTAGAGGTCAAGGCAGAGGAAACACCTTGTTCTAGTCATGAGTCTCATTCATCTCAAGGGTTAAGTATGTGCAGTAGGAGAACTAGACCTACACGCCTTACCTGTCACTCAAAAGGACATTTTAAAGTGTCAAGTAATAACCAAGACTACCAACAATGCCCTCACTCCACACACTGAAACCTTTGACTTCACCTTCGAACCAAGCAACCTGTACCCAGACCTCTAAGAAACTGAGATGTACATGGAACTGGAAGCCGTGGCGGCCGATGGAACAACTCACCTTGCCGTTGACATAGAAGCTGCTCCAGTCAACAACTTGGCACACGCTCTCTTTGCATCCTGTCAGTTGCTCATAAATGGAGAGAAAGTCACCGGCAACAATGAAGACTATGGTCTCAAGGCCTACATTAGACACAATTTGTTGCAACAAAGAAGACAAAGAGACTCGTCTGAAAGGATGTCAGAAGTACATGAAAGACACCTGTGGGCACATGGAAACCAGAGTGGGCGCCAATGCAGGATGGACGGCACGGAGAGCAGAATTCAGTGCCCGCAACAAACACGCCTTAGTCATGAGGCCCCTCCTGGATTTGATCAAACAGTGCAAGGTCTTGCCTCCGAACTGTGAAATCAAGTTCATCTTCGAAAAAAATCAACCCAATTACTACATGATGCAAGCAGCCGATCAAAACTACTGGATCAAAATCACCAAAGCTGAAATGTCACTTCTCCAGAAAAGTGTCGACGACGAGGTGGTAAAACTCACATCAGCAGTGTGAGGAACCCACATTGGGGACCTTTCAACTATCACATAGCCAGGTGTAAAGTCACTAAACACACTTTGGACGGCGGCTCACAAGACTACAGTTGGACTCAACCTGACACTACTCAAATCCCCATAGTCTTGTGTATGATAAAGGAAACAGCAGCTGCTGGGACTAAGACAGAAAATTCTTTCAACTGCAGACATTTCAACGTGAAGGAAATTTGCGTGAGATATGACGATCAGAAGTTTGAGTTGAAGACTGACTTCGAAACAGGCAACTGCATCAGAGCCTACAGTCGAATGTTCATAGACAGTGGGTTGTCGGCTTTAAGGCAAGACTGTGGCATAACTTTGGAAGATTTCAAAGGTGGGTATTCATTCTTTGTTTTCGACCTCACCCCAGACAGAGCACCTGAAGACCGTCGTATAAATCTCATCAAGCAAGGAATGCTGGGCATTTCCCTCAGGTTTGCCGCCCCGACTACTTATGCCATATCTGCCGTCTTGTGTTCCTTCTATGACAACAACAACCAACTGACGGCTGACTGTCTTCCTGTCACAGACTACCACATGAACTGAGAAGAATGAGAACTTCAGACATAACAGCTGCACTGGGAAACCATCCACACACAAGGCATTCCTACCTGGGAACTTTTGCCAGTGATCAATGTCCTAAGAAACCAATTCCCTCTACGTGTTTCATCAGTAACACAGATCCAAGTTCTAAACCTGGACAGCACTGGGTGGCATTTTACATTTCTCATGAAGGGTATGTGTTCTACTTTGATCCCTATGGTTTACCCCAATTAACTATATATCACCAGAGGTTTATGCAGAAGTCGTCAGATGGCCATGGGTCGTTCAGCAGAAAACTAGGCCAGACGATGACAGCCTATCGCTAACGCTAACGGCTGACAGCAAAGTTGGATGGGCTCATAGACAACAAAAAACTCATGTGAAAATAAACTTTCCCTCACTCTCCTACTTGAAACTTCTCACATACTTAATTAAACATGTGATTTTGCCAATGCAGTAATTAATCTTTAGTTTTATAGTCTTTGTTATTCATATTTTAGTAAATTTTAGAAATTTTAGGCAGCAACCTTGATCTTGGCACAGTGCCAGAGCAGGACCTTTGCTCCAGCCAGGAGATATAAAAAGATGATTTAAAACTGAATTAAAGCTCACATCTTTCCATCCAAGCAGAAGTAGCAAGTACCCTGCTAGCACTACTCATCCAAATAATGTCTTTTTTACGTAAATCACACAAGTTTTCACGTAAGAATAACGTAAATTGCACAAGTTGTGCTAGCTGGGTAAAGTGTGCCATAGTTGTATGGATGAAATTTGGAAGCCATGCATAAAGTGAAAGTGTGTTAAAAATCATACGGTACCATTGGTACCAAATTTTAGACTACAACAAAGGCATCTGCGCTCTGCCGCTCCCATAGGAAGTAGAGTCGGCAGGGGGCTCGGCCTACAGAAAACAAGTACAAAACTTTTACGCTAAAACGTGTGGAGCCCACTGCATTAACTTCCTAATACAGACATGTCGCACCAAGGACCCACACCACACTGTGAAAAGGTTTTCTCAGGTGCCCTTCAACTTAATGGACAAAATAGTAAGCCCCTTGCTCAGGAAAAGAGAGAAGAAGAGGAGATGGATTTCGAAATGAGTCCAGAAGAAGTAGCAGTGAAAATAGACGTGAGCAACCTGTTGGTGAAAGGGAAAGTAAAACGTGAATTGGACATGATCGACGGGCTTCAGAGCACGGCGGAAGTAATAGACAAGATTCTCATGATCATGGGCGAGTTAATGGACAAAGTGGTAGCCCTGGAGGAGAATGACATAGGAAGAAGAGCCCTGAAGGATTTGATGGAGAGAATGCGTGCCTTAGAGGATCGTAGCCAAAGTCCAACTCCAGCTAAGACCGGGTGCAGTTGGTACTGCAACAAGAATTCATTTTCCATATAATACCCATGTACTCTGCTTGCAAGCATATGTCATTATAATGATTCATACCTAGCATGTACTCTGATTCGAAGAAAGAATAAAAAGATTGAATTCAAAAAGAACCGAGTTGTGTTTTTGTAGCATTTTAATCTGATATAAAAAATGAGTCATAAGTATTGCGTAAATCCATAGAAATATTGCATCAGAACATGAGTCATGGTTGTTGTGTAATTTCTTACAAGCATTGCGCAATACACCTTCATGCGTAGGTCATACGTTTTGCAAGTAGGTTAGTAGGTCACTTCTGGTTTGCAAGTAGGTCAACCCTAGGTATTGCACAATTCTCTTAATTTATGCAACTAGGTCAGGTCACGAGGTCAAATGGGATCCAGCTCTCTGATTGGTCGGAAAAAATAAGGTCATGACCTTATGATGTCACTTCCTGTCAAATCCAGACCTCTGATTGGCTGAAACTAGGTCACTTCCGGTCTACCAGTAGGTCATGACCTAGTTAGTAGCTAATCCATTGCGCTCAGTTTGCATGTATATACTACTGTTATATTATGTGAAAATGGTTGAGAATGAATTAACCATTATAAATCATTATATGTCTACCCACACCCTTATGGCCACATAGGGGATGTACAATAATATATTCACCTTTTATTAAGGGAGGCGAGGTCACAGCTGCCTGCCCATTGTGCTGTAGATAATTGTGGTGTGTCATATGAGAGGGACTTGACACTTCCCTCTTCATTGAAGGTATTTATCTCAACATTGATTAATTACCAATTTTAATCAAAGAGAAACCAGGTAGGGCCAGGATGATTCGTGAGGCTGAGGTTAATACATGGCAAACATGAGTGATATACAGACTATAGAGGATAGGCACCATTTGGGAAAGGTGCATTTCACAGGATACTATCATATACCATTTTATTATGCCATAAATTGTAACATATGATCATATTAATGCATGAATATATGAGGCATTAATACATATATCTCCATATGAGCGTTCATGCTCCACTGCACACCAGCTATGTCAAATATACATAAGTTATAACACCAAAAGACTGAACAATAGGTACATAAGTAACGACGCCATAACCTTTCGGTCACTCTAGCCTCGCTCCTGAGCAACCGAGGTCAAATATGAAAACAGTTATGAAACTGCCGTGATAAGATGGTCAAAATGAGCTCAAGATCAAGGCCCAACTTTTATTATTAAGGAAGTTATGCAACCGAGACTGTTTCGACCTCCAAATGTGCCACAGACAAACCCGGCGCAAGTTACGTGCCTAGAAAGCGGGCAGTGGTAACTTGACATATTCAACTTTGCGCATGCACAATTTGGAAGCTCTAAACGCATAAACCACAGAGTTATGAGGGTATAAACATACCAAACTAACCAAGACAATGGGGATGCTGGGAGGCTCATGGGGGCGCCCTATGCACCCCCATGGACATGAAAGACCCCCCTCTAACAACCAGAGACTAAGGCAGATGCCACTGGCTCCACTCAGTCTGAGGGGCCAAGCCAGGAAGTGGTACTTATACACCTGGCAAGCACCTCTAGAAATCAGAATCACCAGAACCACCACTGAGGTAACATCTCCAGTTCAACTCTCCTGCTACCTGCTATAGCTCTGCACTATGCTGGGTTAGACTATGCCAGACAGGCATAGGACTATCATCATCATCATCATCATCATCATCATTATTATTATTATTATTATTATTATTATTATTATTATTATTATTATTATTATTATTATTATTATTATTATTATTATTATTATTATTATTATTATTATCTCACAGGTGGAGTGGAACAGAACTTTATACTTTATAAACAATTGTATATTTACTGTGTGTGGAAATTACCTGCATATTAACATTTGTATGACTCATACATAACTATACTGCCTAAGCCGAATAAACCAGTGATAACTGGAATAACACTAATAAGAGCTTGATATTCTCACTCTCTATATACCACTAGTCATATGATATTTCTCATATGACAACTTGATCATGCACAATTACTAGTATGACAATACAGAATAACAGATAGTTAGAAAGAATAAAATACAAGGTGAGAGATATGTAAAGAGTCGGTTAGGCAAAATGAGGGATGTGCACCAAGAAGGATAGGCCAAATGAGCGATAGGTAAGGGAACTATCATTTATTTAAACAACAATGGGGTTTGGGATGGTGAGTGTCCACACAAAGACGAATTATTACTACCCCTCAGGGTCTGAATAGTGCACTCAAAACCTGGCAGTTCCGAAACTAGCCAGTGGTGACGACTTTAGGTCCCCAGGTTGACAATACCAAAAGCTTTTTCGAGTAACCTTTTTAGGTGAAAGAAGAAAATTTCAAAAACATAATACCTAAAACAACTACCTTAGGTGGTCAGAATGATGACTATAGGTGGTCAACCTGACAACCTAAGTTGTCAGTATGACGACTCTGTATTGTCAGTATTATCAATGATGAATCATCGGCTTGTATAATTGTACATGTACATATAGAATATGTATAGAACAGTAGTTTTTGAAGACCTTTGGCTCTTATTTGAAACCAACCCTGCTAGCACAACTCATTTAAATTATGTCTCTTTTACGTAAAACACATGAGTTTTCACATAAGAATGATGTAAATTGCACAAGTTGTGCTAGCTGGGAAGGCCCCCATTTTCCATATTCTACTTTCATGCTGGTCAAATCTGACAGGCGATTTTAAAAAAACCTTTGCATTTTATCATGAGTTCTTGGCAAATTTCTTTTTTGGGGAGACCTTCTCAGGACCCCCCTCCTCTGAGATGGGGGGCAAGTGCCCCCCTGGCACCCCCTTTTGCTATGCCTCTGTTATGTGTAAACACCGAGAAATATTGGTTTTTAAAAGCTAAACACCTGGTTTCCTATGTGTTTGCATTCTAAAAATGTAAACGTGTTTAGCCTAACTGTTTAGAATTTTAATGTTTTAATCCTAAACACCTGTTGAACCAAAATATTTAGACTTTAAACATGTTTAGACCTAAACATTTTGAAAGTCTAAACACAGTTTTTGAAGTGTACCACTGCCCTCAGTGGTAGCAGTGGAAAATGAATATTCAAAACTCAATAGCAGTTGCTATTTCCGAGTAAGCTACATGTACCATGTTGACAAGCAAAATGGATAGTGGACTATACACTGCAAAAATGGTGTTTAGATCCTAACACAATTCTAAACATATTCTTGCAATGTTTTTGTAATCACATTAATTTCCTAAATATGTTTAGCCAAACAATGTGCTTAGCTCAAGTGGTTAAAAATGTAGGTGTTTAGGTTAAAACTTTTTGTTTAGATATCTATGAAGTTTTGTGTGACGATTTGATGGGGAGTTAAGGTTTGCAGACATGTATGCATTAAAAAAAGAGATATATTTTGTTTGTTTTCTCATTTACTGGGGGGGGGACATCAGCAGGTATTTACTTGTCAAAGTCTCCAAAGATGTCAGCCACAGCTATATATGTGTACATGTATTACACACTGCATCGGAATGAGAGACTTGAGAAACTACAACAGCTTGGTAGGAAGGACATTGCCTTTTCTATTCCAGAATAACATCAAATAGGTGACAGTCATGGAGCTTATTGATTATTTTATGCTAATGATTGTGGCATAAGGTGAATCTAGTGAATTTTCTATTGCCCTTTCTATTCACATGACATTCTATAGAATGAAACCATGATAAACATAGGATTTGGGGACATCTGTCACAACAATTGATTATAACTGTGTGCAGAAAGTCCATTCAAAGGTAGTGCTGCTACCTGGTGTGGATTCAACATCCAAGTATCTAAACATATTGATCTTAACACCTATTAATCAACTGTTTCAACTCTAAACATCTAAACCTGTTTAGCGTAAATGTTTAAATAATAAAAGTGTTCATATCCTAAATGTGTAGTCGATGAGACACATAACTGACCTATATGTTTAGGTTTTAAATGTGTTTAGACCTAAACATGTTTAAAATCTAAACACCATTTTTGCAGTATATGAGAAGGTCTTATAGAATCCACAAGATTGGCCAACACTAACTTCACTGGGGTAAATAAGGAGAACGAATTTGATCACTCTTCAGGTAAAATCTACTTTTTTCAATTTAGTATGAGGCATAAACCTCCTCCTAGCCTTTTGATTTCAATGGCTATCTCCAATAAGGTGACATAAATACAGCAGTTGTGATATATACCGAGGTAGCAGATTGTCCATTAGGCACAGCCATTGTTGTAGCTTGTTACCGATAAGAGCAATCAGATGGGTACCAGTTGTCCCCCTCCCAAGAGGCCCAGTGAAGAGTTGGTATTATTTTATAGGCTGACAATTAATCCTGCTAAGTCAGTATACCATATTGAGATACCTTCATGGGTGGCTGACAGCGAGATGCATTTTTTTACCTTTTAGTGGTTTTAGTCTCATTAAAAAACAGCTTGGTGCACATCCGCCAATTTACAGTGAGTGATACATTAAAAGGTAAAAAGAAATAGTCAAATGACTGATCAGCCTCACTACCTCAATGTTCAAGTGCATAAAACTAAACTTGGTTATCTATGTCCTTGTCTAGATCTAGTGTACCATACACCAAGCCATAGAAGGTAATTCAATCTGGTAAGTCGTGATCGGTGTCTTATATTAGCAGGGACAACTTATAATAGATTACTACTAAACTGGTCTGGACAAACAAGTGTAGGAGAGTAAATGAACATAGTCTCTAGGTAGCAACTACGCAGATGTTCTATGTAGAATCATCTGAAAATGTTATGTCCTGAATACGTTCCAGAAAATTTAGAACAATTTCACATGATTTTTATTATTATTATTATTATTATTATTATTATTATTATTATTATTATTATTATTATTATTATTATTATTATTATCTCACAGGTGGAGTGGAACAGAACTTTATACTTTATAAACAATTGTATATTTACTGTGTGTGGAAATTACCTGCATATTAACATTTGTATGACTCATACATAACTATACTGCCTAAGCCGAATAAACCAGTGATAACTGGAATAACACTAATAAGAGCTTGATATTCTCACTCTCTATATACCACTAGTCATATGATATTTCTCATATGACAACTTGATCATGCACAATTACTAGTATGACAATACAGAATAACAGATAGTTAGAAAGAATAAAATACAAGGTGAGAGATATGTAAAGAGTCGGTTAGGCAAAATGAGGGATGTGCACCAAGAAGGATAGGCCAAATGAGCGATTGGCAAGGGAACTATCATTTATTTAAACAACAATGGGGTTTGGGATGGTGAGTGTCCACACAAAGACGAAGTATTACTACCCCTCAGGGTCTGAATAGTGCACTCAAAACCTGGCAGTTCCGAAACTAGCCAGTGGTGACGACTTTAGGTCACCAGGTTGACAATACCAAAAGCTTTCTCGAGTAACCTTTTTAGGTGAAAGAAGAAAATTTCAAAAACATAATACCTAAAACAACTACCTTAGGTGGTCAGAATGATGACTTTAGGTGGTCAACCTGACAACCTAAGTTGTCAGTATGACGACTCTGTATTGTCAGTATTATCAATGATGAATCATCGGCTTGTATAATTGTACATGTACATATAGAATATGTATAGAACAGTAGTTTTTGAAGACCTTTGGCTCTTATTTGAAACCAACCCTGCTAGCACAACTCATTTAAATTATGTCTCTTTTACGTAAAACACATGAGTTTTCACATAAGAATGATGTAAATTGCACAAGTTGTGCTAGCTGGGAAGGCCCCCATTTTCCATATTCTACTTTCATGCTGGTCAAATCTGACAGGCGATTTTAAAAAAACCTTTGCATTTTGAAAGTCTAAACACAGTTTTTGAAGTGTACCACTGCCCTCAGTGGTAGCAGTGGAAAATGAATATTCAAAACTCAATAGCAGTTGCTATTTCCGAGTAAGCTACATGTACCATGTTGACAAGCAAAATGGATAGTGGACTATACACTGCAAAAATGGTGTTTAGATCCTAACACAATTCTAAACATATTCTTGCAATGTTTTTGTAATCACATTAATTTCCTAAACATGTTTAGCCAAACAATGTGCTTAGCTCAAGTGGTTAGAAATGTAGGTGTTTAGGTTAAAACTTTGTGTTTAGATATCTATGAAGCTGCTTTCAGTGAACCTGTGAATACTGAAAAAAGCAATGTGCCTTTCAGCAAAACCATTTGACTTCAAACTACATTGTATATTCTGTGGGGGACACCTGAATACAAGGGTTGGGTGTAAACAACCACACAAATACTGAAAGGTGGTACATGAAGTGATGAATATGGACTACATGTGTAGAAATTGTGCGTACAGCTGCTACAGACAGAGGTGATGAGCTAGGAAGAAGTGTGCAAAACCGATTGAATAATGTTATTGATCTTGATTCTGTAGGCGCATAATACCACCATCAATATCAAGTTGATTTCCATTACATATCAGAGCAGCATGCCACAAAGATGCAAATAAGTTGAAGCCATTTTCTGAATTGTCTAACTTTTTAGACAACAATTATGAGTGTCAATATTCCATTGCTGAGTTATCAGAACAGATGAATTCTTTCTTAAGAAGGATACTTGAAAAAGTGGTTGAAACAGAAACTGAAAAGCCATTATCTTAGTTAGTCTAGTGTACCCTCTCAAGTGTGCTGAAAGCATTGATTCCTGGAAAACTGAATGTCCCAGAGGCAAGCAACTTCATAATAGATGGAGGTCATCTTCTACATAGTGTAGTTTGGCCAAGCCCAGTAATGTATGAGGAAAATATGTGAGGGCTAGTTATGTTGAAAATAATTACGGCACAAACACAGCAGTAGTCTTTGATGGCTATGATGGCCCAGCAACAACAAAGTCAGAAGTCTTTGATGGCTATGATGGCCCAGCAACAACAATGTCAGAAGAACAGAAGCGCAGGTCAGCAAAAGCATGTTCTTCAGAAATACTGTTTCAAGATGACATGCATGCAACAACACCTCAAAAAGATTTCCTTGCAAATGCAAAGAATAAATCTCGCCTCATTACTGCAGTATCCTCAAGCCTGACCAAATATAACTGTGCATCAAGCCATTGCAGATGCTGATGAACTCATTGTGACAACTGCCTTGACAGAATGTGATATGGGACATACATTACTGGTTGTTGGTTCTGACACTCACCTACTTGTAATGATGACAGCCCATGCAAAGCCTTCAGACAATATCTTCCTATTCCAACCTGGCAGAATAAATGAACCAAAGCTATATGATATAAAGAAACTTCAGAGTGCTTTACATGATAAGAAAGACATCCTCCTCCTGTTACATGTGATATCTGGGTGTGACACCACATCTGCACCTTTTAGAAAGGGGAAAAATGCTGTCTTCAACTTCTAACCAAAAACAAAGAGATGGCTGAAAATGGAACTTGCTCCCAGTTACTACAGACCTTCTATCAGCACCTGATAAAATCCTGAACATGATAAGCTGCAACTGTAAGAAGGGATGTCAGTGTTGGTGTGGATGTCGCAAACTGGGAATAACTTGCTCAACAATGTGTGGAGAATGTGCAGGGGTAGATTGCTTGAATGCTGCTCAAGCAGAACAGGACTAACATGAAAACTATCAAACAACAATCAGAAATGAAAGTTTCTTGTCTTTGGTAAAAGTGAATGAATGTGAAGCATAAATTCTGAAATAAAATGACATTTTAGCGGATTTGATAAAGTATATGAATAAATTCCAGTACTCAGGTATTTTGTTTATTAAAGCACCATATCAAATTTCTCTTTCTTGTATGGTATGAGGCACCTTTAGGGGAGATATCATGTTTTTTGGGGTATGTAGTTATGATAAAGCATATTTTTTGGGTAACAAACAAAGAGTAACGATGAATATTGCCTAAAAAAAGCCAAGCCTAGGACAACCCAGGACTTTTAGTATGTTCATACCAATACATAAACGAGCCAATCCTGAAATTCTCAGCTTTCTTTGAATTCATTCAACGTCAAAACCTAATTTTACTGGACTATATGGCCCCTTTTCAAACCATTGGTGTCTCAACAAGAAGATTCCAAGTCCACATATCTGAAACAAATATAACTAGAGCTATACATATGAATTTCTGCTATGTTGCACCATGTTAGACCACATAAACTTGATCTAAACGTTCACCCAAAGACATAACATTTTAAGTTGTTTAGAGTTTGAGTTTAACAAGTTTTATTGGCTCAATAACATCATACAGTTGAAGCTTTTCAGGATCAGCCATACAAATATTAATAATAAAGAAACATGTCAGTGACTGCACATAGATCATAAGAAAGGCGCTTAAACAGTGATATTCAGACTTATCAGGTAGTCAGACGTTCTACCTTCATAATAGATTACAGATCAAGGTTTGTAGAGGTAATGTGAGACTATCACAGATGACCCCTTAATATCAGAGTATCTTACCTTGAAGATGTAGGAGAGACAACTCCAGCACATGTGTAGTGGTCTGCAGTCAGCTCTAAAGTGCGGGAATCATGCCTCAATAGCCCGCACGTCGGGCCCGGATTTCCCTTACATGCACGGATGCACGCGTCTCACACTCCTCTCCATTCAGTTTCTAAAGGGCAGGGCACTGATTCGATAATGTCCAGATTATGTATATGTTTGTCGGACCTTTCAGTCCAGCGCAGGGTGCTGCTATATACAAGGTACTCGTCACTGGTCCCAACTTCGTGCTAGTTTTCTACTTGTTTATGTGCCTACGATCTACAATAATGACTACTGACTATGTGTACTCTCGGGGGCTTAGGATTGAGGCCCAAAGAACACCTCAGTGTTCCATGCTGCAATCCTTAGTACGATGCTAAGGGGCAGTCCCCGCAGCTCCCCTATACGTCTGGCAACCTCCAGGATTGACTCTGGGCAATGCTGACTTGGATGGATTCTAGGGGGGCAAAAGTATGGACTGTCAGTCTCCAGGAGCAGCTCGTCCAAGTGGATGTTCTGCACTACCTTCTCCAGCTCTCCATTCAGTTTCTAAAGGGCAGGGCACTGATTCGATAATGTCCAGATTATGTATATGTTTGTCGGACCTTTCAGTCCAGCGCAGGGTGCTGCTATATACAAGGTACTCGTCACTGGTCCCAACTTCGTGCTAGTTTTCTACTTGTCTATGTGCATACGATCTACAATAATGACTACTGACTATGTGTACTCTCGGGGGCTTAGGATTGAGGCCCAAAGAACACCTCAGTGTTCCATGCTGCAATCCTTAGTACGATGCTAAGGGGCAGTCCCCGCAGCTCCCCTATACATCTGGCAACCTCCAGGATTGACTCTGGGCAATGCTGACTTGGATGGATTCTAGGGGGGCAAAAGTATGGACTGTCAGTCTCCAGGAGCAGCTCGTCCAAGTGGATGTTCTGCACTACCTTCTCCAGCTCTGGATGGTGGTTAGAGCGTAGCAGCAACACAGAGATGCTGAAGGACACCTGTTCCCAGGCCTTCTGCTCTGCGAGGCCCCTGTCAAAGCTGTGGAGCTGGATACGGTGTTTATTGGGTAGCACTTGTGTGAGGACCTGTCTGCACATCCTACCAGCCCGTCCATCACCCCTGTTGCGTGTATGGACTATGACTGGCAGTCTCGTTTCTGCAGCCACGGAGGCTAGATTGGCCAGTGCCACCTCTTGGGAGAGGACCCGTCCATGGCCTTTGTATGGTAGAGGTCGATGCCGATTTCTCCCACCGCGACGACGTCCTGGGTCGCTGCCTCACGGGTCTAGTATAGCAGATCCTCCAACTCCTCCAGTCATTCCTGGACTATAGCTGGGTGTAGGCCCACTGCTCTTAGCACTCTCACCCCCTGGAGATCTGCCATGCGTCCCCAGTCACCCGGGTAGCATTGGACATCAACTACCATAGGGTAGAGAGGTTCCTCCGCCAGTGGACCTGGTGGAGTTTCTGGCCAGCTGGCGAAGGTGACAGTGGGCATCAAAGCCGGGTGGAAGGGTTGACCCCAGGCACCCAGCTGACTCATTTGGTGTCTTGAATCTTTGTCGGGTGTTCTGGTCGCAAAGCACCAAGAGCGATGCCAGTACACGCCAGTGAAGCAGGCATCGTTCACGTGATGGCGGATTCATGATCCTCTTCGCCTCTTCGCCGTGAGCCCCAGCGCCTGATCATAATGTGCCATGAGTGCTTCTTGGCATGGTGACACCGAGATCTCTCCCAGTGTGTCCTTGTTCAGCAGGTGGTGTAGGTTGGCTCTCTTTACACCCAGGGAATGCGACAGGTCTTCAAGCATTCCTGCGCACATCACAGCCCAACGGTCCAACATCCTATCGTCAAATGGTCTTGCTCTGCGCCACTGGCTCATATGCTCTGCCAAACAGCTTGGTCTTGTGAACTGCTCCTGACAGTCCCAGCATGGCTGGATGAAGAAGGGCACATGAGACTGTACAACATGGCGATGGATGTGGTTTGACCGACTGAACATGTCAGACACTGGGCATGCGCTGGTCTTACGTCACTTCTTTACCGCTGGCTGCAGCCCGGTACCACGCCTCTTGGGCTGGTTATCATTTGGTCTGGGACGTCTCTGTATGGTAACCGTTCTTACTTCTTCCTCTTCCTCATATTCTCTCTTCCTGTGGCCTGTGGCCAGTGTGACAGACCGCTGACTGCCTTCCTCCACTGCAGCTCCGCCCGGACCACTTGCGAAAGTGACCCCGATTCCCGTTGGTATTGGACGGGCTACTTCATGGCTATAATCTCTTCGCCGAATCTCGCTGGCTGCCGGAGACGCTACTGCTGGTGTTGGGGTAGCATCCTCCTGGCCCAGTTCCTGCTGTGACGGAACTTTGTGGTCTCTAGCAGGTTCTATTGACTGGGTCCCATTCCTCAGGGCCGGAGAACCAGCCATCATCGGGCCAGCCATTATTGGAAGAGATGACCCCCCACTGTGCGAGTGACCAGGGCGAGCCAAACAGAAGAGGTGTTTGACCCATGATGGCTGTTGCTGCCGATGGAAGTGGCATTGGGACCAAGACAAACCCACTCGGTGGCATCTGGGTTGGCTGAGTGGATTGATTCTGATTCATCTCTAGTAGAGTTGTTGATCCAAGCTGCAATGGTCAAGAGAAGACGAGGTCTATAATTCCATCTTATTAAATCTAGTGGGACTACTTGTGTGACTATGACTACTTATAGGTTGCTATTGTTAGTGGAGGAAGCTGAGATAGGTGGCGAATCGTGTTCAAAAGTCTTGCGGGAAGGCGTATGGGCCTGCCTCTTCTTGACCTTCGTTCTACTGAGTTGCGGCTAGACTCCACTGAGCTAGTCTGATCATGACATGTAGTTCCTTTTCTTGTATTTTTTCTTTTTCTCTCCACACCAAGCCCCTTAGGCTGGTTCGCTACAGCCTGTGGATTTTCTGCTGGGCGTCCCGCAGGCTCGTCCAGAGCAGCTGTGGCATCTCCTGCCACAGGCTGATTGTCAAGGGCAGCTAAGGGTGTATCCTCCTTCTGCCTCATGTCGGGAGGGCCATTCCCCAGAGCCAGATGATTGTCTGGGGCAGCCAAGGGTGCGTCTTCTCTCTGCCTCTCTGTCTCCTGAGTTGGTTCCAGCTCTGCCTCATCTGCAGATTCCTCCAGATTCAACAGCCGATGTCTCATACGGCGGAGCCACATTGTGTTTGCTCTGTCCATGCACATAATAATGCAGTCATAGTGGATAACCTCCACCTTTTTCCTCCTCCGGATCTTCAGGAGCACAGGTTTTGCCTTGAGTCCTTCACACGCCGTTTCGTGGACTTCCTCCATGGTTCGTCGCAGCTTTTGAACATACTTTGAGGTGGAGTTGGGAACATTGTCGTTCCCTGCAGTAAGTCCGAAAACAACATCCTCTGGTTGCATAACTTCCCGGCCCAGCATCATCATGTTGGGGCTATACCCAGTTTGCTTGTGGGGAACCGCCTGGAGGGCTCCAGCCAGGACAGACAGGTGTCTATCCCATTGCCTTGCCTTTCCCTCAAGAAAACAGCGCACCATCTGCAGGATTGTTCTATTGTACCGTTCCACCTGTCCATTTGATGCAGGTCTGTATGGTGTTGTCCTGGTGTTCAGGCCCCAATAATCGAGGCACTATTGGACTGACCCGTCTTTCTTGCGTACCAATACATGAACTGCAGCCCATGGGGATGATGAGGGCCTGATTACTCCAGCATCAAGCAACTTGTTAAGATGCTTTTCCTCTTCCTCTTGAAAACCACTGTGTCTATGGTGTGTTGTTTAGCTGAGAAGCAACCCAGGTCTGTGTCATTCTTTGAGAACACTGACTGGTATTCCTTAAGGATAGTGCACAGCTCTTGGGCCTGATCCAGGTTGAGCACTGAGGCTGAAAGATGTGGTGGTGTCTGCCCCGCCAGGTCTTCGACATCCTCTGCTGAGACTGGCTGTTTGGCTTCATCGTTTACATGTTCCAAGTTCCTAAGGCCAGCCGGCACCGTTGACATGTCGAGTTCTGAGTCCATGACTCCTCCGGGCTGTGCGGACCCGAGAACCTGGCCTGCCTTGACCTTGATGTAGTTATCACGGACATTACATAACTCGACTTCTGCTGTGTCTGAACTTTTATCTCTGACACTGTGTGGGCTAAAAGACATCCGGGTGAAAGAGTCTTGGGTTCAGAACCCGATCTTCTTCCAGCACATCCGGTCCAAGATTGGTACACACTGCTACCTGTCAGGATGAATGTGGTGGTAATACAACTCTCTTGAGGCAGGCCACTGGGGAGACCCCATATGTGTCGCCTGACCTGCTTTGGCTATATTTAGCTCTGATAATGTGACCATTGATCTGGACTGTTGCCATTGTGAGATCAATCGAGGATCAATCAAGTCTATCTACCCAGTATGACAGAATCTGTTATTGGCGCAACATACATGTGCCATTTGAATGAGTCCATCTGTTTTGAGAGTTACTGGGTTTGTGAAGTGGCCCTTCATGAAGCTGTCTGGCCCACCCTCCTTCAACTTGATGGTCTCCTTTCATGTAGGAGGGTGCTCCATGCCTTCTGCAAAGTTCGAGCTGAGTGCAGACACTTGTGCGCCTAGGTCGATCAGAGCATTTACTGAGGACCCATCGATTACAACTGGTAGGACAAGACTCTCAGGGGTGTCTTTTCTAGAGTTCTTTGTACAGAAGTAGACATTACGTATCTGAGGGTCCTCACGTCCAGCACCATCCTCCACAGTGTGCACCATGTAGGATTTAGCATCAGAGTATGGGCCCTCAGTGGGTATGTCTGGCCTTTGACACTGCCTTATCTTGGTGTTCTCCAGGGGGCGACCTTTGTCAGCTTCAAACTGGGACTCCTCATGCCTAACCCCATCCTTCACAGTGTGCACCATGTGGGAGTTTTTTTAAAGTTGTTTATTGGGATAACTACATTTACATAGTAAGTGCAATTAAAACTTGGTGCCCACGCATTGTGGTAATTATACCAAGCCCCCTATACATTTCAATTCTTATTAAGACAGTCTAAACATACAACATTCAGTAATGGCCTCATATTTACATTTAACATCAACAGTATATTATTGATACCGTATCACAAATTACAAGAAAATATCTGTCAGCGATCAAGTTAATGATGAGATGAGATGAAGATGAGTTCTATTTCTAAATAGTCACACAAGTTATCACATAAAACAGTCTGGGTAGTCTTTCTTTATAAAGTTTTTAAATTCAGATAGGGTCTCTGTGACCGTGTATTTTGCTTTTAGCTGATTCCATCTGTTACAGGCTCTATATAAAGCACTACGGATTACAATAGGTTTTAGGCTATGGGGTATTAACAATCATTTTCCCTGATGAAAACGGGTGGGAATATTTCTATTGTCGACTAGGTTTTCACACTTTGACAAGTAGAAGGCATAGAATAAAAGATGTTGATCTCTTCTATCGGCAAGCTCTATACACTTACTAACTTGTTTAATTTGTTCTGTTGTCATTGTTGGATTTTCTTCCAATTTGACTTTATAAACTACTCTCAGTGCCCAATTTTGTAGTAATTGTAATTCTTTTGTTTCTCCTCGATAGTCCCTATCCCAAATAAAATCACAATAGTCAAAAGTTGGTAGTATCATGGACTTAAAGATATCTAGAGCTGTAGAGTTATCAACATATTTTCTAATTCTTGCGAGCTGAAAAATTTTATGCCTTATATTTTGTGTACAGTTAGCTCGATGCTTAATGAAAGTAAGTTCAGGGTCAAGATCTATACCCAAGTATGTGAAGTTATATACTCTCTCTAATACAGAATTGTTCAACATAAAAACACTGTTTTCATTACGATTTCCATTATATAGCATCCATTTTGTTT
Organism: Acholoe squamosa; assembly: GCA_949317995.1. Classification (NCBI taxonomy): domain Eukaryota; kingdom Metazoa; phylum Annelida; class Polychaeta; order Phyllodocida; family Polynoidae; genus Acholoe; species Acholoe squamosa. Next base: position 13,639,489 of record OX439041.1, read on the forward strand.
TCTTTTCATTAACAGTAAGGGAGTTATGTAAGCACCAGTTATACACAGCCTTGATAGCATTTTTCATATCCTGTGGGGTATTTACAGTTATGACTGCGTCATCGGCATACAAAGTGGTTTCAAACGGTCCAACCTTAGGGAGAGAGTTAATATAGACAGAAAAAAGTACTGGACCTAAAACCGATCCCTGAGGGACTCCATATTTCATACACTTGGAGGTGGACAGTACATCATTAGCTAAGGTATTCTGTGGTCTGTTATGAAGATAATTTTCAAAGAATTTACAAGTTGGTCGGTCAAGGCCTGAAGTTGACATTTTTTCTAGTAATTTAGAGTGTGAAACAGTATCAAAAGCTTTTTTGTAATCTAGATATAGACAGTATGACGGTTTGTTTAATATAATATTATTAATTATTGTTGATAGATGTTCGGTTATAGCGGACTGAGTGGAGTGTCCAGTTCTGTAACCTCTTCCACTTCTTTACCGCTGGCTGCAGCCCGGTACCACGCCTCTTGGGCTGGTTATCATTTGGTCTGGGACGTCTCTGTATGGTAACCGTTCTTACTTCTTCCTCTTCCTCATATTCTCTCTTCCTGTGGCCTGTGGCCAGTGTGACAGACCGCTGACTGCCTTCCTCCACTGCAGCTCCGCCCGGACCACTTGCGAAAGTGACCCCGATTCCCGTTGGTATTGGACGGGCTACTTCATGGCTATAATCTCTTCGCCGAATCTCGCTGGCTGCCGGAGACGCTACTGCTGGTGTTGGGGTAGCATCCTCCTGGCCCGGTTCCTGCTGTGACGGAACTTTGTGGTCTCTAGCAGGTTCTATTGACTGGGTCCCATTCCTCAGGGCCGGAGAACCAGCCATCATCGGGCCAGCCATTATTGGAAGAGATGACCCCCCACTGTGCGAGTGACCAGGGCGAGCCAAACAGAAGAGGTGTTTGACCCATGATGGCTGTTGCTGCCGATGGAAGTGGCATTGGGACCAAGACAAACCCACTCAGTGGCATCTGGGTTGGCTGAGTGGATTGATTCTGATTCATCTCTAGTAGAGTTGTTGATCCAAGCTGCAATGGTCAAGAGAAGACGAGGTCTATAATTCCATCTTATTAAATCTAGTGGGACTACTTGTGTGACTACGACTACTTATAGGTTGCTATTGTTAGTGGAGGAAGCTGAGATAGGTGGCGAATCGTGTTCAAAAGTCTTGCGGGAAGGCGTATGGGCCTGCCTCTTCTTGACCTTCGTTCTACTGAGTTGCGGCTAGACTCCACTGAGCTAGTCTGATCATGACATGTAGTTCCTTTTCTTGTATTTTTTCTTTTTCTCTCCACACCAAGCCCCTTAGGCTGGTTCGCTACAGCCTGTGGATTTTCTGCTGGGCGTCCCGCAGGCTCGTCCAGAGCAGCTGTGGCATCTCCTGCCACAGGCTGATTGTCAAGAGCAGCTAAGGGTGTATCCTCCTTCTGCCTCATGTCGGGAGGGCCATTCCCCAGAGCCAGATCATTGTCTGGGGCAGCCAAGGGTGCGTCTTCTCTCTGCCTCTCTGTCTCCTGAGTTGGTTCCGGCTCTGCCTCATCTGCAGATTCCTCCAGATTCAACAGCCGATGTCTCATACGGCGGAGCCACATTGTGTTTGCTCTGTCCATGCACATAATAATGCAGTCATAGTGGATAACCTCCACCTTTTTCCTCCTCCGGATCTTCAGGAGCACAGGTTTTGCCTTGAGTCCTTCACACGCCGTTTCGTGGACTTCCTCCTTGGTTCGTCGCAGCTTTTGAACATACTTTGAGGTGGAGTTGGGAACATTGTCGTTCCCTGCAGTAAGTCCGAAAACAACATCCTCTGGTTGCATAACTTCCCGGCCCAGCATCATCATGTTGGGGCTATACCCAGTTTGCTTGTGGGTAACTGCCTGGAGGGCTCCAGCCAGGACAGACAGGTGTCTATCCCATTGCCTTGCCTTTCCCTCAAGAAAACAGCGCACCATCTGCAGGATTGTTCTATTGTACCGTTCCACCTGTCCATTTGATGCAGGTCTGTATGGGGTTGTCCTGGTGTTCAGGCCCCGATAATCGAGGCACTATTGGACTGACCCATCTTTCTTGCGTACCAATACATGAACTGCAGCCCATGGGGATGATGAGGGCCTGATTACTCCAGCATCAAGCATCTTGTTAAGATGCTTTTCCTCTTCCTCTTGAAAACCACTGTGTCTATGGTGTGTTGTTTAGCTGAGAAGCAACCCAGGTCTGTGTCATTCTTTGAGAACACTGACTGGTATTCCTTAAGGATAGTGCACAGCTCTTGGGCCTGATCCAGGTTGAGCACTGAGGCTGACCTGCGGAACAAATCTTAAAGATGTGGTGGTGTCTGCCCCACCAGGTCTTCGACATCCTCTGCTGAGACTGGCTGTTTGGCTTCATCGTTTACATGTTCCAAGTTCCTAAGGCCAGCCGGCACCGTTGACATGTCGAGTTCTGAGTCCATGACTCCTCCGGGCTGTGCGGACCCGAGAACCTGGCCTGCCTTGACCTTGATGTAGTTATCACCGACATTACATAACTCGACTTCTGCTGTGTCTGAACTTTTATCTCTGACACTGTGTGGGCTAAAAGACATCCGGGTGAAAGAGTCTTGGGTTCAGAACCCGATCTTCTTCCAGAACATCCGGTCCAAGATTGGTACACACTGCTACCTGTCAGGATGAATGTGGTGGTAATACAACTCTCTTGAGGCAGGCCACTGGGGAGACCCCATATGTGTCGCCTGACCTGCTTTGGCTATATTTAGCTCTGATAATGTGACCATTGATCTGGACTGTTGCCATTGTGAGATCAATCGAGGATCAATCAAGTCTATCTACCCAGTATGACAGAATCTGTTATTGGCGCAACATACATGTGCCATTTGAATGTGAGTCCATCTGTTTTGAGAGTTACTGGGTTTGTGAAGTGGCCCTTCATGAAGCTGTCTGGCCCACCCTCCTTCAACTTGATGGTCTCCTTTCATGTAGGAGGGTGCTCCATGCCTTCTGCAAAGTTCGAGCTGAGTGCAGACACTTGTGCGCCTAGGTCGATCAGAGCGTTTACTGAGGACCCATCGATTACAACTGGTAGGACAAGACTCTCAGGGGTGTCTTTTATAGAGTTCTTTGTACAGAAGTAGACATTACGTATCCGAGGGTCCTCACGTCCAGCACCATCCTCCACAGTGTGCACCATGTAGGATTTAGCATCAGAGTGTGGGCCCTCAGTGGGTATGTCTGGCCTTTGACACTGCCTTGTCTTGGCGTTCTCCAGGGGGCGACCTTTGTCAGCTTCAAACTGGGACTCCTCATGCCTAACCCCATCCTTCACAGTGTGCACCATGTGGGAGTTTTTTTAAATTTGTTTATTGGGATAACTACATTTACATAGTAAGTGCAATTAAAACTTGGTGCCCACGCATTGTGGTAATTATACCAAGCCCCCTATACATTTCAATTCTTATTAAGACAGTCTAAACATACAACATTCAGTAATGGCCTCATATTTACATTTAACATCAACAGTATATTATTGATACCGTATCACAAATTACAAGAAAATATCTGTCAGCGATCAAGTTAATGATGAGATGAGATGAAGATGAGTTCTATTTCTAAATAGTCACACAAGTTATAACATAAAACAGTCTGGGTAGTCTTTCTTTGTGACCGTGTATTTTGCTTTTAGCTGATTCCATCTGTTACAGGCTCTATATAAAGCACTACAGATTACAATAGGTTTTAGGCTATGGGGTATTAACAATCTTTTTCCCTGGTGAAAACGGGTGGGAATATTTCTATTGTCGACTAGGTTTTCACACTTTGACAAGTAGAAGGCATAGAATAAAAGATGTTGATCTCTTCTTTCGGCAAGCTCTATACACTTACTAACTTGTTTAATTTGTTCTGTTGTCATTGTTAGATTTTCTTCCAATTTGACTTTATAAACTACTCTCAGTGCCCAATTTTGTAGTAATTGTAATTCATTTGTTTCTCCTCGATAGTCCCTATCACATATAAAATCACAATAGTCAAAAGTTGGTAGTATCATGGACTTAAAGATATCTAGAGCTGTAGAGTTATCAACATATTTTCTAATTCTTGCGAGCTGAAAAATTTTATGCCTTATATTTTGTGTACAGTTAGCTCGATGCTTAATGAAAGTAAGTTCAGTGTCAAGATCTATACCCAAGTATGTGAAGTTATATACTCTCTCTAATACAGAATTGTTCAACATAAAAACACTGTTTTCATTACGATTTCCATTATATAGCATCCATTTTGTTTTCTTTTCATTAACAGTAAGGGAGTTATGTAAGCACCAGTTATACACAGCCTTAATAGCATTTTTCATATCCTGTGGGGTATTTACAGTTATGACTGCGTCATCGGCATACAAAGTGGTTTCAAACGGTCCAACCTTAGGGAGAGAGTTAATATAGACAGAAAAATGTACTGGACCTAAAACCGATCCCTGAGGGACTCCATATTTCATACACTTGGAGGTGGACAGTACATCATTAGCTAAGGTATTCTGTGATCTGTTATGAAGATAATTTTCAAAGAATTTACAAGTTGGTCGGTCAAGGCCTAAAGTTGACATTTTTTCTAGTAATTTAGAGTGTGAAACAGTATCAAAAGCTTTTTTGTAATCTAGATATAGACAGTATGACGGTTTGTTTAATATAATATTATTAATTATTGTTGATAGATGTTCGGTTATAGCGGACTGAGTGGAGTGTCCAGTTCTGTAACCATGTTGAGTTGGACATAATAAGTTGCAGTTTTCCATATAGGTTTGGAGTCTGCTACATACAATTTTTTCTAAGATTTTTCCTGGTATTTGTAGCAAGCTTATGGGTCTAAGGTCATTTACATCAAGAGAGTTTGCTTTTTTATGTAGGGGGATCACGGTCCCAGCTTTCCATACGGTAGGGAAGACTGAAGTACGTAGACATTGGTTGTATAGAACTAATATTACATCAGTAATGGCGAGAAAGGCATCTTTGATTATATATAATTTACAGTTCTTTATAGCAGATGGTTTCTTAATATTAATTGCTTTTATCAACTTAATCAAGTCGATGTAGGAGATATTATACATGAGGTTAGTATTCAAAATTGGTTGACCATATGGTACATTAACCGTTGGCTCCCCCTCACCAGGTGGGAGTGCTTTTGCTAGGTCCTCTCCAATATTTACAAAGAAACTGTTTATATATTCTGCACAAGTATCTGGAGGGACAATTAAGCTAGTAGTCTTATTTCTAAGTTTAATGAGGGTACTACTAGTCTTATGTGGTAATAGCTTATGTATAGCATCCCAAAATTTGGCTGGGTCTGTTTTTCTAAACCTTAATAACATCTCAATTTCATGTTTTTGACTGAGAAACAGTTCTCGTTTTACTATGAGCTTATAATGCTTAGCAGCAGCCCAGTCACCGTCTGATTTAGTGGACCTGGCCTTTCTGTATAGTTTGTCTCGCACTCTCATTAGTTCTAGTATCGGTTGTGTTAGCCATGGTGGTGTGTAATCTGGTATGTTCATCCTCTTTATCGGGCATATGGTATTTAATTTTGTCAGAATTACATTTATGATTTTATCCCACATCTCATTGACATCGTTTAAAACTACTATATCAGTCCAATCATGTTGTGTGAGCATGTTTTTGAAATCTAGGAAGTCATATCTTCTATAGGACCTGGCATATACAATCTTCTTTTTTAATTTGGCTTTATCACATTTTAGAGTCATGAAAATGGGGGTATGGTCCAAAACGTGTACATCGACCAAGCCAGAGTAAGCAATATTGTGTACATTTGTATAGATATGATCCAATATGGTTCCTGACACAGGTCTAGTGATATCTTTGATAATTTGGAACAGTTTGTTACCGGTACAGAATTCGTTCACATTAGCGTCTTCAACATCCTTTTTACATAATAAATTAACATTGAAATCTCCCATTAGTATAAGTTTTCTATTTTTTGTTACATTTTTCAGGAGTGTAGTTAATTTATTATATATTGCACCTTTGTCCTTACTATCGGGTGGTCGGTAGCATACAAAGATCTTATATTTTATAACATTTATTTGAACATCTACACACAATATTTCAAAGTCATTTTCTATAAAAGAGCACGTAAGATCAGGGACAGCGATATAATGATCTTTTAGATAAAGCATAAGTCCACCTGCGTTTTTGTCTCTACTTGGATATCTATCTAGTCTTACATATTGATACCCAGGGATGTGTAGCTCAGCATCCAGTATAGAGGGTTTCAACCATGATTCAACAATACCAGTGATATCAGAAAAAGTAATTAGCCTAAAGATATCTGTCCTTTTACCGTATATAGAGCGAGTATTTGTGCAAAAGACCTTAAAGGGGGGCTAGCACAGCGATTTTCATAATTGGTACCTGCTCAAAGAACGTTCATAAAATCACGGGACCCAGCGCAAAAAATAGCAACTCCCTGATTGGTCAAGGGGTAGTCACGTGACTTGCTAAGGCGGGTACGTCTTAGCCGTGCTAGTCCCCCTTTAAGACCCTTTTGTGGCTTAATATCATCTAGTACTACCATTTTGATGGTGACTTACTGTACAATATACTTGATATGAATGACATGAATGATAGGTATGAGAAATGATCACAGTGAAAAAAATATCTAGGCTGTCTGACTGTCATTAGAAGGGGGTCTGGAGCGTGGGACCGGTTAGATAAAATATGTACAATTTATTAATTAAGTGTATTGCTTTATCGGTTATGATAACGTAAGGTTGATAGATAATAACAATTATAATCTTATGTGGAAGAAATAGGTAGCCTGGTATGTAACCGCTAAGTATATTCTATTCTACACCTATACTTGAGGTCAGTGGGTCAGTCGTTTCAATGTTAAACCATGCGCGTCCAATGACCCGGAGACGCTGTTGACAAATCATAGAGAACAGTTATTTTTGGACGCTGTATGTTTCAATGCTAGACCAAGCGGGCATCGACAAAGCTCAAAATCAGCTGATTGAAATATAACACATTCCCCTCTACACTACTGTTTGAAAGACTTCATAAATCAAATAGAGATACATACACTTAGTCCTGTATCAGCATAATGCTTTTGGGAACAACTGGTATGTCATGTCCATTTGAAATTATTATTATCATTTTTTATTAGGGCTGAAAGCAGTGAGCATTCTTTGTAGCTTGTTCGATCCCTGGCTTTTCTCAATTTTCTCTTTATTTAAATGTTTCTTCAATTTGTCTTGCTGTCTAGTACTTGATCTTCTACTAGTCGACATAATTGGATTTTGAGCATTGGTTGAGTAAGTCATCGTAGTAGTAATTTGTGGTGGAGGGGAACCATGAGCAGCCTGTAGTTCATCCATAGTTATAGTCTGTTTGGTAGTGGCTGGGATGGTCACAGGTATTGTGGAAGTGACTGGTGAAGAGGTGATCACTGTTGTCCGATCCGAAGGAGGGTGAGTACCAGTTATCTTTGCATCAGTAGTCAGGGCATTCGTTGCCTGGGCAGCTGTAGTATGGGCAGTCGTAGGTTGGGCAGTGGTCGCGGTATGAGGTGCCACCAGTAGCATTTTTCCCGGAGGGGTTGGGGCTGTCGCTGTGGTAGAGGTTGGGGGGGTAGGAGCAGTAGTTGTTGGAGCTGTAGGAGCCTGTTGAACATCTATGGCATTTGGGTTGGATTGCTCCATAACTTCTCTGGCTAAGTCTGGATGTTTCTCACGTAGGATTCGTCTTACCTCCATAAGAATTACACCTCCTCTGTTCTTACCAGTGTATGATCCATCCTTCAATAATTTCGAGTTTATCGATGCATTGGTTCCCCAATGAGGAGATGACACACACTCTAATAGTTTTCTATGACCCGTTCCTAGTAGTATTTTAAGGAGATTTTTGTCCTGCTCATATTTTAAAATGTTCAGAGCCTGGAGTTCAGCTTCATCTATATTGCGCCATCCTTCACATTCAAATTTTGCAAGTTTCTTAGCATCTAGAGGCGTATCACAATCCATGATTTTTTGAGCTTTCATGTGCTTTCCTGCAAATTTAGCTTTAGCATAGGCAAAGCCTTGCTCTACACTGTTGAAAATTAAGCCTTCTGTTTCAATCTTGCACTCATAGAAGTTTGATAGTGGGGCTAACTCGCCTTGGTAGGCCACATAGTTGTCTGTGACTACTGTTTTCTCATTTGCAAGTTGCAGCTCTGGGGGGGAGGTCTTTCAGCGCCTTGTGTGGGTAGTATTTTCCATTGACCAGCAAGCCTCTCCCTCTTGGTTTAACGTCTATGCCTGCATCCTGACCTAGATAAGCTATAGATCTCACATCAGATTTTTGCTTTTTTATGGCTGGATTAGAGTCGTCTGATAGGAAAACCAAAGGTTTCTTGTGTTTTAGTTCTCCTTTTCTTGACAATATATGGTCTCTTACACAGGCTTTTGTCATGACAATGACCATGGTTCGAATGGTCTTATTTGGTGGACCCTGGCGAAAAGCATAATCTATATCGTAGTAGTCAAGGGAAGGATCAATACCTAGGAGTAACTGGTATGCAACATCTTTGGTACGTTCACCTTCTTGATAGGCCAGACCGTCGACAACAATATTTCTCCTTCTCAAATTATTATCTAACACTGAGATTTGCTCTGTATTGTCTTCAATAGCAGACTTATTTACTCTTGTAGCACGTTGTACCTCAGCCATTTCAGTTTTTAGACGCTTCAGTTCATTTTCTAGAGTGTCATTTCTATTTTTAAGTTGGACAATTTCTTCATTGTTCCATTTGATAATATCGCCCATTGTGATGGCCTCCTCCCTGTACAAACTCAGAGCCTCACCTGTTTTTTCCTGTAGAGCTATTATTGGGGAATCCTTTTTGCCTAAGTTTAATGTTCTTATATCCCTGATAGCCTCCGATAGTGATGTGTGGTCTCTCTCCTGCTCATATTTCGCCGCCATGTTGAACTAGTAGGTTGTCAGTCCGTTGTGACTCAGCATATACAGGTTAGCATGTGTGTGTTGTAGCGACCCCTAATACCGCTCACTCGCCGGTATCTTCAGATTAAAAACTCCTAAAATGGGGTTAAAAGGGTTTTTTTCATATAGAAAAACCTTGTCAGATTGGTCACGAGACAACCAGTGTGCTTTCCTGAAGATTTGATGAAATTGCTACACTGTTTTCCTGCTCAATTCCTGCAATTTTAGTCCCACGCTCTTGAGATAGACTCACTCATAGACGGCCATTACAGCTTTTTTTTTTTTTTTTTTGGCGCCAGCACATGAGCCTCCAGTAACTAAGTCTGATGTTTGTCCTTGACCTATATCTGATGGACGACCCTGGTCAGCCCGGAATGTAATCGGGTCCAGTCCAGTCCTGGCTAGTTTTTTGGTGGCTGTTGCTTCGGCTTAGTGTACTCTCTGGCCTTGCTCCCTACAGTTGTAGCATTCACTCGACCTGCCAGGTGATGTGCTGCAAGAGAGGCTGCGCCCAGGACTTCTCGCAGGCCTCCTGCCCAGCCTGTAGCTTGCGTAGGGGCTAGGGGCTCTGGGGAGCACTGTTGGTGTTGCTGTAGTTGGTCATTGACAACAGATACAACCATCTTACGTATATCTTCCTTCAGCTCGGTAAGCTGGCTCGTTTCTAGGCGTAGCACACCGGGATGTATCTCATCATTGCCCGAGAAGGAGACATTCCTGATCTTCTTGGTATTGTGGATGGAGTGTCTGACACTTTTTATCGCCTCCCGCAGCTTTCTGCTCAGAGCAGCCCTGCAAGAAGGAGTCAACTGCTGCCTTCTCAATAGTCTGTTCCGAGTCCCCTCTGAACCCTTCCCTTGCCAAATCCATGCACTCCTGTGCAAATGCATCCAGGACCTAATCGGGTTCCTGGTGCATGTTTTGGAGCTCCCTGCGTGCTGTCGCTGGGTCTTTCTGGGCAGCGACCCGAAGAAGACGAGGGCATCCTCTCTTAGATGTTGCACGAGGCTGTCGATCTTCTCCTCTCTGCCGTCCCTTGCTCTGTGCACTGGGGGTTCGTCCTTGTCGCTTCAGCTTGATGAGCTTGATGAGCTTGATGAACTGTCATCGGAGTCCGAGGATTCCATGTCCCCGACCCTCGATTGCCTGCTCTTCTTTGACTCCTTCAGCACTTTGGCGCTGGCCTGGCTGACAGGTGGACAAGGGGCCTTGTGCTGTCGGTCATCAGTCCCTTCGTTGACATTCCAGTCAGCGGGTGCCCTCTGTGCATATGGCTGTGGACCTTTCTGGACATACACATTGTCCTGTACCGTCCCTTTCTGATAGGACGTCGAATGGAGTGGCAAGGAACTTTCACTCAGTGCCAGGCTACTCAGCACTGCCCATGTCCTCTGTGCGAGAGCTGGGTTCTGTCGCAGAATGGCCTGCACAGTCTCCGCTACATCGTTGGTTGGGAGAGTGTCGCCATGTGGGCACTCTGCTGCGGTGGCTTTGGCAGTTGCTGAGGTGGCCCTGGCCCCGGGCTATGCTTGGTGCGATTCTGGCTCCACACCATCCTTCTGATCCGTTGATGATTGTCCTTCCCCCTGGGTGTCCCTTTGCCGCTTTTCTGCCTCCAGCTCTTCTATCCGTGCCATGGATCTTTGCAGTAGCACCTTCAAATCCTCGAAGTTCTTTGCGGTATTGACTTCTTCTGGAGACAAGACCGTCACATCCGCTACGCTATCCCCTTTCCTCCCAAATGTCACCAGGCTATTCATGACCGCCTCTTGAAGTACCCCCGGTCTCTGGGCTGACAAATCTGAGCATCCCTGTCACATCTGAGAAGGGCCCCTGATTGCAAACGCACTGAACAATTTCTCGTGCCCTCGCTGACCCAAAGCCTCGTTCACATCAAAACCGAGCTGAGACATCCTCGGTTATGTAAGGCTTATCTAATATATGTAAGTGGGTGAAGGGAAGACTCAGCCCAAGTAGCCGAGAAAGCGTAATTAGTGGACCAGGTGATATAGAATGCAACAGCAGGACTACAATCACTGGCTTATCTTATACAATGTTAGTATTTCCCCTCTTCACTTACTTTTCTAGATTCTTGATGGGGGGGGGGGGTGAGTTGTCAGTCAGTAAGTTTGTATGTTTTTTTTTTCAAGTGATAATTTGCCAGATGACATGCATTGGTTAAGTTATGTCCATATTGAGTATGTTATGCACACAATTGCAAGTCCTGCCAGATTTCTCACAAAAATTGACCTAAAGTTCAATCATATGCAACATTAGCAAATAGCATTGGTAAATTACAGGTGTAAGGATATGTCACAGAAAATCCAAAATACCAGGAATTGATAGAACTCAGAGTCTGCTGGCCTCCCAAACAAGGAGAATTCAAAATGGCAACCAAACCACATGGGCAGAAAGTACCAAACCCCAAACTAATTAACTTTTCAAAAATTGACAAAAATAATTATCCCAGTGATATTGTCAATAATTGTCAGTCACTTTTCAGTAAGGGAGTGGTCATTATTTATCAACAGGGGGGGGTGGTGGGTTTTCGCACGGACGCGCTGAAATTTTTTACGCCCCCCCTCGACGGCAGTCAAAATTTTTAGCGCCCCCCCACGCCAGAGGCGCAGAGGGTTTTCGCGCCCCTCTTTGATCTATAGTTGGTAGCGCGCGGGCTTTTTTTTTTTTTTTTTTTTAGCCCCCCCTCAAGAGGGGTCAAAATTTTTTTAGCCCCCCCTCGGCAGGGGTCTGAAAATTTTACGCCCCCCCTCAAACCCATCCTCCCCCCTGTTGATAAATAATGACCACTCCCTAATTTGTTACTGTGAGATAGTTCAAGAATATTAAGGATGGCTTGGATTGTCAATTCAAATCAGTGAACCATGAGGCTTAACTGCCAGATCCAAGATGGCTACTCTGTAAGATTTCAGTAATTCTTATTAGTGGCAGCTTGACCCAGTTCCTCCAAGACAGGGCAAAGTTTACAAAACTTGGCCAAAGTTGGTGACAAACACACAGAAATGATGGCCCCAGTGTGGTAAACAAAATAAATCCAATGGTTTTCTCAGAATTTAGAGTTCTCCTTGTGAGCAGATGGATTAAAGATATGCTCACTATACACAAAGAAGTGATGAGGGAGGTTGGGGAGTTTCCTCCTGGCTTCCTCCACAACTTTCACGAAAACAGTTCTGGTGCCCACAGGTTTTGTAGACACACAGTTCATCCGCAAGGGCAAGCACTCCTGGCACCAAATGTGAGACTATCACAGATGACCCCTTAATATCAGAGTATCTTACCAAAAAGATGTAGGAGAGACAACTCCAGCACTTGTGTAGTGGTCTGCAGTCAGCGCTAAAGTGCGGGAATCCCGCCTCAATAGCCTGCGCATCGGGCCCGGAGTTCCCTCAGACTGGGGAATCCCCATATAACGTCATAGGCCCGGCGCTTGCCTCGCACGCACGGATGCACCCGTCTCACAGTAACGATATCAGAAAAGATGTCAAACGTTTAAACGTTTGATATCTAGCAATTTGCTACATTGGATAAAGTTTTGTGTTTACTGGGATTGATGTCTCATCATGCAGATTTGACCACATATGAAAGGCAACAAGTCACTTAGTTGTACAAATCTAGAGAGGTATACATACAAGTTTCGGCTTCATTATGCCATGTTATATTACATAGATTCTATCTGAATGTTCATCCAGCATAACCAACAGATAAAGTTTTAAAATGGTACCTACCAATTTGCTATGTTGGATAACGATTTGTGTTCACCGGGTGTGTTTAAGTCAAACAGTCTTAGTTTTGGGTACTGAGGGGATAAACATACCTGGTTCTGCCGATCGTGACGTGGGAAGTGTCTGTGAGGTTTTTATATTACTGTAAAAAAAAACACAGAAAAACCGTTACTTTGCATTTATAAAAGTTGTATGATGCATTAATTCACAATTCAGAATTCTAAGTATTATGTATTACATGTAATTCAAATACCTTTCGGAGTTTAAATTTTATTTCAAATCTTCTTCTTATTCACAGGCACCAGTAGAGAAACAAGATGAAAACACGCTTCGAGGTAACTGGTCAAACAAGTTGGACTTTATCTTGTCGCTGATTGGCTACACGGTCGGGTTCGGCAATGTGTGGCGTTTTCCCTACCTCTGCTACAGGAATGGTGGAGGTGAGTATGAACAATGTATCAAAAGTGGTGACAACCCCACCCAAACGTAAGGCAGGGAAGACCTGGAGTTAGTCTCCCCTTATTCACTACACATAGTAAATAATAACCATAAGCATACACCATAATCTGAAGAGCTTTGGTGTAAATTGGACCTTTCAAAGCCACATGTATTGAGCCATCATGGAAATCTTTCTTCTATCCTACTATTGACTTCTGGGTTGATAATTCATTAATTACCATTTATCTCATTATGAGGTAATTATATTTTGTCTACATTTTATGTTTTTCTTAGTCAGAAAACCTGATTCTTCTTATTTTTCATCAATTCCTTTCCTGCTTTTTCAAGAATTTTGTAATTTTTAGATAACTTTTGAATGTACATCTATTCATTTGATTTATGTATTGGTCTGATCATGATTTTCAACATGGATAAAAAGTTTATTTACTTTGATAAAATTAGCATGGTAAAAGCTCACAGAATAGATAGAGATTTAATTCTCAGCACGTTCTATAAATAGATATACTGAATAAGGAAAATTCTCTAATTTTGTAGCAACATTAAAGGAAAGGAGTATTCAATATAAGAGTTGGAGGTGGTGTATTATGTATAAGAGATTCTCTAGTTTGTCTTTTCACCACCAGGTGTGTTCCTCGTCCCTTATTGCCTCACTTTGGCCTTGGCTGGAATCCCACTTTACTTCCTAGAAGTTGCGATTGGTCAGTATGCCTCCCTTGGACCAGTCGGTGTATGGAAAATGGTGCCACTATTCAAAGGTAAGCATCCTTTAGATATTACAAAAGGTCCAGGATCTATGGTTTAAAAGGGATCTCTGTGAGAGCCCCTTTTACCATATGTGCATCCATCTGATATCAAGCAAAATTAATCTACATGGACAGTTACAATGAAGATTGATTACCATCATGCTGTAAAACTGACCCAACCGATTTTCTGTAGAAAACTATTCAATTTATTCATTGATAGCATATGACAAAATAATTCCATTAATTGATCAATACCCTGTGATGCTAACTTCTTGTAGTGCATGTTTTCATGAGGATTTATCTAAAAATTGATGAGAGGTCCAAGATGATTTAGATGATTTTGCATTGAATAGTAGTGCTATGCCATGACTCAAGCTTTGCCACACTCCACTGGAGAATAACCCTCTTTATGCTTTTAGGGAAGGGACTTCCAACCCCAGACAAATCAAAAGTCATCATCTTCATTTTCTCCAGGTTTAGGGATCGGTGCAGTATGTGTGACCGGTATAATCAACATTTATTACACGACGCTGCTCACCTACGTCCTCTTCTACCTGTTTGCCTCCATGACGAGTGAGCTGCCCTGGGCCACCTGCGGAAACCCCTGGAACACCCCCGCTTGTAGTCTAGTAGTGGGTGATCGAGGTAAGCATGCTATATTGATGTATGTTCATATTGTATTTTTTGGCCTGAAAAAAGCATATATATGGGCACTTGTTCATATATCATGGTCATTAGTTGCTTGTTTGTAACCCTGGTGAATGTACCTGCCACAACTGCATTTGAGCGTCATGCCCATTTGTCGGCATGATGCATAATTGCAGTTCTGGGATTGCAATCATGCAGCATGCTGATCTGACAAGGGAAACTATTCCGACTCACAGGCTATGTTAAGAGGTGGTGGCTTAACGATGAACTTTTGAAAATTATCTAAGCCCATGTGAAAAGCAATAAGTTCAGGGATGTCGGAACGGGGGATGGCATGCACCCCTACAAACCCTAGCCATGAGACGAATATAATGTGGCCAATATACATTTCTTATTGAACTCAGTCATGTACTCGCAATATGACCTAGAATAGCAGGAAAATGTTTGAATTTTCAAAACTTTAATTCAAAAATCTATAAATCATTTAAAGTGCTTCAGACCCACTTGAGATGCTTTTGCCAACCCCCTAAAAAAATGTATCTGACACCCCTGCAAAATATTGTCTTTTCTATTTTATTGCCTTTATTCTATTTTCTATTTCTACTTAATTAATTTGAGTAATCCGATTTAAAATTCAAGTTAACTCGACTGCAGTTAATTTAACTGCACCAAACAACATCACCAACATCATAAATGGGACACTCACAACGATGATGCCTGCATTCAACAGCAATCTTACCGCTCCCAACACCACGGCCCTGTCTCTCCGGCCGTCCACCCCAGCAGAGGAGTACTTCGAGTAAGACACCTATGTAGATGAATGTGAATAAAAGATATCTCTACACTCATAAATGTTGTAGATTGCTTTCGAATAGTAGTACTCAAGACTACTCGGCAACATTTTGGTTATGATGCATATATTGATGATTTCCTTTTCACTTATTACAGGCGTTACGTGCTGGAGTTGTCTCCGGGTATAGACCAGCTCGGGTCCTTCAGATGGCAGCTTGTGCTCTGTAACATCTTGGCGTGGGTCATCGGATACCTCTGCCTCATGAAGGGAATCAAATCCGCTGGCAAGGTGTGTTTGCCATCTCCATGTCTCAGCTATAGGAAAAGGAAGATGTATATAGAACGAAAATGTGACTTTTTCACAGAAGTTGCTTTTGCAAGTAGCCAAAGAGCCATCCATAGCCTCAAACCTTTACACTTCCATACATGTGTCATTTTAGGTAGTTTATGTTACGGCTACCTTCCCTTACATCGTGTTACTGATTCTGCTGATCCGTGGCCTCACGCTGCCTGGCTCACTGGAGGGTCTCAAGTACTACCTGATGCCTGATTGGAATAGGCTGCTTGAAACCAAGGTAAGTTAAACCTTTAAGGACTGCTGATGCATTGACACATCATGCCCACTGGTCAGCATGATGCAAGAATGTTACTTGCCAAGGCTTCATTCATGCATCATGCCGACCCTGTGGGGTAGATACACTCCTAGAGGGTCTGCATGATGCTGCAATGAAGTGATAAATAGGCAAATGTCCATGACCATGGAATATTTTGTATCATATTCACCGAGGTGAGGCTGTCAGTATTCAACGATGCCCTATAGGCAGAGTTGAATGCGGACAGGCCTCACTATGGTGAATGTGATGCAAAAATGTTCCGTGGGAGTGGACATTTGCATTTATGTCATGGCCTTCAGGGTTAATTAGACTTTAGATAGACAAATCAACTTATTTTATCATACATGAATCACATGATCATTAGCCATTGAATACAGACATATTGTATTCAATGCCCCCCACTTAATACGGCAGCTCTAGTACTCAACTATAGTAAAGTTCGTATCAGCCCTGACATAACGAGCAGACTTCCTAGCACTTCATTGGTGTATCATGGCAACAAATGGGCATGATGCTCTCATGCAGCCAGCATCTTTTGCTCTATTATGGTGCAGTTTTCAGAAAGAAATCCACCACCATTGTGTAATGTCATTAAAAAAGGAAAACCCAAAATGTTGTTCTAATTCCAAATTAGCTGGGGAGCCAGATCCCCCATGTCCAATATCATTCAGTTTTGTCTATGTATTTAGATTTCTTTGATCCAAATAATTATCACATTGAGACCGTTTGTAGCCTTCTGCTAACTGATGAGCATACAATATTTTATCATATTCCTTCTATAGCATGTTCATGGCATGATTCTTTATTCATGCTAGTATCCTCAGGACTAAAGCCTGGATCATAGGTTACCAACCTTATGCATGATACCATTAGATAAGGATACATTGACATATATATTACCTAAATAGGCACATGCCGGGAAAATGGATTTATGGGTTATACTGTATTCACGGAGGGTACATCAAGAGCTTCAGAATAATTTTTGTTTCATCAAAATAGATTTAGTTGTAAATCTCTGCTTAATTTTCAAAATTAGAAGTGGCTGTCATTCATTCTGAGAAATAAACTCAAAACATAGGCCTTTATATCACTGTATAGTTATACAGAAGAGAGAGAGGGGCACCTTTGTATCATTGTCGACTCTGTATGTACTAACTACACCCAAGTCAAGCCGATGTTCATCATGTTTGATCTTTGTTCTCACAAAACCAAAAAAAAAAAAAAATGTTGTGTTCAGGTAATGCTACCTACTCTCCTTTTTTGGCCATACCCTAATTTTTCATGGCCTTTCTTTTGGAGGCGGGGGCAGATTTTTTTAGCGCTCATGGACAAAAATGGAAAATGTTTTGGATCATGCATGTCAAGTTTGCATTAAAAGATACAAAAAAATTCAGTTGGCCTTAGAAAAGGTCTTCAAAATAAATAAAAGTAAAAATGATAAACCCTACTTAGTACCTACCTACCCTATAGTCTTTCTTGAGCCCGTTACCTGAGCACAACATTTCTTTTTACGCTCAATCACAGTACAATAGCAGCAGACCATGGTGTGCTTAACCCATTAAATGCCGTTGATGCCCAGTCATCATGATGAATGAATGCATCCCTGGTGAAGCAGACGCATCCACACTTCACTGATGCATCGATGTATTATCAGTCTTTAAATTATTACTAGTCTGAGTTCCTCATGGATTCAAATGCACACAATACTCACTCTGCTTTTTAAATGTTGTAAAAGTAAAAATTCCCACACACCTTTTCTTTTTAATCAGTGCTGCATTTATAAGCAATTCAAAGATGACGAATCACTTGGTAGTTTTGCGTCCTTTCATTTCTCAAGGCTAAATTTGAAAATTACCTTCTGTTGCTAAATAATTCAAATATAGTTTCCATTAAAGCCCACCGAAACAGTTATTATACACAGCATTATGCTCATATATTGTGAACATTTCCCCCCATGTACACAGAACATACACAGGCACCACTATCAGCTGTCACTACAATTTGAACACCTGCTAACAGGACAGACTATGATACATATAGTATTCAGAATTATACCACGACTTCTGGGTTACACAGTGCTTTTTGGTGGCTATTCCCATCCACATATCTGTCGATATTGCACACCCTATAGGCTGTAACATCAATTTCGGAAGGCGTGCGGTTATCCATGGATAACCCGCACCCTGTGCGGTTATCCACGCCTCTCAAGTCCCTCCATGTCATATTTTACATGTTAAAACCCACAAAATCTTATGACCTGGGCAGGGCTTGAACCTCCAGTCTCAGATCCCAAATCCAACTCCCTATGCATTGCGCCACAGGGACTGATGAGAAACGCTCGGTTCGAACCACGTCTGGATATGATACAATAGGCAGGTTTAGCAACCACTACGTAGGCAATATAACTCAGACATGCAGCATACTTACATCACTGCTACGTCTACGTAAAATCAGATTTGAGTGACGTACGTCGTCATTGCTCAACCTCCCTAATGCCCGGGAAGTAGACGACTGCGCGCTGTCCGCTACCATAACCGCAGGACGCACTCAAACATAGCCAAGCCTGCACGGCCGCTCAAGGAGTAGACGCCGTGGCCTAGCGGTTAGCGCTTTGCGCTCAGCCGCGTGAGGAACGCGGATCGAGCCCCGGTCTGGGCACATGTTTTTTCGCCGTGTGCGCTGTCGCTGTCCACTGCCGGGAGAGGAGGTGTATTATACACAAACATAACCGCGAGAAGCATCTTTTTTCGCCGTGTGTGCTGTCGCTGTCCGCTGCCGGGCGAGGAGGTGTATTCTACACAAACATAACCGCGAGACGCATTCAAAGCCTTAGCTGTCCACTGCCGGGCGACAAGGTGTATGTACACTATTTTTCACTGTGTGCCGCTGCCAAGGCTAGCCGAGACGGGGGCTGTCACTGTCCGCTGCCGGGCGAGGAGGTGTATGTACCTGTGTACACACACTATGGCTGGAGTCCCGGGGAGGGGGAATAATTTTTGTTTTCAACTTGAATTTATTGGTATTCTATTGATTATTTATTGGTTTCATGGTATAAAATAAGTAGTCAATGGATAATTCATGACTCGTGTGTGTTAGCAAAGGCTAATAACACTCGGCCTACGGCCTCGTGTCATTATCCTTCACTAACACACACTCGTCATGAATTATCCATTGGTTACTTGTTCACTAAAGCTAGAGTTGGGCTATCACTCAAACATGTAGACTCACCACATCCCTCTAATCAAACAGCATCAACTAGACGACTTTTCAGCCCCAGTACAGACGCTTCATCTTGATGACTTTAGATGGTCCAGGCACATTGCCCCACAGGATGACCCTATCATGACAGGTCATGAAGTCTTAGTGGTCATCCTGGGCACATATTAGTTGTCAACATTAAGGGTCTGTGCCAGGTCTGACAGGCTAAATCTGACTCTATCAACTCTACATTTTATTTGTGTGTGTACTAGTCAAACATTTAATAGAATAATCGACTGTCACAGCTCAACTTGGTTTCATCTTGTCACATATCTTTGTGATTCAGTTTGTGAATGAAGCAATATACTAATTTAGACATTTATGGAACTGTCTCTGTCAATGTCTGAAAGCCCTGTCACAAGTGTTGATTTTAATAACTCCTCGTCACAGTCTTTCACACTCTGTCGATTTGTACCCATGTGGAGGCACGTTTTTGCCCAGTGGAACGTTTCAATCAACACTGGCAACTAATTGATGTATGTTGATAGTGTCAATCAACCTGTCGTCTTTTTCAATGACTCCATTTTCATTTTGTCAACCATCACTTTTTCAACATTAGATCAACAGTTGACATATCAATGTTGAAATATTGTTCCCAGTTCAAAGCTGCTTCATTTTCAAATTTTAATCACCTTGTAAACAACTATCAATGTTGAAACTATGTTGAAATAACATGGAATCAACATAAAATTACAAACCTTAAATTAGCACTGATTGTCAGATGCCTAATCACAGTTGATTTGATTAATTTGTGTAAACTCTCAAATTCAAACACAGGGACCTACATGTATTTCAACCCTGAGTCAACTGTTGCAAACATTGATTCAACATTGATTGACGTCACTCTGCCCACTAGGCGACGGTACCTACTGCCCCATGGGCCCTGAATGGGGGTCCCTATGTCACATGTCGATTTCACGAAATGTTCATGTCACATGCCATTTAATCCCTGTATTCCCTGTCGCCTCTGAGAATCTATCATGTCGGATTTAAGATGTCAATAATTCATTACCACATATCACATGTAAATTTGTAGAAATGGTGAAGTTTTGTGTGAAAGCCCATTAAGTGGTCTATGATGAATCTATTGGAGCAAATACATTGCTATTGCTTCCTTGTAGGGCCTCTCTGTTACCTAGCAACAGCCTGGGGTGTTACCTAACAACAGTCTGGGAGTCCAGCTGCAAGCAATGTTTGTTTTGATATTGTATAATTATGATTTCTATTCAAGGTCTGGGGAGATGCAGCCTCCCAAATCTTCTTCTCGCTTGGTCCGGCGTGGGGATGTCTGATATCGTTTGCATCTTATAACAAGTTCCACAACAACTGTCATAGGTAGGATGATGTGTTATCCCTTAAACCTTTCAGACTTTAAAGGCTGGGAATACAGTAGTGCTTCATGGTCATTAGTCCTCATGATTCACCATTGCAGTGCTTGCACATATGCTCGTCAGCACTTCATTGGTGCATTATGACTACCCTTTGGAATTGTATCGACTCGGTAAGGTTGAGGTGATGATCGTATTAATGTAGCCCTGGTCAGGTACTTGTCAGGGCTGCATTCATGCATCATGATGACAGGAGGGCCAGGTGTATTAATTCATTAGCAACTGTTCAAGGGAAACCTATAAAAATTTTTTTAGTACAAAGTCTGGTTTTAGTTCTTGGGTCTAGACACTTTTCAGTACCTAAGTTGGATAGTAAGCCTAGGGTCCTAGTACATGGCTATGGGCCCCGAATCACTTTGCTAGACATTTGGGCTGCCCAGCTCAGCCTCAGAATGCTGCAAGAAGTACAGCAGTATTGACTAGCTACTGGCAATACTACCAATATCCAGCCCCAGGTGGCAGCATCATACAGACAGGGCACCAGGTCATTCTCAACATCTGCCAATACTTAGATATTGACTGGTTACATGTTCTCATAAATATGCTGAGCTGGGCAACCGATATGTCTAGCAAAATGATTTACATTCCCCAGATATGTAGCAATCCAGAAAGCAATCTTTGGTTTTCTATCCAGGATTGGTATTCTACAAAAGAATCTCATTTGGACCCAAGGACTATTTCTATTAATCCATCATACTTTTATTATACACCCTACAGCTTCAAATACCTTGTGACTTTTGAACAGTTTCATCCATTCACATTTCAGAGACTCTGTGATCGTGTCGTTGGTCGGCTGTGGTACATCGGTGTTTGCAGGTTCCGTCATCTTCACCATTATAGGATTCCTAGCACACGACCTACAAGTAGATGTTGGGGAGGTCATGACATCAGGTAGGCACATTTACCATAATACTTCATGTGTAAGGCGCACCTTGTGTATTTTGTCTACTCAGACTCATCCTATAAGACATCATGTATTTCGTATTCCATTGATGCATTCAATTGATATAATTTTTATACATTCACACTCTCAGTCCCCATTGTAAATGGGCTATAAAGACCACTGTCGTGGGTACAGTATAACCCATATCAAGTCATTGGATTTGTACTGACAGCACCTACCACTGTTGACCAGGAATCTACTATAAAACCCTTGCCCCAGTCTGACAGTGCATCAATACTGTAGCTATGGTGTGTAATGCTAATAAACTGTGTTACAGGACCGGGGCTGGCCTTTGTTGCCTACCCGGCAGCCTTAGCGCGTATGCCGGTTGCACCGTTTTGGTCCATCCTATTCTTCCTCATGCTCATCACCACAGGCCTGGACAGTATGGTAGGTATAATTGAGGCCATTTTATTTTTAAATAAGATAACTTTCCACAATCATGGTGTATAGTTCTAATAAACCATGCTCACTGGTCATTATGATGTATGAATGCAGTGCTGTTGTGTCTGCTCACTTTAACCGCATCATTGCGTCATGTTGACCAATGCGTACCATTAGACCCTATAATTATACATGCAAAGTTACGTCTTTTATGCACCAGGCAGCGCCATCAATGGAAATCATGCAAAAAGTGTGATTTGCAGCCCGACCATTATGCAACTGAGACTGTACCCCAGGTACAGAGGCAGCAGCTCATTAGTAGTCCACCTCACATACAGAAGGATCTCAGCCAATCAGAGGCTGGCACCCCCTGCAGCAGATGCATCTGCCTCTGTCACTACGGCAGCCGTTTTTTTGTCAGTGAATTCCATTGATCCAATGCACAAATCATCCAATTAATTAAGGTTTATTAAGAATTAGGAGCTGTAAGTAGAAGAAGTGCATGGTAAAGGTTGATAGACAATACAGATACCTATATCTACCACTGGTAACACTTTGGGAGCTTGCTGCCTCAGATACAGAACGACCTTCTCCCCTATCTCTCTCTCTCTCTCTCTCTCTTTCTCTCTCTCTCTCTCTGCCTCTATCTCTCTCTGTCTCAAGTACAGAACGACCCCCTCTCTGTCTCAGGTACAAAACGACCAGCCGCCACCCCGTCTCTCTGTACCCCAGGTACATCTCTCTCTCTCTCTCTCTCTCTCTCTCTCTCTCTCTCTCTCTCTCTCTCTCTCTCTCTCTCTCTGCCTCTATCTCTCTCTGTCTCAGGTACAGAACAACCCCCTCTCTGTCTCAGGTACAAAACGACCAGCCGCCACCCCGTCTCTCTGTACCCCAGGTACACACCCCATTCCCTTTGTACCCCTGGTACATATCCCACCCCTACTGTGCCTCAGGTACACATCCCACCCCTACCTTACCCAGGTACACATCCCACCCCTACTGTACTCCAGGTACACATCCCACCCCTACTGTACCCCTGGTACACATCCCACCCCTACTGTACCCCAGGTACACATCCCACCCCTACTGTGCCTCAGGTACACATCCCACCCCTACTGTGCCCCTGGTACACATCCCAGCCCTACTGTACCCCTGGTACACATCCCACCCCTACTGTGCCCCTGGTACACATCCCACCCCTACCTTACCCAGGTACACATCCCACCCCTACTGTGCCACAGGTACACATCTCACCCCTACTGTGCCTCAGGTACACATCCCAGCCCTACTGTGCCTCAGGTACACATCCCACCCCTACTGTACCCCTGGTACACATCCCACCCCTACTGTGCCTCAGGTACACATCCCACCCCTACTGTACCCCTGGTACACATCCCACCCCTACTGTACCCCTGGTACACATCCCACCCCTACCCTACCCAGGTACACATCCCACCCCTACTGTGCCCCAGGTACACATCCCACCCCTACTGTGCCTCAGGTACACATCCCACCCCTACCTTACCCAGGTACACATCCCACCCCTACTGTGCCTCAGGTACACATCCCACCCCTACTGTACCCCTGGTACACATCCCACCACTACCTTACCCAGGTACACATCCCACCCCTACTGTGCCACAGGTACACATCCCACCCCTACTGTGCCTCAGGTACACATCCCACTACTTCTGTGCCACAGGTACACATCCCACCCCTACCTTACCCAGGTACACATCCCACCCCTACTGTGCCTCAGGTACATATCCCACCCCTACTGTGCCTCAGGTACACATCCCACCCCTACTGTGCCTCAGGTACATATCCCACCCCTACCTTACCCAGGTACACATCCCACCCCTACTGTACTCCAGGTACACACCCCATTCCCTTTGTACCCCTGGTACATATCCCACCCCTACTGTGCCACAGGTACACATCCCACCCCTACTGTGCCTCAGGTACACATCCGACCCCTACCTTACCCAGGTACACATCTCACCCATACTGTACCCCAGGTACACATCCCACCCCTACTGTACCCCTGGTACACATCCCACCCCTACTGTACCCCAGGTACACATCCCACCCCTACTGTGCCTCAGGTACACATCCCACCCCTACTGTGCCTCAGGTACACATCCCAGCCCTACCTTACCCAGGTACACATCCCACCCCTACTGTACTCCAGGTACACATCCCTGCCCTACTGTACCCCTGGTACACATCCCACCCCTACTGTACCCCAGGTACACATCCCACCCCTACTGTGCCTCAGGTACACATCCCACCCCTACTGTGCCCCTGGTACACATCCCAGCCCTACCTTACCCAGGTACACATCCCACCCCTACTGTGCCACAGGTACACATCTCACCCCTACTGTGCCTCAGGTACACATCCCACCCCTACTGTGCCTCAGGTACATATCCCACCCCTACTGTACCCCTGGTACACATTCCACCCCTACTGTGCCTCAGGTACACATCCCACCCCTACTGTGCCTCAGGTACATATCCCACCCCTACTGTGCCTCAGGTACATATCCCACCCCTACTGTGCCTCAGGTACACATCCCACCCCTACTGTGCCTCAGGTACATATCCCACCCCTACTGTGCCTCAGGTACACATCCCACCCCTACTGTGCCTCAGGTACACATCCCACCCCTACCTTACCCAGGTACACATCCCACCCCTCCCTTACCCAGGTACACATTCCACCCCTACTGTACCCCAGGTACACATCCCACCCCTACTGTACCCCTGGTACACATGTACCTGCACTACGACAGTCTTACCATTTAAGGGCTGCTAATGCAGGAGTACAGCATGCCCATTGGTCATCAGGATGCATCCAAGAAGTGCAAGTGAGACTGCTCGCCTGGCACCAATGAACTGCTGTTGAGTCTGCTCGCCAGCACCTCATTGGAGCATCATGAAGACCCCCCCAGGGGTGAATCAATCATGTATGGTTGTCATTGTTTTAGCCCTGGCATTAAATGATAATAACAGTAACCATCAATAACCTTTTTTCCTGGCAGTTCGCCCAAGTTGAGGTGGTTGTAGTGACGCTGACAGACCAGTTCCCGAACACGCTGCGCCCCCGCAAAGGACTCTTCACCCTGTTTGTTTGCTTCATCTACTTCCTACTAGGACTGCCCCAACTAACCCAGGTAGGTAACTTAGCTGTGTACCTGTTAACGATAGGTTAGGAGTTCCATCTTTGAGATGTGTGATTCTTTTTTATCATGAACAGTAGTTTAATACTTAAAGAAGAAAGTTTTGTTATTACACCTATGACTTTGCCAGCATGTGTTATACCGCATCCATAGAGAGATGCTGATTTGGACTGCCCCGCAGGGTGCTTTCTCTGACGTTTGGCCTGGCTGGAGTCATTAGAGAGTGGGGTGGTGGCGGAATTTTGACAGTTGGGGGAAAAAAGAACAGCTTTTTTTTCAGAGTGGTTTATCTATCAAACGTGGTTAACCTCAGGGATATCTATTGATCAGGTATTCCCACACATGCTATACATGAATTTTGATATATTTGTAAACTTTCAATGATTTATAACCCCCAAAATGCACAAAACAGTGAATATATGTGAGAAAGTTCCCATGTTTGCCACTGATAGTGTGACTGAGAAATCACCCATCAACCATAGGGATAACATTGTGTGTTGCCACCTTAGCTGGAGTTGCCTGTCAGGGTTATACTGACGAGTTCTCACAATTAACTTTACTTTTTTTCTCAATACATTTGTAATTGCCAAAAGTATTTGAGAAATGACAATATAAATAATAGGCTCATTTAGGCATATATTTAGGGGGAGATTAATTCCTAACAAGGGAGGGTCATTGATGTGAAATCAAGAGAGGTTTTATATCAAGAGTATGGGGTTACAACCATGGAATAAACACATGATAAGGGCTGGTTCTACAGTGTCGGTCAGGCCCATTTCTTATGAAAAAATATTGCGGGATTAAGCAGCTATTCCACTGCCGTCAGCAGGTAAATTTTTGGTGGGATTAGCAAAAATTCGTCTGACCAGTGGCAGTGGAATAGCCGCTTTAGCAGAAAATGGCCCCAACTGATGCAGTGACTCTAGGCTTTTAGTTGATATCCATTTGTTTGTACAGGGCGGGATCTACATTCTGACACTAATGGACTGGTACGTGGCACTTTTCTCGGTCATGCTCATCGCCTTCCTAGAAACAATGTGCATCATGTACATCTATGGTAGGTGCACATCAACCATCTCTAGCCCTTAATTGAGGCATAATGCTTATTAGACGTCATGAAATGCACTCCTGTTGGGTAGCAGGTCAGGCTATATTTAAGCATTCATGGACCTGACTGGGGTTAAACTAATGAGAATGCAAATAGTTATTGGCAAATCTATCATGTAACACACATCACTTGAAGGATAATTATTCTGTGAATGTCCCAATTTGCATTGCTTGTATATACTTATCTATACTACAAGCAAAGTTATGAGCATTGCACTAAAACTAACCCAAACATGACTATATTCATCAGAAGTCACACTTCTCTTACCACATGGATCTACAGCACTTCATTGTGGTTTCATGACAACCATTGGAGATGCTCCACTAATACATCAGTGTTAGGATTAAGTGTGTTACTGTGTCTAGTCCCAGAGACATTTGCATGATTTCTATGTAGTCTCTGGCCGATCTGTCCCTAAAGAATAAACATTATCTTGTAGGATACCATAATCTGGTCAAGGACATAGAAGTCATGCTGGGCTTCAAACCAAGTATCTACTTCAGGGTCTGCTGGTGTGCAATTACTCCAGCCATTGTATTTGTAAGTAAACTTCCCTTATAGTCTTTTTCTTTTTTTTTAAATCTCTCCAGGGAGCACCAATAATTGATTTCAGTTAGTTTTAATCAAAGTTTCTTTTTCTTAAAGTTAGGTTTTAATTTTGTTTCAATAATGTATGGTGGCATTTGGCATTGTTGCTACAAATGAGATGTTTGATTCATGGATTTAAGTGTAAACGTTGGTGAATCAGTAACCTGGCCTTCTAATTTGGTCACGGAAAATGATCATTTTTGGTCAGGGAAATTCAGGGAAGTTTGATCTGCATATTCTTGAGGGAACCAAGGGAGGTTTTTCTTTATAATCTTTCAATTTCAAATATGGAAAACCTAATTTGTCTGTATATTGTGTTCAGAGTGTGACGGTGTTCAACTGTGTGATTCACATGCCGGCTGTATACAATGACTACAAGTACCCGCCGTGGGCTAACAGTGTGGGCTGGGTGATCGCCATCGTCCCTGTACTCACCATACCGGGGTACATGATATACCACACCGTGTCACACTTTGGATCATGTCAGGTAAGGCATTTACCAGCTAGCCCTTATAAGGTGCACTAATGCATCAACCTGTCATGTACTTTGGTCATCCAGGAGGATAATTCGAAACTTCCAACCATCAGTCCACCAGTGAGGGAAGGGAAATCCAGCCCTATTGATTAGGTAGTGTGTCACTTGCAGGGATGAGTGGCTTTTTAATGGAGGAGTGGCAACAATACATGCAGCTAGTACTGTGGCAATCCACTATCGATTTCTTTTCCCACCACCAACACTGTGCAAAATTAAAAAAATCAATAACAGTTGCTCTTTCTGACTGAGCTACTAAAAGTTAACTTGATAATGTAGAATGACTAGGTCTTATAACATTCACAGGATTTGCCAAAACTACCATCGCTGATGGACTGATAGTAGGATGTTTTGCAATGTATATTTTGTAAAAAATGGGCTACATGTTACTATATAGACAACACCAACTAGAACTAGAATTTCCTAAGCTTTATTACAGTTTTAACTTTACAATCAGAAAGTACTACTGGTTGTTAATAAACTGTTAATTTACAACCTGAAATTTCCTTATCAACTTCAGAATATCATAGTTGCGATAAAGTGCCCGTGGTCGGGTGAAGCTCTGCGAGCCATGACTCGTCCAGCACCAGATTGGGGACCCATGATGCCACAACATCGACAGGAAGCTGGACTCGAACTCACAGATTCACAAAATTCAGAAATCAAAATGAAAGAAACTCTTGTTAGCACTGAGCCAGGATTGACTAAATTACCTATTGTATAGGAGTAGCCAAAGGCTGCAAATCAACAAACAGTTTGTATACTGCCACTCAAAAAGAAAAAAATATATAGTTTTAATCTACCTGAAATCAGGATGTGCCTTTTAGGCTAGAGCAGTATATCATATTGGCCTGTATAAAAGCACTGGGTCGTGAATAATGCATCATGCATCATGGCCATTGGGCGGGGTATGATGCATCATAGATTCCTTGTGTATAATCCATCTATCTATGTATTATCCAGACATAACTTTGGTTAACATTGCTATCATGTACTTGAGCTATTTGTGTCATTTTCAAATTTATCTACAAAACTAGTGTGTGAGACTGAGGAAGGATATTGAATAAGGGTAGAAGAATGTGTTGTGAATATCTTTATGCAAAACTTTGACAAAGGTTATGATTACAGTGGATTGATTCATTTTGCTGATGGGGGAGGCTAATTGAGAATTCACATACAGATGTAGCATTAAATCTTAACTATTCTTGCACCAGAGTGAATATTCATCTAAAGTTTGGGGTCAATATGTGGCCTAAGACATACCGTGGCCTCCATGATGGCTCTAGCTGAAAAAAAAACAACATACAAATGTCCTATGTCGTCATGATGTGCGGTTGTTTATTTACATTATAATCACCAAACTTTACACCATGATAAGCAAGGTTTTCAATTGGTATAATTTGTTTGAAAGAGTAGGATCCATGGTATCAACAGAATAATTAATTGGTAAGTAAGCACCTAGGTTGGTCGTCCAAACCCATGGTACTTGTGTTCACCTATTGCCTTGGATAACCAGGCTTTGTGGTTATTTATAAATTAATCTATTATTCCCTTAATGATATATAACATGTTATCATTTCATCTGGGCCTCTGCAAAGCAGACTGATATAGTATGTAGCGCATGGCATCTTCATTTTTTTTGTGGTGCTGATATAAGGTGTTTTTATTCCATGTATCCCGATGTGAATTCAATTACCCCAGCAAATCATCATACATTATCAAACATATTGCGTTATCCACAGCTTTTCCATCCAAAATGAATGGATGGGGGAATTTTAAAAAGATAAAAAGCATTCAGAGTTATAATGATAATGATGAGGTACCTTGTAATTTGAAGGTACCTTGGGGCAGTCTACTACAAGTTTGTCATAATGCTATACAGTTGTGGCACATTACTTGCCCATATTTATATTATAATGCACAGAATGAAAGCAATAGAGACCAATTGAAAAGTTGTTAGTTTTATTGAACATCTCACAAATATAGATCAGTGGTTGATTGACATGTAACTGGTAGTAAGGTTCAAGTTAAGGTACAACATTTCAGGCCTTATGCTACAAATATGTTAAACTATTTGCTGAGTCAGTGCAAAAAGACTAAGGGTACCCAGTAAACACAGGCACATGTGTGAATAAACATAGTCTCTAGGTAGCAACTACCTAGATGTTCTATTTAGAATCGTATAGAAATGTTAAAATCTCCAAAGAAACCTCTAGATACATAAAAAAAGGGTATGATCCCCTTCCTGGATACAAATAGCCAAACCATAATCAAGAACTTTAATGAGGTTAGAACATTTAGTACCTTGCCAATCGGCCAAGATGAAGCATGGATGCATGGGTGGTTAGCTAAATATAAGCACCATACCAAACCTATGGGGTTGATACACACCCAGACATTCAGCATGAAGTACCAATGAAGTTCTGGTGCATTCTTTTGTTGTCAAGATGCATGAATGCATCATGATAACCTACTGATGCAGCTGTTGATGCTGCTAATGCCCAATAGTCGCCATGATGCACCAATGATGCATCATGACATTAATTATGCTGACCCCCTAGGGCTGTATCAACCCTGTAGAGTTGGCACGGTGCATTAGGTTTAAAGTAGATACGGTCCCACAGGGTCAATGTCATGCACTAACGAAGCACTGGCAGGCAGACTTGCTAGTACCTCATTGATTTCCATCACTAGCCCTTGGAAGTTTAAGGATGATGGCATTGAAGGCATCAAGTGTAGAGCATGGAAAGGTAATACAGTCTATGGGTGTGGGTGAATAGAATCATACACAAAATAAGACTCTATATGTATACAGTAACATCAACTTTCACTTTCACGCGAAATTGACTCTATTGCACATTTGTACCACACTTGGGTGGAAAGGCAATTGAGAAGCACAGGTAATATATTGCGTATAGCTGTTGTAAGTTGATGCGGTCCACTGAGCACATACCTCCTCCCTCATTACATACCTGCTCCTTCATTTAGATACCATATAGTAATAAGTACCGGATTGTCAGCAATTGTTAGAATACAGGTAACATTCCTCTCAGCGATTCACGGCTGCGCAATGGTCTCAGCCCCGGTATAACGGCTTCAACAATTACTGGCTGGGAATCATCATGAAGAATATTACCCTTAATCTAACGTTGCTGCCAATCCTGTGTATTTATTGTGCCTACTATCCATATCCACCACTATCATATAATCTGGCCGGCATATATATATATATATATATATATATATCATTTACTATAAGGGATGCCATCAATATCTAAATACATGTTACATCAAAATGATGAATATCGTATCAACATTGCAAATATATATATATATATATATATATATATATATATATATATATATATATATATAGATGTACAAAGTCTTTGTCAAGAACATGGACATAATAAACAAATAATTGGTATCAAATTGAAGTTAACAATATCAGCGATGCAATGGCACATAGATCACTGGCATTTCTGCTATCTTTGATAATGTATTCAACCAAATAATCCTATCATATTTTATTCACACTACAAAAAAAAAAGAAAGCCTCATATATTCATCGTGAACCCCTGACCTCCTTTCCAGCTAGACTTTCCCCCTTAAATCGCTTTAAGACCCACCCCCTCATAAAATTGTTAAAATAAGATCTCACTGGATCTAGAATGATCACAAGATTGACCCAGGCAGATGGACCTTTGAAAATTGAGGAGGTCCTGGGAATCACTCATGCCCTTTTCAAATGTTTAACATATCGCAATAAAAGCGTAATATCGAGACCAATGATAATCGGAAAAAAGGTGGATGTCAATGACATCCCTGTTTACTTTGTTTTCGTCTGTCCCATGTTATTTTATTCTCTTCTATTACTTCTCCCCTACTTCTTATATATTTAATCTTTCTACTGTTACCTCCTAAGAACACAGTATTATAAACTTAGATATATCATGCCTCATTTTATGTATGAACAAACCATTATTAACTATCAACCCAATTTAGAGCCCTAAAACTTGGGGGGGGGGTTGAAAAAAGCAGGCAGCATGACTGTACATTTTCTCCTATGATATTCATTTGTTGTCTAATCACTGCTTAAAGAAAAAGACTATATCCCATTTTCATCATGACTTTAATTTTTAGGCTTTTAAAAGAATAAAAAGATTCTGCGATGGTCATTTGCACCTACATATTATGTGGAATGCACAGTACATGCTATTTAAAACATGTGCTGCTGGTGGGTGTGCTTTGAAAGTGGTTGCATGTTAACCAAAAACAGAACGAGTGGGCATACAGAGGCTGTATTCCAATGAGTGGCTGCAATCTCCCTCGCGCCAACATCTGGGTGGATTGGACTGCATCAGACGTTCGAGGGTACGCCAGACTGGAGTGGCTGTATCCTCATGGGCAGCCCACGAATGGGCATACATCCTCTGTATGTCATACTAGCTATGTTTTTTGTTTTATTCTACCTACAACAAGAACAACAACCAATTTTCACCACCCTCCCCCACCCACAGAGTTGTCCGATCAAGTGCCGATCGATGCCATTTCGATCATGATGCACTTAAAATATATTAACAGAAATATGTGCATGGGTTCCCTCACCATTTCCTGAATATTTTGGTTTTTGAATTGTGAAGATCCACACAAAAATAAACTATTTAGAGCTGAAAGCATGAAGGATTTTACTACATTTAGTGTCGTGTATGGAGGCGTGCGGCATATTGTATGCCATGCCAATGGGTATGTGGGTTTCAGTGCTGTAGGAATTCCATATGCTTTGTTGTTGTGGGTAGAATAACATATTTTGCACCTAACTTTTATAAAATGAAATATAAATTTACAACAGCCTCTGCAATCTAACAATACAGCATCAGTTCTTATGCATTTGCCCTCTTGTGACGTCATAGAATGCATCAGAGAAGCCTGTTGTCTGCCCTTAAAGCCGGTGTATTTAAAGCATTGTCAGAATTATTTTAATCAATAAAATAATCAATGAAAAGAAGCCATGTCTTTTCCTTTAAGACACTATCAACCACCATGGCTGGAGCATGGACTAATAATTCACACAATATTTTCTATGATAATGGCAGTTATCAATAAATGCTTTAGGCTTGATATGGGGAAACCGTAGGTTTTTACATTGATTTCTGTATCAAGCTACTTCCTGTCTTATATGTCAGTATCAGGCAAAAACTTTCCCCATATCAAGCTATTTCCTGTTTGTCTGCTGACGGACATGGACAATGATTGTAGGTAAAATAAATGTTTGTTTTAGCCTTTATTCTCAACATAAAAGCATTTATTGATAAATATAAGAACGGCAAAGTGTAAACACATGACGAAATATCTGGTTGAAACTTAAGTATCAGTTGGAAGGAGTTATACGACTTTGCCGTTCTAATATACGTCACATACCATGGCCCTCACTTACCATGGCCTGTGTGCTGATCTTACAGTACTCTTACATTGTGTTTATTTTACAGAACTCCTAGTTTGTTTAGTATTGTGTTTAGTTCATTACAGTCTAACACCCAAAAAGCATCTTTTTTTCTTGGCTGTTCATGGTCATTGTGTGACAGAAATAAACACTTGGTGCTATAATGCATCATGCCCATTAGTTGACATGATGCATGAATGCTACCCTGCCTACTCACTTACACAAGATTCATGCATCATGCTGGGTCCCAATGGGTTCAGGTATTTGCTATCAAATGGTAAGACAACAATACACACAACTCTAAAATTTATAATACTACCATAAAAAGCTGGCCCAGGTCATAAGCCGGGTACATGTGAGTTCAGATCAAATTTACAAGCTGGTTTTGGTCCATTTTAAGCTTTTGCAAAACCCTGGTCATAAGTCAGGGGGCTAGTTTGGGCCCCTGATCCCTCCTAACCCCCCTAAAAAAAACCCCCAAAAAAACAAATTTTGTGGAAATTGTGAGCATTTTACACAGACATTTCTCTCTGTCAGTTATGGTAATCTATGAGATCTGATTGATTTATTTTAGAACAGACCTAGAAATAAACTATCAGAAAAAACAACTGTATTAGCTATTAATTTATTTTGATTTCTATTAAAATATGGTTCCAAAACCTTTTAAACTTCTGGACAACCTGAATCATAAGTTGGGGGTAGACTTTGGGAGAAATTTAGAAGCCGTGTTTGGTCAAAAATAGAAAGAACATATTTGTCCTCTGACCTGGGATTTACAGTAATATACACTGTAAAAAAGTAACACGGAATCTCTTGTTCCAAAAATACCGAGATTCATCACCATTTTCACTCTCTCCCTCTTAGTCTCACGCATATACCCATGTGGCAAGAAAGGGGGACTTTTTCACGAATAAAGGTGTGTTTAGGTCAATTTTGGTGGAATGCTCATAACTTTGCTTGTAGTGGCCACATGTGCAAAGGACTTACACCAAGGGATTCACAATACAATAATCTTTCCAATAATGGTTATTTCATGGCAGGCCTGACAAGGAGAGTTTGCAATCTCAATAGATTTCCTTAGGAAAAGTCCAAAAACATTTTCAGCAACTTCTCTGAAATGCCACCCTTTCTTGCTATATTGATCTAGTAATGGATCTTAACCTCAAGATTCATGTAAAGACGGTTGTATTGAGTATTTTAAGATTGTTATGAATGAAGCTAAGGCCAAAAAAATAAAAGGTATGTTTCTAGTAATATAGCTCCAAGAGCTAGGTTTGGTAGGTCAGATTTTTTTTTTTCAATTTTTTTTTGAGTTTGTATACCAATGTATGGTCAGATATGCCATGTTCATTGAATTTACTGTAGAAATATGAAAAGTATGTGAGAAATGTGAAAAATATGGAAAAGACATGCCTTATAAAACTGTTAACTCAAGACCCGTAGAAAACTAGATAGAAAATTAAGAAAAATGGGGAAAAATCATGAAAAATTGATGGAAGTTCATGAAAATTTTTTCAAAAATCTCAAAATTGTAAAAAAAAGTCTTCTTTGGCTCTGTTTTGGTAGGGTCGGTCGGGTTACTGGAAACAAACCTTTTTTTATGGCCTAAGCTTAAATTTTCCAACTTTAAATTGGAGGATAGCCACCTCTTGGTACATAATTTGCATAATTCTCTCTTAGAGGTGGAAATCTTGGTAGTTGAGGTGGATGTCTCGGAGGTCCAGGTGAGCGCCTTGGATGAAAATTTGGATGTCTTGGAGGAAAAGGTGGACCGAAAGTACTACAAAAAGAAAGAATAGGAAGTGACTTACACCTAATTCACTTTATTTTTACAAGTTATGGATCCCCTAGGGACTGTAATCCTTTATAGATTTTCTGCCATAGGCTGGATGGGGTAAGTGTAGTGGAGAATACCCTATTACCTTGCGTATGAGGCAGACCCGGTATGTACTTAAGTGGCTATTCCACTGCCCTCGGTCGGCTGAATTTCCGCTAGTCTGACCTATTTTTTCTATTTTTTCTGGCATATTAAAAAATAATCAGATTAAATGTCGGCCGCCCGACAGCAGTGGAACGTACAGGGTGCACCTTAGGCTTGGTTTAAATGATTTCATATAAGGCACACCCCTAACACTCTGCTGCTTCTATCCGGTGCACCAGGGCTCTATCCTCGCATATTATACGGGATGAGTCACTTATTGCCAACTAAGGGGAGGGGGCTAGATGGATTTTGGCCAATTGGCAGATTTGTTTTCACCCCCCCACTAAGAAGTAATTTTGCAAAATGAACCCCAAAAAATCAGATTCGTGCATGGAATGATACGTCGCGATAGGTATTTGAATTGCCCATATTTAGTTTTGATCCCCCAGTGTGAGGGTTTATTGAGTCTTTGCCCCCCCCCCACCAAAGGGCTCTTTTTCAAAATGACCCCACTATATCTAACAAGCCCCCCCACCTGGCAATAAATGACTCGTTCCTAAGTCATGCCTTTTATTTTATGTGAATAACTTCTTCCCGTAGAGATAGCATTGCGGAGCCAATCCCCACACCCCCAGTGGCGTAATGTGTCTCGATCCACCACAGCGGCCGATCCAGTACTGCAGCCTTGATCTGGCAGCATGTAAACATTCAAAATGGCGGACCGCCGCTCGTACTACAGTAACGGATTTTGATAATTTTTCCTTATTTAAACCCTCTAAAAACATAAAATAAATATAGAACTAACCTCCCCTGGTGTCCTCGGTGGCCGATCCTCCCCTCGGGAGTCGTCTCCCTCATGGTGGATCGACCACCTTGTACACCACGGTTGTTTAGTTCTATCTATAAACTCAACATAAGTTAACTCTGGTAGTCACAGTGGCCTTGATATTTTACTTTTACTTGTCCTTGGACTGGTATTGACAGGGGGTCAGCATGATGAGCAGGCTATGATGTATGAATGCAGTCCTGGTAAGAATTTTTATTTTATGTGAATAACTTCTTCCCATAGAGATAGCATTGCAGGGCCGATCCGCACACCCCCAGTGGCGTAACGTGTGCCGATCCACCAAAGCGGCCGATCCAGTACCGATTTTGCTAATTTTCAGTTAATTAAACCCTCTAAAAACATAAAATAAATATAGAACTAAACTCCCCTGGTGTCCTCAGTGGCCGATCCACCCCTCAGGAGTTGTCTCCCTCGTGGTGGATCGGCCACCTCGTACACCACGGTTTAGTTCTATCTATATACACCATGAGGAGCAGGTCAACTAATAGCCCTTTAAAGCCCACTGATGCAGGAGTGCATCATGCCCATTGGTTGTCATGATGCATGAATGCATCCCTGATGAGTAACTCATCAGGGCTGCATTTAAGCATAATACTGACCCTATTGGGTTGATACACTCCCAGAAGATGCTCCAATGAAGTCTTTGGCGAGCAGTCTTGCCAGCATCATGATGTGCAATGGCATGATGCATTAATGCATCAGTGTCCTTCAAATGGTTAAAGGAGTGTATCATTGATGATCTAATGAAGTGCTGGTGAAACTGCTCACCAGCACTTCCTTGTTGCATCGCACCGATCCTCTTGGAGAGTTACATTCATTTATATAATGAAATTAAGCATTAATGCCCCCATAGGAAACCATAAATATAACTAAATATCTTGAAATCACTAATTGAAACAATAGATTATGTACATACCGTGCAGGGATAGTTCCTCTCCTCCTGTAGATAATGCAAATAAACAAAAATAATTATAACCAATTCAAACCCTGTTATCAATATCAGATGACATCCTTGCATAAAAATACATATACACGTACAAGCATTTGGACAGGCAGTATGAATGTTGTAACCATGATTGTTTCTATTGGTTGAGATTTTTTGATTTCTGATTTCTCTCTATAGTAAGAAAATGTAATACATAAGCAAATGTCCACTACCAGTGAATAATTTTGCATCGTATACACCGAGGTGAGGCTGTCTGTATTCAACGATGCCTTATAGGCAGAGTCGAATGCTGACAGGCCTCACCAAGGTGAATGCGATGAAAGATTATTCACTGGAGTGGACATTTGCATTTATGTCATGGCCTAGAGGGTTATTTTGCTTTTAAATAAAGAAAAACTGCTCAGATATGTTGAAAATCCAAGATGGCGGACACCCATTGAATATGGACACATTGTATTCAATGCCCCCATTTGAATAAGGCGGTTCTAGTACTAATCTATAGTGACGTTCGTATCAGCCATGACATAAAGGTATTTATCTAAATGTCTATACCAACATCCAGGCCTCCCCAGTGAAATAGGCATATAGTACAATTTAAATACAGTCCTTTGCAGAACCTCACTCCCTATTTAATATATCAGGTCAGGTTGCTATCTAAAAAGCCATAAATTTCTTCCTTTGGGGCTGTTAGAGGTCACATGGGCGTGGAAAGCAGGGGGGACAGGGGGGACATGTCCCCCCCCCCCTTTTGGGCCAACTCCTCAAAAGGTCAAAACTAAAAGGTCAAGCATAAGGAGGTCAAAAATTGCAGAAAACCTCAATGGTCCCACCCACTCTGAAACTGCTTCCACGCCCCTGCAGGTCAGCCACACAGTGAGTTTTCCAAATTAGTACACTCAACTAGTAGGAAAAAAGAAAAAGAAAATTATGTGCTGGGATGGGACAAGCATGGTCTAGAGCCCTGCCACATTCCACTTTTACCACAGGGTCAGATAAGGTCACTCCTTCTCACCGTCAGCAGTTTTGAGTAGTTGTTTATCTAGATTGAATATTCATCACATGCCAAAAAGAGATCCCAAACAGCGTCTTAACCTACCTCTGTATCAGTAGAGCTAGGATCACACTCCCAATAATGATAACCATGATGGCAACTGCTGTCGTTATTCCTGCAATCAATCCTGTCCGGTCTGCTTTGACTGCAAGGAAATCAAAGAATAGTTCTTTTCCTTACAGAAGGAAGCAATGTATGATAAAATTTAAAGCGCTCAATATAAAGCGCTCAAAAGAGTTTGAATCCCATTTAGCAGTCACATCTGTAGTCATCTACCAGATCAACGCATGCACTGCCATTGCTGCATTTATCCACGGTGCAGTCATTTATATTGACTTTTGAAGGGAAAAAATGTAAAATCTATCAGTTCTGAACTCTTTTGACCTCAGCTTTCACCCTTTAAAGGCCGCTGATGCAGGAGTGCATCATGCCCGTTGGTGGTCATGAGCAATCTCGCCAGCACTTCATTTGAGCATCATGCTGGCCCTTTGGGGTTCATCCAAAAACTCGCGGAGGATCGGCATGATGCTCCAATGAAGCACTTCATTGGTGCATCATCATGACCAATGGGCATGATGCATTAATGCATCAGCGGCCCTTAGAGGATTGGATGTCAAAATAAGCTTTATGATTCTGTGCATAATATCCTCCTTAATATCACTTAATTTCAACCATCTACACTCAAAGCGAATATCTTTAACTAAGATCATACAAAGGCCTGCTATGAAAGAGCCTAAACCGGTTATTCCACTGCCGCGGGTCGGTCAAGAGTTATTTTTGATAATGCAAAAATTTATAGAAAACATCAGTTGGATTAGTGAAAATTTGGCCGACCAGGGACAGTGGAATAGCAACTTAAGATAATGAAAAAAGGGAGGAAACAATAATTAGCCTCCTGATAGGTGTCAATACTGTCATTGTTATCCAGTGAACCAGCATTAGAACTTCACTTACTATCACAGTTTGTACCAGTGAATCCTGTTTCGCAGTCACACCTGTAGCCGTTTAGGCCCATTTTCCACCACCCGACAGGGTGCTTGTAGCTGCCCATAGCCACCACTATACTACCACTGTCGGCCAGCAAGCCTACCGACCCTTGCCATAGGGCCAAGTGTTAGGACATGTCTTTCTGTCGGCTGATGGTAGCCATTACTGTGACCCTATCGCCGATGAGGGCCGTTTTCCACCACCCGATACAGTCCTTCTAACGGCTGACAGCCACACCTTGGCCGACGGGGCTGCCATAGGGTTCAATGGTGGGGCATGACATCTGTCGGCCAACAGTGGCGTAAACTATTGGTCGATAGAGGGGCCATATCGGGTGGTGGAAAATGAGCTTTACCAGGTCAATGTATGTACCTCCATTACTGCATATATCTGGGTGCAGTTATTTATGTTGACTTATTTGGAAAAATGAGAAAGGTCAATCAATGTCTACTTATATTGTGTGATTTAAAAAAAAATGAAGTTGAAGTGAAAATACTGTGTAACCAGAATTTAACCCTCCATTTGGACTTTAGATTTATATGAAATTTGGGAATAAATGGGAATGTAGGGAGTTAGATACAGTTTGATCCCCTTACCTAAGAGGATTGTGTGGGTAGTGTGGTCACTACAATCAATCAATTCAATTTTCAATTCAAGTTTTGTTGCATCTTAGCCATTAATAGTGACATTATTTCACGGAATATGCTACTTTAACGGGTTCTTTGGATGTTATCTTGGTCAGGAGTTTACTTAAGTCAGATAGGTATGATTTAACTGTCAAACTCTTAATGAAGTAAGAGTTTGGCATGATGGCATGCTAATTTATGTTGTAAAGGAGGCTCATGTTAATCAGGGTCGGTGATTGTCAAAATATGACAGAAAGCATTCTGATAGGTTACAGTGCTTTATTTTTATCATTAGGGCTACCTTTTCACATGTTGTGTCACATATAAGAAAGATACAGGGCTGATTAAAATTTAATGTCTTAGGTTAGAAGAAATAGATCGCATTAGCTGTCTGACTCCAGCTTCTACATAGAGGCCTGATAAGGACTTAGTCAAACCTTGGCTCTTGTCAAGGTAAGACCTGATTCTCTGAACCTCCTAGGTAACATTTGTTTAAACTGTTTGTATATACTTCATACCGACCCTACACGGCTGGAACACTCCCGAAGGGGTCGGCATAATGCTCCGATGAAGTGGTGGTGAGCAGTCTTGCCAGCACTTCATTGGTGGATCATGTATCATTTTGAAATGTGTATAAAAATGTAATACTTACATTCACATCCAGTGCCAGTGAAACCAGCGAGACATGAACATGTAAAGGAACCAATTGTATCTGTACACGACCCACCATTTTGACAAGGAAATGTGGTACATTCATCCATATTAGCTACATATAGCAAGGTACAATAAGAGAAATCAGAGGATGTAGGACAGTGCATATAATTAAATAAGTTCTATGACATGGATTTGGGTCCCAGGGGGGGGGGACTTGCCCTTGAGTTGGATATCGACTGCAGCCCGTCTCTCGAGAGTGGTGGCGGTGAATTCCCACTAATCCCAAACAGGGGGTGCGATGGATTCCCCTCAGAGCTCTATGTAGCAGGGCGGTGGATTTCCATCAGATCCCCAAAATAGTGTATTGCTTATAAACCATACATATTAGGCAAAAATATGATTAAAAACAGGGCTGGATTCATAAAATTATAAATGCATGAGGACCATAGACAGCTTGGTGGAGGTTGGAGGCTTGGAAGTGGGGGGGTGGTCTAGGCACTATTTGGGATTGTGGAAAAAAGGGGGGCGGTCAATGTCCTGCTTATGTATGTGCCTAGGGCAGTCAGATTTCAAGATAACTGATAGATAGCAGACTTTGATGTTTTGATATAGTCATGTGAGAGTACTTTTACACTTTCCTAGTCTTTTATATTGAAACCTTCATCTAATAGGAGGTCTTGTCCTATAGATCATGTCTGATCAAGATATGACACTAGTCACAAAAGCATACCTTCACAATTACGCCCATTAAATCCTGTTGCACAGTCACAGATATAGGTTCCATCAATGTCCATACATGTCCCTCCATTGATGCATATATCACTAACCATACACTCGTTAATGTTATCTGAAAGAGAGCCTTACAATGAATTCGGGAAAAAGACACCACAAGAATGTACTGGAAATGACATGAGATTTCAAATGCACTGAAAGCAGTCTGGAATATGAAATTCCTTAGTTAGGACTTAATATCAAATGTTGGAATGTCAGACATGCTGAGAGAATAGCGTCACATATTAAAGTAAGCCTGATAGCTAAGTTAAATATCACAAAGCCCTGCACCATGAGTTCATGAGATCCATAAGGTGACATTGCGTTATATTTACTGCAGCACTGTTCAATGATATAAAGCCTCTGCTTTATGGTACACCTTGTTTTCAGGCAGATTCTATAAGAATTATTTAGGGGTTATCATCATACATTATAAGCTGTGTCTCATACAGGCAGTATTACAGTACTACATTTTTATTTGGTACATGAGACTGGATCCAGCAAGTAAGTCCAAATGGGCCCCTGACGTGAACCCACTTGACTTTTAGGGCTAGCCTAGAGGTGTGTTCAAACTGGTAACTGTCTGGGCTGACAGGTTGGGCCCAGGTGGGATAAGCCCATATGTAAACTTGATTCTTGGCTAAGCCCACCTGGGCCCCACCTGGGCCCACCTGTCAGCCCTGATATTTACCTGCTTTAAAGCCATGTCTGTTCTAGGTCAGAAAGCTCAGTGGATTCTCATCTTAGGCCCATGACGATGTGCTAGCTTGGGAGGTATCTTGTCAAATGTTAAATGGTTTAACTTACTTGTGCAGTTTATACCATTCCATCCAGATGGACAGTCACATGTGTATGAATCAATGCCATCAGTACACACTCCACCATTTTGACAGGGGTTCGGGAAACAGTCCAGTATGTTTGCTTTAATCAAAAGAAAAGCTCATGGTGTTAAAAGGTGAGATTGACAAATAGAGATAAAATGTGTATGTATTTGTGACAAAACTAGGAACATGTAACATGATGTGTATTTAGTGTTATTCATGGAACACTCCTGAAGGGGTCGGCATAATGCTCCGATGAAGTGGTGGTGAGCTGTCTTGCCAGCACTTCATTGGTAGATCATGTATCATCTTAAAATTTGTATAAAAGTGTAATACTTACATTCACATCCAGTGCCAGTGAAACCAGCGAGACATGAACATGTAAAGGAACCGATTGTATCTGTACATGACCCACCATTTTGACAAGGAAATGTGGTACATTCATCCATATTAGCTACATATAGCAAGGTACAATAAGAGAAATCAGAGGATGTAGGACAGTGCATATAATTAAATAAGTTCTATGACATGGATTTGGGTCCCGGGGGGGACTTGCCCTTGAGTTGGATATCGACTGCAGCCCGACTCTCGAGAGTGGTGGCGGTGAATTCCCACTAATCCCAAACAGGGGGTGCGATGGATTCCCCTCAGAGCTCTATGTAG
This sequence comes from Acholoe squamosa, assembly GCA_949317995.1. Lineage (NCBI taxonomy): Eukaryota > Metazoa > Annelida > Polychaeta > Phyllodocida > Polynoidae > Acholoe > Acholoe squamosa. The sequence goes on from OX439041.1 coordinate 13,681,623, forward strand.
CAGGGCGGTGGATTTCCATCAGATCCCCAAAATAGTGTATTGCTTATAAACCATACATATTAGGGCAAAAAATATGATTAAAAACATGGCTGGATTCATAAAATTATAAATGGTATGAGGACCATAGACAGCTTGGTGGAGGTTGGAGGCTTGGAAGTGGGGGGGGGGGCGGTCTAGGCACTATTTGGGATTGTGGAAAAAAGGAGGGCGGTCAATGTCCTGCTTATGTATGTGCCTAGGGCAGTCAGATTTCAAGATAACTGATAGATAGCAGACTTTGATGTTTTGATATAGTCATGTGAGAGTACTTTTACACTTTCCTAGTGTTTTATATTGAAACCTTCATCTAATAGGAGGTCTTGTCCTATAGATCATGTCTGATCAAGATATGACACTAGTCACAAAAGCATACCTTCACAATTACGCCCATTAAATCCTGTTGCACAGTCACAGATATAGGTTCCATCAATGTCCATACATGTCCCTCCATTGATGCATATATCACTAACCATACACTCGTTAATGTTATCTGAAAGACAGCCTTACAATGAATTCGGGAAAAAGACACCAGAAGAATGTACTGGAAATGACATGAGATTTCAAATGCACTGAAAGCAGTCTGGAATATGAAATTCCTTAGTTAGGACTTAATATCAAATGTTGGAATGGCAGACATGCTGAGAGAATAGCATCACATATTAAAGTAAGCCTGATAGCTAAGTTAAATATCACAAAGCCCTGCAATATGAGTTCATGAGATCCATAAGGTGACATTTACTGCAGCACTGTTCAATGATATAAAGCCTCTGCTTTATGGTACACCTTGTTTTCAGGCAGATTCTATAAGAATTATTTAGGGGTTATCATCATACATTATAAGCTGTGTCTCATACAGGCAGTATTACAGTACTACATTTTTATTTGGTACATGAGACTGGATCCAGCAAGTAAGTCCAAATGGGCCCCTGACGTGAACCCACTTGACTTTTAGGGCTAGCCTAGAGGTGTGTTCAAACTGGTAACTGTCTGGGCTGACAGGTTGGGCCCAGGTGGGATAAGCCCATATGTAAACTTGATTCTTGGCTAAGCCCACCTGGGCCCCACCTGGGCCCACCTGTCAGCCCTGATATTTACCTGCTTTAAAGCCATGTCTGTTCTAGGTCAGAAAGCTCAGTGGATTCTCATCTTAGGCCCATGACGATGTGCTAGCTTGGGAGGTATCTTGTCAAATGTTAAATGGTTTAACTTACTTGTGCAGTTTATACCATTCCATCCAGATGGACAGTCACATGTGTATGAATCAATGCCATCAGTACACACTCCACCATTTTGACAGGGGTTTGGGAAACAGTCCAGTATGTTTGCTTTAATCAAAAGAATGTAACATGATGTGTATTTAGTGTTATTCATGGCCACTAGGTGACACCAGCAGTGCCAAACAAGTATAGCATCATAGATTGTCAGGGACTATCCACTACTTCTCATTACTGGTGCAATGGGCAAGCTTGTGCACTCCCCAATCGTTCTATAACAATAACATATGTTTACTTCGATAATGTCTTATCAACTGGTTATGTAGATACAGGTACTTATCAGTACCAACCGGTACCATATGTTCAACAACCATTTAGGTGTTAAGCCTGTTATGTAAGAGGATTAGTATCTGCCGCACGGTTCCCGCCGTTGCTAATTATAATCTATATGCTTATAATGTCATGTGTTAATTAACCTACTATATAAGGGACAACATGTTCCTACCTTGGGGGTGTGTCTTAGGTGCTAAGACCTCTTGTACCTCCATACTATTTCCAATATCTGTTAAAATCTGTCTATACCTAGGTGGATAGAGCTATAAGATATTACCCTATAGTATCGGTACATGTTCATTTGACTATTGAACCAAGCACTCCATGTTCAACAAAATAATAAAGCTTTGGAAACTCTAAGTTCCTTGTGTTGTTGTCTCTAGTATTGGTGTCGCATTGAGAGATAAACCGACAGGCTTATCGATAGGTGGCCTGACTGTTACACTGGTGCCGTGACCACCTAAACTTGCCTGACTACTCAGGAGTCGTACTCTTAGAAATAACCAAGCTTTATGTATCGATATGGACTACGTCCGAGGTCTTTATCGATCTTTTACATCTATCAGACAGTGGGATTATTCATTTAATGAGAGGCAATCTGCTATATAAGCAGTACAAACTTTCACAAATAAAAAAAAAACCCAGAAACAGATCCACCGGTAACGGTACCTAGACAGATAGCATCTCAGACGGAGGAAATAATTCCTACCGACCAAAATGAGACTGTTATCAGTCAGGGACGGCAATTACCGATGGACGGACGACAGGCGCTTAACTAGGCGGAGGGTAACACTCCACACTCCCTCGATGACCTTAGAACCACTGTATTTGAAATACAGGGTACTACATCAATTCCTAATGAGAGAAGAAGGGAAATGGAACATTCAACCCTAAATCAAGTACCTATCAAGGATAGTAGTACTTTAACCATGGTAACACCTGTAGCAGAAACTCTCAGTGATACGGAGATTAGGGTAGACTGACCTTGAGTCGTCCATGTACCTTGAGTCGGCCACTTTGCTGTTAATTAATGCCAAATTGAAATTATCAATGACTAACCTTGAGGATTTTTAACTATTTACATGGGTATAAGATGGGAAGATGAAGCACATGCTATCTTACCAGCTTTGTGATTTTGGATTTAACCCCTTACCCAAGCTGTCAATAATGGCACCTTTGGTAAGAATTTCATGCAAATAGAGATGGGATTCTGATAGTTTGCAAGCCATTAGAATTGAAGTACAACTAGTTAACTAGGATAATCTTTCAATAGCATTCCAGCTTTCAAGGAACATGGTTAACCTTAATTTAAGTTTGTATATGCATTCCATTTCCACCCTGTCAACTATGAGTAAACTGGAAATCTGCCCTTTCTTTTTAATAAGTACATGGTAGAAACTCTCCTCCACAATAGTTGATTCATGGAATGATGTGGCCAACTCAAGGTACCTGTGGCCGACTCATGGTACTGATGAGGAGAAATACATATTCCTTGGGTAATGAAGGCTAATAGAGCATGATGAACATGAGTATAAAAGTTGTAACCTTATTTTCTGGAAAGACAAACACTTTAGGATATTTTCTATATCAATTTTATGGGGTTCCTAAGAGGTTATCCTACTATAGCACAGGTCTTAGAAAAGGTCAGGGGTTGCACAGAGGTCCAGGTGGACGACTCATGGTCACTTTACCCTAACCGCTTTTTGGACATTAAGCCAAAACCTGCGGACCCGGCTTGTTTGGTAATACACCTACCAAAGCTCCTTCTGGTTTACCTTTAGATGAGTCGGTAGTGGGTCAAATGCTGGACAAGGATCTCCTGGTTAAACTGAAATAGTTGAAGAAAGCAAAGGCCAAGGTTGTGGAGTTGTAGAAGAAAAAGAACTCTCTGAATTCAGATTATCTGGAGAAATCTAAGAGATATTGCTGCCAAATCTTTTGAATTAAAAGAAATGCAGCATAAATGTGCAACTACACAAGTCCAGCTGAATGAGCTTTTACAAACAAATGAGCAGGTGGCTGCCTAAGTGAAAAAAGCTCAGACAGACTTAACTGAACTTTTGAGTGGCGCATCAGCAGTAGATTTGCAACGCCAAATCTTGCTGGGCCATATTACCGATAAACCCAATGCACATGCTGACTCTAATAGTTCTATGAGAACTGGAAGGGGTGGAAAGCATGCATCAGTCGGTAACCAATCGGGTTCAAACAAAGAAATGAAGATTTCCGACGAACCATGAATAACACAGTCCCACAGAGTACCACTGCTCCGAAGATACAAACAGGGTTAACTCCTGTGGAACAGGAGAAGATTACTCAGAACCCGGCTATTTTAGCAATTGGGTTAGATGTAGTATTGAGGGCCACGGAAGGTCTGATTGAACAGTGTAAAATGGAACACTTCAGTACTACCAAAGATACTGACGCTGAATGCCAAAGGCTCTAAAAGTGTAGCCTTTTACTGGTGATCCACCTTGGCGAAAAATGGCTGTCCCATAGGCATAACCTTAACTTATCCAATGGAGCCAATGATCGTCAAGCGCTAATGGGACTGAAGGAGGCATTAGAAGAGGGGCCCGGCCTAGTGTTCATCCGAGCTTTCTAGAAGAATGGTGACGTTACCCTACGTGGGTTAATTGAAACCGCCACCCACCTCCTCGGCAAAGTGGGTGAGGAAGACCCGAAGGCCCTCTTGTATAAGCGGACTCAGAAACCCAAAGATGGGACCAGAGTCTTCGGGTTTGCAATCCAAGAACTTGTTTCTGAACTATACACAGGGTGCAGACCAGATGCACCCGTAGTAGTTCAGGAAGCTACCACATGATTTATAAACAGGCTAAGAGACCCAGGTTATCAACAATATCTTAAAGATAAATGGCAAACTGCAATTAGTATTTCCAAACTGTTTGGTTTCGCAGACATCTATGAGACTAAGAAAACTGTGTTTCCCACACTAGGGGCAGTGGCCGCTATAGCATCGACTGACAACCTACAAGAAGGTGTCGGTATTGCTGCTGTCAGTGCCCATAAGAAAGGGAAAGATGCTAAACAGCCTCAGAAATTGCTCAATGTTAGTTCAAATGCCAAAATAGAAACTTTGGTAAAGGAACTAGTGGTGAAAAAGGTGAAAAGATCTAACACTGGTAAGAATTCTCGCAAGGAATGGAAAAAGAAACAGACCTGTCATCGGTGTCGGGTCTTGGGCCATATCGCGCCCGTGTGTCGAGCCCCAGCTCCAGTTCCTAAAGAGGATTCCTTAATTGACCAGGGGACAGCTCCGGAAAACTAGGCCGGGGTGATGCTAATGGCATAGTATCACCCCAAACCTCAGTAAGCCGAGCCAACACGATGAGTGGCGAGACGATAGTCATTGCTAACCTGGTCGACAGTGTTTCAACAGGGCCTGATCCACCTCCAGGGAACACTATTGACAGGACCAAGCTCATTGGAATAGGTAATGAGGGGCCCACACTATTTCATGGATAGGTGGTGTCAACATCTCCCCTGACGATCCATGTTTTCAGTATTTGAAAACAATAGGAGTCACTCAGAGCAGCGGGGGTATTGAAACAATATCAACCAGGAAATGCACCCCATTAAGGGGTAAACATTGGTATGTATGTTTGTCCGTCCTCAGACAGAGAGGTGAGTTTCATCTCGACACAGCCGCATCCCACTCGCTGGTTGGGAGGAAATTCATGTCCCTGTGAGGTCGACAGTCTGAAATCCCTCAAAGGGGATAAGGGCTCGGACGGCCGATGGAGACAATCTACAAACATATTGCAAGACTGTTTTGCCGATATTGGTTAATGGCAGGATGTACTTGATCTGTCCTACCATTGCTGATATCACGGATGATGACATCTTCGGTATGGATTTTGCTGCACTATCTGGGTTGACAGTAAACGCCATTACCAGGAAAGTAAGGATTTGATCACCTTTTGATCATGCTATCCAGAGTGAGCTCCGGGTGGAATCCGGTACTGCCTCTGTAGTGCAAACCACCAAACTCAGCCCAGGTCAGATATTTGATGTCTTGGTCAGCTGTGTAGGTGTACAGGGGAATAGACAATCGGTATTTGAGCCTGAACAGTCCACCCTAGCATCTCTTGGGCTGGATGGCTTTGATACGATAATTGTTAACCCTTGATGGACTGTGATACCGATAAGTAATCCCACTACCGAGACTGTGGTTTTGCGGAATGGAATACCGATCAGTACCTCAGCCAGCGTTGTAAGTCACGAGTTGCCACGTGACAATAAAATACATGTCTCCGCGTTGGGAGTGCCCCCATCTTCGAGCCTACTGATGCATATAGTACCATTAGTCATGGTCTCTGACTTAGGAGAGGAATACCATCAGGAGGTTATTAATAAGCTGTCTCCCTATGGGACTGCTTTTGCTGCCCCTGGGGAACCTCTTGGCCGAACCGACACGGTTCAACACCAGGTGGATACTGGAAATGTCTGAACTATTAAGCTGCCGTACCAATCTGCTATGGAGGACGAGGTAAATAAAATGCTGGCAGAAGGTATCATCTCTCGCAGTGATAGCCCCTGGTCCAGCCCTGTTGTCATGGTGACAAAATAAGACGGGACACATGGGTTCTGTATTGATTACAGAAAACTGAACGGAGTCACAAAGAATAATGCAAACCCCTTACCTCGAATCGACGTATGCCTAGAGTCTCTCAGCGGAGCCAAATGGTTTTGCACTCTCGACCTGCAATCTGGGTATTGGCAGATTGGAATGGACCCGAAAGATAGAGAGAAAACAGCTTTTGCGACTCATATGGGGTTGTACGAGTTCAATGTCATGCCATTTAGACTTTGTAATGCCCTGGCGACGTTCGAGGCGATGATGGAATCCATGCTTAGGGATTATCTGTGGAAGAAATGCCAAGTGTACTTGGATGAAGTCATCGTCTATGGAAACACATATCGACAATGTCTCGATAATCTCTGTGCTGTGCTAGATCGACTACAAACCAATGGTTTGAAGCTGAAACCTAAAAAATGCAAATTATTTAGAAACTCAGTAGAATAGCTAGGTCGGATAGTATCTTTACAGGGCATTGCTGCCGATCCAACCAAAGTCCAAGTAGTGGAGAATTGGCCCCGATAGCAAGGAGATCCGATCTTTTATGGGGTTCTTACTGGGACTTCATCCCTATTTTTTCGAGAGTATCGGTCCCTCTACAGAAGTTGATAATTCCCGAAAAGAAGGGGAAACTAAAGGTTGTGTTGAGCCAGGAAGCCATCAGTGCATTTGAAGAACTGAAATGTCTCTTCAGAGAAACCCCAGTTCTAAGTTACCCTAGAGCCGACGGCAAGTTCATCTTGGATACCGACGCCTCCAATGGAAGCATTGGAGCTGCATTGTCACAAATCCAAGAAGGGAAGGAGGTACCTCTAGCCTTTGCCTCCAACAGCTTGAACAAGGCTCAACGCAACTATTGTACCACAAAAAGAGAACTCCTTGCTGCATTGTCACAAATCCAAGAAGGGAAGGAGGTACCTCTAGCCTTTGCCTCCAACAGCTTGAACAAGGCTCAACGCAACTATTGTACCACAAAAAGAGAACTCCTTGCTGTGGTTGTCTATAAGAAAAAGTACCGGCATTTTCTCTATTGTGGAGATTTTGTTTCGGTACTGACCATTCCTCATTTCAATAGCTCCTTAATTTTAAGGATGCCGAAGTAATGATGGGGAGATGGCTAAACCACCTCTCTGAGTTTTGCGTGACCAATGCTCACATCGAACACAGGAGTGGTGCTAAGTACGTCCAAATATATCCCCTACCGAACCATACTGCTGTCACCTGTGCAACAGCGCTCTTCGAGAATTGGATTCTCACATTGGGAGCTCCATTGATTTTGCATTCTGACCAAGGCCGAGAGTTTGAGTCTCGCCTTTGGGCTGAGATTTGTCAGAAGGCGTACATCTGTAAGACGCATACAAATCCCTACCGATCTCAAAGTGATGGTCTGGTAGAACGATTCAATCGGACTCTTTTAAGCTGCCTCACCACTATGGTGAATAAACATAGAGACAACTGGGATGATCAGTTTCGCTATGTGGAGCACACTTATAATGCTACCGAGCATGCATCGACCAGTTGCACCCCTAACCTATTGGTAATGGGAGAGGAGAGGAGACAAACGTTGCGGAATACTTACTCATTGGAACATTCTGCCAAATTACAGAAAGTGGCCTACAATACTGGACTTAAGACCTGACAGTTTGCACCAGGGGACTCAGTATAGCACTCCACAAGCCAATGAGAAGGTTAATTACAACTGGGTAGGGCCTCTGGAAGTTTTAGCAGTGATAAATGAAACCACTGTTCATCTAAAGTCTGCCCGTGGTAGGAAATACAACTCTCATGTGGCGGGCTGCGACTCTGAAATGGAGTACCGGCCGATGAGTTTGACCTACCGACCGGTAATAAGGAATCAAAGATTCCTGAACCCACACGGACTGCTACATCACATCAAAGGAAGAAAAGTCGTAAATGTGGTAAGAAGGCTAGAATCAACAAAACCCCAGCTGTTGTATCAATCACACCCACGTCTCGTGACCGAGGTGATAGGTTGAAGGCCAGATTAGCCCGTATCGAGCAGGCTGAGCTAGAGAAATCTAGTTCACCCGCCTCGGATATGGCTAGGCCGTTACGGCGGAGTCGATGCAAGGCTAGTGGTGATAAATCAGTTCTTATGTAAGGCTTTACATCACAGTGCTTTGATTGTCTTGTTTCTTTGTTGTAGACTACCCTCCCATCCCCCGTACACCAGTAATAGGATCATATGGTCCTATGGAATGAAAATACACAACAAGAAGTACAACCTCATGGTAACTACAAAATCTTATGTCCTGTCAGGGAGCGATGTATATTGAAACCAGGGTGGATGGACAGGCGTCGCCTACATTCATCATATTATGAGAATGTTTGATCCACATATCACTGTGCGTTCTATTATATATCAGGGTGAACCAACTTGGGTCGAATAGATGTTGACAGTACCATGGCCAGTCGCAAATGAAACACTTTGCGCAGTATCAAGGAGTCAATGATCCGAGGCGACCAGATGGGGGCGTCAACAATCATAATTATCTCCTTATTTGGTCAAGTCTCTTTGGCACCAAATGCTGGTGGCATTAGATTGCGACATGCTGATTGGCTGTTCACACCATCTGATTCCACTGGATAGCCTCCTTTAAATAGAGGTGCTACCAAGATCAGAATTGTTTTACGATTCTACAGTCAACATCTCCTAGCAGATTTGACTGGCTTTCTAATACAAACAGCATGGCTACAGCAGAAAACTTGATGCCGGCAGATGAGGAGAGGTTGCTAGCATCGGATGGTGAGAAGGGTACCACCAAAATGCTCGTTGAGGTATAGTGGTACGCCATCTGATGAAGAACGGCTACCACCAACACCCTCAAACCAGAGCTCTCGGTATGGTGACTACTTGTTGGGAGGCTAAGGTCGGAGAAATCTGTGACGGCCGCCTCCAGAAACGCCAAGTAGCCAACTGCCTGATCAATCGGTTCAAACTCATGGACCATGAGCTATGGACCATGAGCTATGGACCCCAACAGGAGTTGGGTGAGTCCAGGTCCGATGTCTTACCGAGGGAGCAAGATAATGAAGCTGCCTCTGTCCGTTCTAAGCGCTCCCGACAGCCCACTAGAAAGCCTTCTGATACCAGGGACGAGTCATCGAGCCCACCCCTGAAGGCTAAGACCCCTACCAAGAAGCCAGAACCCAAGTCGAAGCCAAAGCCTTCTGGTTCCGGAGCGACTAAGATGTCAGGTGGCACCACCGCTACCGGCTCTCTCCCGAGGGCCAAGATGCGGGAATGCAACAAGGTGACTTCTATTGTGCAAGGTGTGTGGGGCACCGACGCGTGTGGTGTCATCCGCCAGACCTACCTGGAGAGCCAAAAGCAATCTATGAAGGTCTTGGATGACATTAAAGTGAAACCCTCACAGACCCTGCCTATAGCCTCCACTTCAAGCATTGTCAGCAGCATGAGTGCTCTAAGCTTGGAGGTCGGTGGCCAGGGCGCTGGCACGTCCACCCAGTCACCTCATGGTGTAAACTGGAGTGGCTCTGCAGCTTCAGTAACACCTGGACTGGAGGGACTACCTCATCAGGACGGTGCATCGGTTCTCGCTGGAGTGGCCAGGCCCCTGTTGCCTGGACCACTACCCAAAGAGAACAGTGAGTTCTTGGAGCAGATAAGCGCCCCAGTGCGTGAGCTTTGAGACTCTCTGACAGAGCAGTTCAGCTGAACTCTAGCCTCTCAGGTAGCAACTTTCGAACAGTCGTTGCTGAAGGCCTCTTCTATATTGTCCAAAGAGGACAAAAAGAAGAGGGCTAAAGAGAAGGCAAGAGCTCAGGCAGAGCTAGACGGCTACAAGGACAAGGTCTCCCGAGATGCTGCCTTCAATAAGGCACACCATGAGGAGATAACTCTGAAATGGAATCAGGCCTCATCGCATTTCCATTGACAGTTTGGAAAGTCCCTAGAGGCCTGGGAGAGGAAACACTACCCGACCCTTGCCCCGATGAGTAGCCACATCCTAGGGCCCAGCATGACATTGGACCCGAGGATGACAGCCCCTCCAGGCTGGCAGGCCATGGGCTCCCAAACTCACATGTTTCACATGATGCATATGAGGGACGCCAGCAGCCTGACACATCAGGGAATGCCACCACCTGGCTTCCCTATGGTGTCACCGGCCAGGTTGCTCACACTCCATCCTACAGGAGTTGATGATCAACCGGCCGAAGAGTACAAGCCTCCTACAGAGGATGTCTACCCGGCACCGCAGGAGCGGATGGACACTGAAGCCCCTGTAGAAGAGGACAAGCCAAGTGGAGATGGTCTATCGGATGCAGACCTGGCTATTACCATGGACTAACCCGATCCATAATGGACCCCGATGACCCCAGTAGCTGTGCCACGTTACCGACAGAAGGATGATAGTGCCTTATCTACAAAGGACGATCTCTTATAAACTGTTATTGCTAATCTGTGGAACAAGGATACCTGCCATGTGTTGCTCTTAGTGAAGCTGGACTTTTACTATGGAGCCTATAACTATATAATTTCCTACCCCTATTGGACTTCTATGGATTAAATTGTTTTATGAAACGAATGAAAGAAAACAAGTTGGAGTTTCCCATACATATTCTTTATTGGACTAAGCTGTACGTCTGTATTTTACATTTTGGTTGCTATACCGGGCTGAATACATTTTGTATAAACCAGACCCAAGGAGTTGGAATCTAATCTATATACCTGGAAAGACTATGTTGTAACATTGACCTATGCCAGTTATACTACGTTATCCATTAACACATAACATGTTTCAAGTCTTTATTCATTTTATCTCATACAGGTGGTTTATAGAACTGTATAAATAATGCTACCATTGTTTTTTTTTCTAAAAAAAAACCTGTTCTCATTCTTGAGGGGGGGAGTGTAACGGGCAAGCTTATGCGCTACCCTATCGTTCTAAATAATAACATATGTTTACTTCAATAATGTCTTATCGACCCGTAATGTAAATGGTCGAAAATCATAGAAGGTTTGCATATGACGAATTTGGAGGTATTCCAGCCTCTACTCTTCAAATTTCATTGACTCAAAGTGTCAGGCTGGATGAGATCTTCATGTTACATATGGGTTTTGATGGTCCCATATGCATATTTTGGGCTCCAGGGGGGTAAAATGTGCCCAAAATGACCAAAATTGTCTGGGCGAAATTGTGTCTGGGAGAATGACATTTGAGTTACAAGCCATGTTGAGGGCTTAATTTCCTACAGAAACAATCTTCATACCTTCATGAAAATCTCAGGTCCAGACTATTTTGACCTGTAGATTAAGGAAATCATATTATCATTTATGTCAGATGTGTCCTTGCTATTATAAAAGAAGCATACTTTTTTTGGGCACATGTCTGGGTGAATGACATGTAAGGCCCCATATGCACACTTTCTATGCTTTGTTATCAAATACAGGTATTTATCAGTACCGACCGGTACCATATCTTTAACAACCATTTAGGCATTAAGGCTGTTATGTAAGAGGATTAATATCTGCCGCACGGTTCCCGCCATTGCTAATTATAATCTATATGCTAATAATGTCATGTGCTAATTAACCTACTATATAAGGGACAACATGTTCCTACCTCGGGGAGTGTGTCTTAGGCGCTAAGACCTCTCGCACCTCCATACTATTCTATACCTAGGTGGATAGAGCTATAAGATATTACCCTATAGTATCGGTATGTGTTCATTTGACTATTGAACCAAGCAATCCATGTTCAACAAAGTAATAAAGCTTCGGAAACTCGAAGTTCCTTGTGTTGTTTTCTCTAGTATTAGTGTCGCATTGAGAGATAACCCGACAGGCTTACCGACGGGTGGCCCGATGGTTACACTGGTATGATATTTTGATGATTCATTTCCCAAAATGATCCCAATTGCAATCAAAACAGATATTATTTAATGGGTTCATTGGAAATAATCTTGGTCAACTGTTTACTGAAATCAGTTATGGTTGAACTAAGCCCATGGCAATTTCTGTCAATGCACACAGGTAATATAAGAGTTGGACATGAAGGTTTATTTTATGTTGTAGAAGAGGCCAATACCAATTATCCAGAGTATGTGATTGTCAAAATATGCCAGAAAGACCTACAGAAGGTATTCTGATAGGTACCAGTAAAATGCCTCCTTGTTATAATTGGTAGTGCCATCTAGAAGCAGTGGATAGCACCAAATACATAGTGCAACAATGATGCAGGGCTGATGTCCTAGGTAAGAAGAAAACAGATGTATCTTCAAATCAATGTCAAGTTTCCCAAACACATAGATATATAATAGACTTTTGACAATGAAAAATATATGACTTACTCTGGCAGTTATCATCATTATAACCAGAAGCACAGACACATGTGTAACCATTTACTTCATCCTCACAAGATCCACCACTCTCGCATGGATCTGATGCACACTCATTGATATTTGCTGGTAAAGGAAAACAAAAACAATATCAAACATGTAAATTATTGGCCTGTAGAAAGGAAAAAAACTACAATTCCTGTACAAAATGGTATTATTTTATTGGTAAGTTCATACTTTATCAACGATAGGTAAATCTATGAACCAAATTATTCAAAGTTTAAACAATATCAAAATGAGTTACCTGTCAAATCATAGCAATGATTGTTACATTTTTAAATGAGTGGACCTCTTTAATAAAAGGCAAATTAATTGTGCAAAGCACAGTGCTTGAAATATGAATAGGTGAAAGTGCTTCATTAGAATATGGATATGTTATCTTGTAATATTCATTATGTCTAAAATGTAGTTGTAGCTGTTATCATAATTTATGTTCCCAGAAAAGCTCAGTATTCAATTGTAGCAACTGGCCTATTTAGTAATATAATTGTAATATTCTTCTCATTATGATCCAGGTAACAGACAGAACCAATATGGGGGGGGGGTGATAGCTGAGTTTGTTATAGTGTTTCTGTGCCTTAAACATGGGGCATTATGGTATATTTTTTATGATGTAGAATGTTATACATACTTTCACAGTTTACACCAGTGTAACCGGGAATACAGACACAGGCATAACCGTTTGCTCTGTCCTCACAGGTTCCACCCTTACCACACAGATCGGCAGTGCAATCATTGATGTTTGCTTGAAAAAAAAAAGTCGGAAATCTTAGGAAATGAAGATTGAGGAAAAAGGACCTGAAGACTAACCATTTAAGAGACGAATAGTGCATTACTGCCTCATGCCATTGGTCACCAGGCCTGCATTTATGTATCATTCTGCTGATCTGCAGGTCCGCATGATGCATACTCAAGGAAAAGTTGGCATGATTCTCCAAGGCAGTAGTGGGAAATGCTGATCAATTGAGTAAGAAAAATAAACATGGCACTCACTTCCACAGTTTTCACCACTGTAGCCTTCCACACATTCACAAGTGTAGTCATTTCCATTGTCTGTACATGATCCATTGTTAAGGCATGGGTTTGACACACAGTCATTAAAGGCAGCTAGAAAAAGGAAATCATAGAAGTTGGCTGATAATCATTGAAATAATGGCTGACATGCTCATAAGTGGGAAAATGAATTTTACTTCATTTTTGAATGTTGCTCACCTTAGATGTATATACCAATGTACAAAATTCTTTCCTAAATTGAAGAAATATGTATTACCCACCTGGCAGAAACTCTTTTCTCAAAGTTAAAAAAAAATGGTCAAAAACATAATTAAACCATGGCGTGTAATCCACATAATATGTATTACATGGCCCCTGTGCACCTTACGTGTAGGGTGCTCCTTACCTCCAGGGCACATCCTACTGGCAACAAATGAGTGGAGACTTATTGGATAAGGAGGAATGCATGACGCACATCCTAGGAAGAGCAGAGTTAGGTAGAGAGGTTCAGAGTTTATGTACCATGTATTACACACCCTGGTCCAGTGATCATTTTGACGATGTCTTAGGCAAGTTACAAACATCCTTTGCAGTAAATTCTACTTGATTTCATTGAGAAGCCATTTGATAAATGCAAAAGAGCACTCATGGGAGTCTGTGCAAGCATTATCTCACTTGCAGGACAGGTGCCGTATTTCTTTTTTCTTTTGGTACAATGTCTTTATAGCAGAAGTTAAAGTATGTACAAGTACAATTTTTTTCTTTTTGGATGCAACATATCCACAATAAAGCTGAGAAAGCTACAGTTTTGAGTAACTGGAAAATGTCCCCCAGTATAACTAACACATATACAATCAGTAAAATAGCTGTTGCTAATTATATGTCATACACATCAACAAATATTCTCAAACCGACTTGTATATACTAGTTTAGAAACCTTTCTTTAATTAGGAGCACATAATTATAAACATATCGTATAATCCTACTTATAACCCTGATAGTAATGGGTTTATTTGGTCGACATGTTAAATGGCCAATCTGCCAGGTGTTATGCAAATGTGTAAGACAGAAACTGGAGAATTAGGAGAGAAAGATCAAATTATTTTTGTAGACAATCTGTTGCCAAAATATCATCAGGTAGTCATATCATTATCAATAATATGTGACAGGTGATGTATTAGGCGTCGTGCAATACATGACCTGTCTGGCAAGTGAGATAACATTTTCACAGACACCCACTCATGAACCTTTGCCTATGTACCTGTAGGTGTTATGGTGATGGAGGCATTAAAGCCAATTCCCTCGACAGTAGGATCAGATACAAACACCACACGGAGGTATCTGCCGGTAGAGCTGACCATGTCCGGGACAATACTTCCACAATATTTATTGTACAACTTGTCATGTAGACCATCATACACAGTGACTGCATCCATACTACACTGACTGTCTAGCTCTACATCAAAACTAGTGAACTCAAGCTGTACTGTCTGAAAAGAATTATTTAGGCCTTTCAGGACAGGTAATGTATTGATGCATTTTGCCCATTAGTCATTATGATGCATGGAATCAACTCTGGTGAGTAGTTCACTCGCCAAGGGTACGTTCATGCATCCAGCTGACCCTACTGAGTTTATATTGCTCAGATGAAGTCACAGAGCAGACTGGCCAGCACTTTATTTCATTTGTGCATCATAGTGTCAACGGATGGTTACATGTGGTGAAGTGAATGTACACGGAATCCAGGGAAGTTCAGTTGATCCTTTTATTGCATAGCTGACATGAGTGTTTCATAAAGGTGGTAACAATGATAACACTCGCCAAGATCTAAGCTCTGCCCCTGATCCTATAGCTCAACCTGTCGTAGGTTCTAGGTATAGGTGTAAGGTGTAAGTTGGGAGAGATGACTGGGAGCTGCTCAAGCTGCCTTTTATATGAAAGACTTGAGCAGCTCACAGTGTTGTGAAATATTCTATACACGTGGCTCAATGAAATAGGGACACGTGTCATAGGGAGAGATTGCCACCTGTGTGTTAATCATGTTGATGAGGATTGAGAGGAGATTGTGAAATATTCTCTCATTCCAAATATGGTATCACAGGTGGATCGCACTTCCTCCAGTTAGACTGTGTATGCGTAGATAAGGTTGGAATGTTATTACATCCTTGTACCTTATGTCACAGAGTGTCATCGAGGAAGTGTGTTTGTGATGAGTAATGGATCCTGGTTCCTGTTGGGGAATGCAGGATGTTATTGAGTGTAGATCATGGGCAGAGCTCAGGTTTTATATGGCGAAGAATTTAGTAAATATGAAAAATAATTATAATACCCAGAATGGTCCATTGACAAATCCCCACATTCCTACTCGTCTCTGCACGAGTGTAAAGGGAGAAAAATAAGCAGAAAAATAAGGCTTTGCCAAGTCCATTGACAATTATGGGCATTATGGTACATGTACAAGGTTTTTGTGAAAATCTGACGAGTTTACATAACATGCGGTATAATAAAAAAACTTTTTTCTGGGTTTACAAAAATACAGTTCGTGCGGATCAAGTGACTTAGTCTATGTACAGGTTATAAAGGTTACGTGTTATATGCTTATAATGTGTGCGTATGCCTGTTATCTGAAAAGATGGGAATTTTTTTTTCGTCTGGTGGCAAGTTCTGTTTGGCGCATTGGTATGCCAGGACTTGTCCATGTGAAAATTAACTGGGGTCGGTAATTCTTGGTACTGTGGGGTCAAAGATCAGCACAAGGGTGATGAATCTTTGGCTCCACACTACCAAGTTTATCTTGCAAAGTTAGTTACGAGGTGAAAATTAAGGTGGAGTAGTGTATAACAGGGACGCAAAATGTTCATCAAATATATATGAATGGGGTAGATAAAAACTTATTGCTATGGATTGCTACTATGACTAAAACTCATAAATACATTTCATGGTTGAGCTTGAAAAACAATGGTGAAGGTGATGAACTTTATAGCGCCTAGAGTTAAACCAGGAGGCCATTTTGGTTTTTAGTCTCATAATGTTCATCAAAGGAGAGAAATCTTAAGCTAATATATACATTTGGCCTAAACAAAACAGGCTATTTGAAGAATCCAGTGAAAAGGATTTGACATACTTGATGGAAAAAGAGAGGTTTACATTCACAGAAAACAAATGATACGTATAGGCATGGGGGTTGTTTACAATCGTATCTCAATGGCTGGGTAGTACAAGAATTGATTCTGTGAAATGTCTATTTGTGTGTTCTGAAATGTCGATTAGGGTGTATGCTATTTGGAGGTAGGTTTTGGTGTTCTTTGATATTGAAGTTCTTAAACCTGCCTTCAGCTTTACGATGGTTCCTGGATCTGATGGGTCTGAATTTTGAGATGGTAATGTCCGAAAAGTCTAGATATACTGATGCTAAGTCACCAGCAGTGGCCACATCTGATCCGTCCTCTGAGGTTGTGTCTGTCTCTGTGGTGGGGCTAGGTCGAGCTGGCATGGGCTTCCACATGGTTCTGGGTGGGGACTGTTGCCTGTTGCCACCTGGCTTAGGTTTATTGTCATAAGCGCAGGGGCACAGGAACCCATTTGGCTGATGGTAACACGGTATACAGAGTTTGGCAGCGGATACCTGCCCATTGATGTGGCGGCAGTAATTATTGTTGTGCCTGTAGGTTGGGGGCATGGGTGTCCCAGGCCTACAAGCTGCCGACACATAGGTTCCCCTGGGTGTTAGATGGGGCTTCCTAGCTGGCTCCCTCCACTGGCTGGTGGAAGTTGCTGCTGGGCCTCGGGGTCCGCGGCTGGTGGGGTTGGATTTGGCTTGACCTCTTCCATGCTGCTTCTTCTTCCTGTCGCCTTCCTTGACGATGATAGCCCCGGCTCGTCTTTCTCCAGGGCTGGAGGGCCGACGGATGGTAGGGCTGCCAGGTCTCCAGAGGAGGGGTCTGTAGGGAAGAGAGCCGTAAAAACAAACCATTAACAGAGGTGTGAAATCCTGCTTGGGTCAGCTGGTGGCCTTGTCAATACAGGATAACCAATAGGTGCTATGAATTTCAGCTGTTTGACACATAATATTAACTTGACAGAGCTCAATTTGATTGCAAGAATAGAACGCGGTAAGTGTAACTAAGCAAGCTTAGTTGGTTAATTTGTATCACACTGGGTGGCGGTACCGAGCTGTCGCTTCACCGTGCTGAACCTGATTATTCAGATAAAAATCCTGAAAAATATTTCGAATAGTGGCCTAAAGTTTTATGAAGGTGGTTGAAAAAGGTCTTGGAAAAGTTTTGATTTGTGGCATTCTGTCATATGGTATGTTAACTGAATTTGAGGGTGGGGGTCACGGATTTGAAATAAATTTTGAGTTTTGATGCCTATAGCCTTGGCCCTATATAAGATATGGGTGCCGGCTATCTTATCAGTAGTTACGCAAGATGGAGATCGTCCAAGGCGTTCTCCATTTCCCGGACGGTCGCGCTCTGTTGATCACGGTGTTTATCAACCAGGACGGGACGTAAGTAATTTTGAATAGGTGGTTGTGTGAATTTATTTTGGAAAATTTTGAATCAGAAATTTGTTACGGGCTTTTTGGTAATTTCAATTTTGGATTTGTTTTTGTAGGATACATCAGGTCACCTACCTACTGCTGGCGCCTCAGGTGCCGGCAGTGAACGGCTTCTAGGGAAGACGTGAGTAATCCCTTTTATTATGAAGCTAGGTTGTTTGCACGTGTTGATGTTGTTGTTTTCAGTTTATGTATCGAGTCACGACGATCATGTGACCGAAACTAATGGACATTTGCATATCACGAAGCTCTTTAAAAATGGCGACGCCGGGTCGCGACTGGCGCGAAAATTTTGTGCAGTCGTTATGACTGCGTTTATGGTTTGTGGAATGGCCTTGCGTCGTCATTGATAAGATCCAGTGATGTGCAAGGTGAAGCAATGGCGGGATATAGCGATTTTGTGGGTATGGTTATGTATGGTTGGGATGGGGCCCTATGGGGGGGGGTCCTTGGGGGGTCTCGGGGGGGATCTCGCCGGATAGGAGGGGGATCCCCACATCAGCGTCTCAGGGCTATCCGGTCTGCTATGTAGCGCTGTTCAGCACCTGCCATCCCCACATAAGGGTGGTGGTACCATCCAGTGTTGTCACCGGGCCTGTGGGCGCTGGGGACAGTCCATTATGGGAGGAACCTCGGGGGGTGGCCGGTGGAGGTCGATGAGGACGCTGAGCGTACCCAACGATCCCCACATCAGCCGAAACTAATGGTTTAAAGTTTTAAAGGAAAAACCTACCATCTATGGTGTTAATGGCCCTCTCAGCCAGTGTAGGGTCGAATAGGTATAGGTCCTTGGGTGGTTGGGTTTCCCTGAGTTGTAGCAGGGCCATCTCTGCTGGAGTTGTCCCACTGGTGGAGGCTTTAGGGGCTTCCCGCCTGCTTAGGTCTTTTCTCCGTGTCAGAGGTGGCACTGGTTTGTAGCTGGCTGATAGTTCATATTCACTTGGTGTGAGTTGGAAGTCGGGCTGGTTTTCCTGTACAATGGCCAGGGTGACCGTATGGGGTCTGGATCTGAGGATGATTGTGAGGGGGATCCGCCAGAGCAAAGGGGAACTGGGGTATCTCTCCAGCCTCACCGTCCTCAGTCTTCCACCAATGATCATTCCGACGTCCGACTTCCAATGCACATCAAGATGACGGGCTAGGGGGAAAGTTAACCTGGGTGGTGCTAGTTTGGGTGCCAAGATGGATGCTGGCCAAAGGTTCCTTCCATACACCATTAATCCCACTGGAAAGGCATATGTGTGCCCTCCAGAGTGTATCTTCAGCACAAATCTTGGTGTTCCTGGGGCAGGGTCCTGTCTGCCGTAGGGCCAATGCCTAAGACAGCGTCTTCCCGCCGCCTTGATGAATAGCAAGCTGAGGATGATGGCTAGGAAGGCAATCATGGAATCATACCTTCCTGGCATCTGAATCCAGTCAGGTGTAGTGATCTCCTGGGGTGTGGTCCGCTTGCTCGACTGTGAATGGTCACTAATTGGGCTAGGTATACCACGCGCATGTGTATGCGACACGTGATCAGGCAGCACAAGATGGCGATGGCTGGCGACAACAGGTGTAACCAAGGGGAAAACTCCAGGTGATATCCTAGATGTATGAGTGAGTTGGTGCTCAGGATGGATGATTTATCATGAATTTTGGTGGCAGCGCCTTTTAAGTCTAAAATGTCCTTAAATAGGGGTAGGAATTTTTGGTTGTGAAGGCGCTTCAGGCGCTGAAAATTTGGTAGGTCTAGGTGGGTCGGGGTGGTTGCTATGGTTACTCCTGATATGTTATTTGGCGGGTTACCAAAATGCTGCCATAGAGGCAAGTTGAAGGGCACTTTGGCGATAGGTTCTAAAGTAAAGTTTTGGGCGCAGGACAGGTCTGAATTAATCATTATCATGCCTCTGTTTTTAAGTGAGCAGAGGCATGGTACTAAAAATAAAGTAGGCTGCATTTCTGATCTCAATTTGGCCTGAGTTTGAGCATTGCATTATTGAAGGTGAAAAACTAGTGATGAGCAAGTAGGAGCTCTGGGAGATGGGTTTAGCAATGTTGGGAATTTGTGCTGTCATGTGGACCCGAAATTTGCAGGTGTTATGTACAGCGTCAGGTAGGTCTAAAAATAAGGATAAGCTGCAGGTGGGGTGCCTAGGAGATAACATGGGCAGGGGCAGGTTGCATGTTATGAAAACATTTACATCACAGAGATCTAAGTCAGAGTGATCCAGTTCAATGTAGTGTGACTGGGACGCAGACATGGCTATATAATTAGGCAATGGCTGTACTCGTGTAAACCCAGTAGTGTTTACATTGGTGGTATCAAATGGAACTGGGAAGGCCTCCGCTCTATATATGGAGTAGATATTGTCCCCCAGTCCTATGGGTATGGGCACTGTGATGTAAAGTTTGTTTTGGTCCTGCCAGTGCACATGCACTCTCCTTTGGTAGTAGAAACCGGTGGGTACGTTTAGGATTTTGATACCGTTGTTGGATTCATACAAAGAGCTTGATAGATTATTAAGTCCATCTTCCATGATTTTATGTGGAATTAATTTTGGAGGTAGCTCGCCTTCCATTAGAGTGGTTAGTGAGTCCAGTAGGGTGTCTAAATCATTTTGCAGATTCATTAGCGCTTCAATTTGAGAGTTAGCAGCGGTAAATAACATCGAATGATAGGTGTCCTGTCTGCTCTGTTGTTCCAGGTTGAATAAGATATTTGATACATTCTTAGTCAACATTTGGAGGTTGGAACTGAGCAGAGCCAGGGGGTCATCCGTATCATTTTGCATGCTGGAGAAAATACTCAAAGATTGATAATTAAATTCAGAAATGTTCAAGAGAAAATGTGTGGCTAATTCTACCACGTGCATTTTGGTGGCTAGAGTTTTCTCTAAGTCGGACATTTCGGAATTCAACAAGTCTACTTCAGGCTGCATGCTTAAGCCAATTGATGCTCTTAAAATATCACCTATTATTTGTCCTGGGGCGCCTCTGGGTGACCTAGCCTGGGGATGTTCCAAAAATTTTATTAACAGGGCTAAAGATTTTTGAGATTTTTGGTAGAGATTTGCCAGAATTAGGTCTAAAGTTTGGGCGGTTTCCAAGATAAAATTTTGGGCATTTTTGCTGATTAGGGAGGTTAATTTGTCTGGTCGCTTCAAGGATTGATTGAAGGATAGGTCTAAAGTGAAAACTAATGGGTAATCCATATATCCTGAGATCATTTTCTGGGGTATTTTAGTGAATAAAACGCCATAGTTTGGCCTGAAGATGGTTTCTTCATTGGTTACAAAATCCTGTGCTCCTGACTGGTGGGTCTGGGCGCACAAAATTAGGAGGAGTGCTGCCAAGGAGGCTGCTGTCCTAAAAATAGAAATTTAGATAAGCTTGTGAGAGATTGATCATAGAGACTGAGGTAGGACTGTTGTCTGGGGTGAGTTGGGTGTTCTAAGGGTGGGGTTGGGGGGGGGGTTGGCTTTGTGTGAGGTCTGTTGTGTAGATTGGGCGGTGGTCGTCCTATACGTGTTTGGGTGTGTTCTTGGTTAAGTGTAGTGTGAATGTGGCGCTTTTGGACATGGTTATTTAAAAGGTTATCAGTTTGCTAGGCTGATGCCTTAACTAGCAGGATGTCTCCATCTTAGTCATGTAGAAAGGTTGTGAGAATTGAAAGGGGAAATGATTGGAGGGGAGTAATTGATTTTTCACGTCGTAAATGTGTAAAAAGAGGGGGGGGTAGAATGGGTCAATTCAGGGTTGATAGATTTAACTGTATAAGTGGGAGTATCTAGCCATCTCAAACGCTGCCAGCTGAGTCTGAAGATTTGTTGATTGGATAATGACATTGTATCTGCCGATACCTGTTTCATATCTTGGTAGCTCTTTAAGTGGTTTCTCTGTGGTAATCAGAGTCCTGGCACATAGGAGTGCTATATAGCTTTATGTTTCCTCACTGAATCTGTCCCACAATGGGACTGTGGGGAAATCTTTGCATAGATCGAATATCATGGCCTTGGTGTCCGACAATACAATTGGGTCTTGTAGGGTGAGCTCTTTTTGAATTGTTTTGTTGTTTAGGTATACACCTAAGTCGTCGCTGGATATACGTTTGATCATGTCTTTGTGCTCCATAATAGTTATTCTGATCTCGAACAGATCCATGGCCTTACTTTTGATGCCGTTTGGGGCTAAAAGACTGTGGATGGTCCACCCTGAGTTGGCTCCATGTCTAATCTCTGGGGCTGTAAGGCTGTTGTGAATAATGAGAGAAAAATTTTGGAAGGTTCGTTGTTAGACTAAGATAGATGAATGGGCTGGTGGGGGGTTTTGTCAAGAGGTTGATAAATAAGGTTGTGAAAAGTCAGACTGCCATACATGGTTTTGAAAAAGGACTGCAAATTCAACTTTTGCATTTTACAAAGCACTCTGGGCGCACACTACCATTGGCATGTAATGGGTATCTGGGCAACATGATGGTAGATTCCATCACTGTCATGCTAGAACGATTGATGACGCTACTAATGGACACATAAGACCGATCCTACCTGGGCTTGTTGCATGGCAGTCCCGACACTTGGGTCCTGTGGTCTCCGGATGCTTGCTCCATGGTGGCTGGATGTGGTGAGTTTGGTTATTGTTTTGGAAGTGGATAAGATGGGGGTGGTGTGAGGCTTATAAGCATTTCATGAGGTTGGCTAATTCCTCATTACATGCCTCCCGATGAGGTATGTCTCACCCTTATATGGCACGGGGCCTAGCTATTGGTTGGTTTGCATACACTTGTACAATGTGATATGCAAATTTGATGGGCCCTCTAGAGGGGCGTGGATGATCATTAGGTGATCTGAATATTGTAGTTATAATGGGGGGTTGATGGTTGTGGTGCTGAGATTAGTCAGCTTGTGGGGGTGCACTTGTTCCTGTTATGATAACACAGCAGGGAACTGTGCTGAATTATTTGATTAAGTGTCTCACCAAACATTCCAGTACCGATGGTAAACAGAGGCATAAACACGGATCAGGATGTCTAGGTGCTGCTCTCCTACAATAGGTGGTCATTTGGTAATACTTTAAGGTATAGAGGAGCCCTGAGCTTGTAACAAACCGGCGCATACGTGTTCCTAAAATTGGGATTCACGAACCGAGAATACGCTGTGACCTTGGGTAATTTATGTGTCGTGCCAACCTTAATCAATCATTATATGACTGTCTGAGTCTCAAATCCTAGATAAAATTTTTGACAATGTCCCATCAGTGGAAGTAAGCCAGAAGGCTTTTGGGGCATTGTGTAGAAACTGTGACGTTAAAGGTAGTTGGTATGTGGTTTGGATAATAATAAAAAAAAAATTAAAATTGTGGGGGAAAAACATCACTGCATGAAATAACACGTGGCCAAAATTGCCACCGGTTAGGGTGAAGGTAGAGGGGTATGTGTAGATGTGGGGGGGGGGGGTTTGTGGTGGGTGTTTTGGGGTGAAAAAGGAGGGGGAAAAAAAATTGTGTGTTTTCTGAAAAATCTATTTCTTTTTCGTGGACTTTTTCTTTGTCTTCTTCTTTGGGGAAGGGGCAAAGGTGACAAGTCCTTTCTTTGCAGGTCGCCCTCTTTTCTTTTTGACTGCGGGGGATTCTGGTTCACCAATATGGGTGGAATCCAGATCAGGGTCATACAAGGTGTTGATTGGCCCAGACTGCAGTCTTTTGATTACAGCCTTGGCGCTAGCCTTGGTGATTGGTCTCCTTAATCTGGATACATGTATTGATTTCTTTAATACTTTACCATCTTGGAGCCTTTTCAATTTTGCAGTTACTGGTGAAGTCATTTTCATTATGATGTATGGTCCACTATAGGTGGGCTGCAGCTTTTTGCTCGTTTGTTTTACCAACAGGTTAGGTATGTGTAAATACACAAGCTGGCCTGTGTTGTAGGTGCATGGGGAAGCAGTGGCGTCAAATCTGGCTTTCATCTTTTTATGGTGTTTGACCATGCTCTCAGCTGCCTTGAGTTGGATGTCATCTCTTAAGCTGAGTAAGGCGGCGACCAATTTTTCCTTGTCTTTGATCTCTTCAGTTTGTTTGACCAAAGACAGGGAGGACTCAGTTGGGAGATGTGATTGCTTTCTAAACACCAAAAGACTGGGTGAGTATCCTAACACGCTGCATACAGTGTTGTTTATGCTGAATGCTATAGCCTGTAGGAAAGTCGACCAATGTTTCTGTGATTTGGATACAAAGGCTCTGAGTGAAGATTCTATTGTTTGATGTTGACGCTCGCATAGACCTTGTGATTTTGACCAATGTGCACTTCCTGTCACATGTTTGATGCCGAATTTATCACAAAAAGATGTAAAGTATTTGGACACATACTGTTTTGCGTTATCTGTGTTCAGGACTGTTGGGGTTCCAAAAACACAGATAACCCTTTGGAAAAATCCTAGCGCTACTTGTGGACCAAACAGTGATGTGCCTGGTAGCATGATCTGTGACAACATGGATAAATGAGGATCCATCCGCAGCAGGTGTGAAAGGACCGATGGTGTCCATGGTGAGGTGAGTGTAGGCTGTTAAAACAGGGTCTCTCAGGGTCATTGGGGTTCTCAGGTGTTTTGGTCTTTTCTTTGTTGTGAGACATGTGTGGCAAGTGCCACAGTAGTCAAAAACATGTTTGAACATGGAACGCCAATAATACCTGGATCTGATTGCTGCATACGTTTTAGTGGGACCAAGGTGTCCTCCTAACGGTGAGCAGTGTGTGGCCTCAATTAGTGATTCTGCCCATTTTTCTGGCATCACTATTTGTAGTGTAGGCTCCAAACCGTCTCCATAAGTTGATTTGGTGATCCTGAATAAAACTTCGTCTAAAATCATGAACTGGTCGTGGTTTAGCAGTATCTGTTTACTAAGGCTTGGGTCCTCTGGTAGTTCACCCTTATTGATGTATGACAGCATGGAGTTTGAGAAAACATCCTCCTGCTGTGCCTGTATCAGTGTCTCCCTGGATGGTGTTAGGGAGTGGTGTTTGCATAGCTGGCTTATCGCTCGTTCAGCCATGGGTAGCACTTTGTGTGATAACTTAGCCCTTCTGGTATTAGCTAATTTCACTGATACTCTGGGTGACCTAGATTTAGGTGGCCTGCCCCTTGATTTGGTCTTGGTGTCCTTGACCTTAGGGGGGCGGGTCTGTTTACCTCTGGTTGATTTGCTGGGCTGAGGGGGTGACTGGGTCTGGTAACTTGGCTTTAGATCAAGTTAGTTTGATTGGAGCTGAGTTTTTCTCTCTCAGAGCTACCTTTCTTGGCAATCACACCCTTTGGCTTCTTGGAAGTGCTACCCCAAATCTGTCCTCCTTTTAGTATGGACCTAGGTGGTCCCATGAGGACTGGATTTTTGGGAATTGGGTCGTTTGATTTGAAGACTTTGGTCATGGTAATGTCGGAGAATCTGACTGATTTAGGAGGGAGTATTATTCTACCTTGAGACCTGATGGGAATTGGGTCATCAGAGCTGGGTGGGTATTTCCTTCTGGAAAGGAAGTCTGCCACAATATTGGCTCTGCCTTGCAGGTATCTGACTTCAAAGTCGTAGGACATGACTGTGTCGACCCACCTGGCTAACCTTCCATTGGTTATGTTTTCCTTTTTGTTGAAAAGGGAAACCAGGGCGGTGTGGTCCGAGTATACTTTGAAGTGAGTTCCATCCACATAATGGTGGAACTTTTTGACTGCAAAAACTATTCCTAACAGTTCTTTGTCAGTTATCCCATACCTAGACTCTTGGGGTGTCAAGCCTCTCCCTGCAAATTCAATCGGTCTATAGAAACCATAGTCGTCTACTTGAGTGATTACAGCTCCTAGGCTGTAGTTGCTCGAGTCAGTAAAAATGACAAAAGGTCTATTATAGTCCGGAAATTTCAGCACAGCTTCAGTACAGATAGCAGCTTTAATTTTCTCAAAGGCTCTCTGACACTCAGTGGTCCATTTAAAGGTGCTTTTTGTCGCCTCATAAAGGGGCTTCATGACATGAGCAAAACCTCTGATGAACCTTTTGTAAAACTGCGCCATACCATTGAAACATCTGAGATCATGGATGTTTCTAGGTGGGGGGAAAGTTTTGACAGGTCCTATTTTGTCCGGGGATGGTGACAAACCATGCTGGTCTACATTGAAACCCAAAAATTCCATTTTGGTAGTTCCAAATTCGCACTTTTCTGATTTCAGTTTGATGTTTCCTCTGATAAAAAGTTTTAAAACCTCGTCCAGGTCTTGTAAGTGCCTTTCCCACGTGGGGCTGTAAATGGCTACATCATCTACATATGCTACAGCATTTTTATACTTGCATTTCATGAGAAGTTGCTCCATTACATTCATGAAGGATAGGCCTGAAGTTTTGAGTCCCATAGGGAGAACTTTTGCCATGTATCTCGTGCCATTGGCAGAGAAGGTGGTAAGTGGCCTAGATTCTTCTGCTAGGGGAATCTGGTGGTAGGCGCTGTAGACATCCAATTTGGAAAAATACTTGGCGCCCGTTCTGCCTATCTGCTGCATGAGGTCGTCAGCTCTGGGGAATGAGTAAGAGACGGTTTTTAAATTCTCATTTACCCATCTGTAGTCAACTACAACTCTCCAACCAGAGGCTACTGACCTGTCACCTTGTGGTTTTGGCACTAAAAAGGCGGGTGAGTTCCACTCACAGGGTTTGGTACACTCTTCTATTATCCCCTGTTCTAAATGTTTTTTCAGGAGTTCCCTTTGAAAAATTTCTTTGTGAGGGGACATCCTATACGACGGTCTGTTGCAGGGTTTGAAGTCTGGCTTTAATTCTAGCTTGACTTCATTTTCTACATTGAGACCTATGGCGCTTTCATTCAGGACAAAGGCTTGCCTATTGGCCTCAACAATGTTTTTGATCTGTTGTCTTTGAATTTCAGAGAGTTTTTCACAGATTTTGTACTTCAAAGGTTCGTTCCCTTTGGGGAGTTGGTCCATAGGATCCTCTCCACAATTGATTGGGAATAATTCCTTTTTCTGTTGTTACACTGTTGAGTGAATGGGCGCTATTGAGTGCACCAATGGGTATGGCCTTTTTGATATTGAAAAGTCTAAATACACCGAGGTTCATGTGTCTTTTTATCTTGATGGGGAAGTCATTTGGGTTAGCTACCGTTACTGGTACTATCTTAAGGTCTGATCTAGGTTTAACTATGGCGCGCTTAATAAGTACCGGGAGGGTAGAACCTGAGTTCTCAGTCAATCCAGTTTTTCCCACAATGTTGCTATTCCCTATCACAACCGCGTTGAAAGTGGCTTCAGTGTTTGGTGGAATATCAACATTTTTGTTTGCCCTGATGTAATTGGGCGATGGGGGAGTTGGTCCAAAGGAAATTTTGGCTTTGTATTTGGTCATGAAATTTACTCCTAAAATTAGGGGATGGTTCAGTTCAGGTACCACATGGAATCTGGATCTGAATTCATGGCCACCAATGAGGAAAGTTACAGTCATGGAGTGGTTTACTTGGATGGGGGTTTTATCAGCCAATAAAACTGTCAGTCGCGCGCGTCTCCCGTGTCTAAAATTTGGTGTGCTCGCGATTTTGTCAGCCATTTTTTGGCTAATAAAAGAAAGTGAGGCGCCTCAGTCAACAAGAGCTCTATACAAGTGGTTATTTATGTCTACAGAAACTGCACCTTTGGTTAATTCTGTATCAACGTAAATGGCCTTACCTTGCTACCCATACTGCTCAGATTTGATCCTCAGTTTCAGGATTGAGGTCCTTTGGCTCTGGTCCTCGTACTCGTCCTCGTCATCACTGGAGTCTGAAGTCTCATTGGTATTCAGGAAGTTGGTATAATCCAAACTGGATGATTGGGAGTCTACTGAATTCATTTGTGCATCAGCATCTCGAGAAGTGTCCTTGGATAATTCGATGGTCGTGGTCCGGTCGGGGTCGGGGTCACTAGGTGCTTGAGTGCCTTCCCCTGATCCCTATTCATCTTGTGTGTTGTTGGGGCTGTCATTGTCTGCCTCAGACTGAGATCCTGAATGGCTCCTGGAGTAATTCCTGCCTGGGGTTGGATCTCTGGACTTCTTTAATGACTGCTGTACCCAATTGTCTGGGATGGTGAAGTCAGCTGGGGCCATGAAGGAGACGTTTTTATTGTTGTTTGGCTGTCCCGCAACTGGTATGAAGACGAAACTTTTGTTGCTATCAGAGGATCTTGATCTTTGTTCTGATCTGTCTTTTGACCTATCTCTTCCTGGGGACTTGTAGTCGGATCTATTTTTGGAATTAGATCTGTAGTCCTTTGGATTGGATCTGTCTGAAGATTTCGACCTTCCTCTGTAGCCGTTTTTGAATTTATTTTCATACTGTTTGTTGTAATTACTACTGGGCAGTCTGTCTTCTTTCTTGTGGTCGCGCTGATATTTATCCTTTCTGGATCTGTCGTCGTTCTTGTTGTAGCCTACAGCACATAGCTCTGCTGAGTTGTTCTGAGCAATTTTAATGGCCTCGAGGTTTAGTTCTTGATTTATGGCCAATTGTTCAGCTTCCAGCAAGGTCTTGGGAGATTTGGCTACAACAACATTTTTCAGCTCGGGTCTGAGGCCATTTACAAGGTAGTCCACTTGTGAGGCCTCGTCCAGGCTGCTGTTGGACAACAACATGGTCATGTCTGCTAGGTAGTCCTCAGTGGTTTCATTTGGCTTTTGTTTCCTGGCTCTGTATCCTTTGAGGATGGTGCTGAGGTCGGGAGTGCCAAACCTCGCCAAGAAAGCATCATAGACGGCGTCATTGTTTTGCATGATGGGCTTGTCCATTATATTGCTGAAAAACCACTGAGCTGCCCTTCCTTTGAGAAAGGTGTACAGGCAAGTTGCATGTAGGTCGGGCCTTTTGGCGTGCACATTCCTTATGAAGAATTTAAATTCAGTCAGAAATTTTGCTGCAGACCTGTAGGGCGTTGGTTTGTCAAAGGGTTCAGGCTTATTGAATGATTCTAGCTGGGCAGATGTGAGCTTGTCGCTGTCAATTCTACTAGGGGGAAATCTAGTATACTCAGCGCCATGGTATCCTCCCTGGTGCACTATCGGTGTGGAGTGTGCTATATGATCATACCTAGGACGATATGGTAGTCCAGAGTGGTTGCTTGTTTGTCCTTGGGGACTGTAAACACCATTAACCACATGGCCACCGTGTTGGTTTGGATTAGGCGCTGTGTTACAAGACGTTGTCGCCCCCTGGTGGGTGTTTGGTGCACCATTTGTAGGAGATTGGTGCAGTGCATGTGATGCTGTGTATTGATTGTTTTTGAAAGCATGTGGTGGGCTCATACCTGCTCCTGTCATGTCGTTGTGGCTGGCACTGTAGTTAGGTGCCGTGGGGTAAGGAGGAGTGGATTGTACCTGTCCTGAATTACCTTGGGTGCTGGTGGCGGTTTGGTTGGAGTTGGTGGCGTAGGCGCCGTTCGAATGGCTTTGAATGGCCCTCATCAGGTCAAGCCTCATTGAGTCCATATTTTTGCTGAGCTGGTCGGTCATTTGATATGTGAAATCCTCGGATCATCTGAGAACTTCCATATTGCTCTGTTCTGCCTGCCTGAAATTGTGGGCGGTGTTGCTTTCCATATGCTCCTTCCATCGTTCCATGTCATCTAACCTGAGGTGTACTCTGGCCAATTGGTCTGAGTGTTCCTGTCCATGATTTTTAATCTCAGCGGATAGGGTGCTCACGTGCTTGGCCAGTAGCTCAGAGAGAGATTCGCTGACAGCGCTTGTACAGTCTCTGACAAGACTTCTTCTCATGTCCTCCTGGTCATACTGAGGGGGGTGACCTCTGGACATTGCCATGTTGGGTTGGCGGGGAAAGGTCACTTCAGTATCTTCTCCAGGTGAATTGATGAGGAGAGGTGAGTTGTAAGGCGTCCTATTGCCTCTGTTGAGTAGCGGGGTTGTAGCTACGAGGTGAGACCTGCTTGTAGCTCCGTCCACACTTCTCAGTAGTCTGTAACCAGTGGGGGTTCTTCTTCTGAGAGGTGAACTTGATTGGGCCCTCCTTCTAAATCTAGAGCCTTGTCTCAGTGGTGAGTCCACTGACCTGGTTCTAAGTGGCTGTGTAGGTGTGTACACAGGTGGGGGGTACAAGTCTTCCTCTTCAGAAGTGGATTGGTATCGGTTTGGCTGGGTAACGGTAGGGTCAAGCCACTCGTCCAATAGTCTATTAATGTTGAGTGAGAAGTTTGGATTGTCTCCTACCGGGTGTCCAGAGTCGTTGTTGGAAACCCTGCCTACACCGTTCTCATAGGCTGCTCTCCACCTAGAAACTGCTGATCCGATTCTGTCTCTCCAGTAATCAGCTTCTAGGGAAGCGTCAGAGTCTGTGTCTACAACCACTGGCTCCTCACAAACTGGTGGTTTATGTGAAGTTACACTTGGGTCAGTTTGTGCTGCAGATGCGGCTGCACTAGGTGTTGTGGGTGGTGGGGGAGTGATGTCCTGGAGGGCGGCTTGAAGCTCTGGTGTTCTGTCCTCCAGGTGTGGGTCGAGGTACAAGTGGCTTTGTGTATTGTCCACAGGTACTTCGGAGGTTGGGCTAGTTATACCAGAAAGTCTTAGTGGCGGTGAATTTACTTGTGAGTAACCAGGTAAGGTGATGTCTAATCCTGGTGCAGGTAGTGATACTGGGGTACTGGTGTGTGCTCCAGTGTTGTGATCCACTATTGTAGAGGAAAATTGTTCAATACCGGTACTCACAGGTTGTAATACGTGGGCCTGCAGTGCTATAGGTAAAACTGGGTCCAATGTCAGTGCGTCTGGAGATGAAGTTTGTCTCTGGGGGGGGGGATGTGTAGTATCACTTGTGGGGTGGTTGGGCGCGTCTAGCCCAGGTGATGTAAAGGTGCGTTGTTCTGAAGTTGGCTCCTTAGGTGATGTCTCACTATTGCTCATGTTTAATGAGAGGTTGGTAGTGGGATATTCTTGGAGGGTTCATCCACCATCGTGTCAATGGACGGTTACATGTGGTGAAGTGAATGTACACGGAATCCAGGGAAGTTCAGTTGATCCTTTTATTGCATAGCTGACATGAGTGTTTCATAAAGGTGGTAACAATGATAACACTCGCCAAGATCTAAGCTCTGCCCCTGATCCTATATCTCAACCTGTCGTAGGTTCTAGGTATAGGTGTAAGGTGTAAGTTGGGAGAGATGACTGGGAGCTGCTCAAGCTGCCTTTTATATGAAAGACTTGAGCAGCTCACAGTGTTGTGAAATATTCTATACACGTGGCTCAATGAAATAGGGACACGTGTCATAGGGAGAGATTGCCACCTGTGTGTTAATCATGTTGATGAGGATTGAGAGGAGATTGTGAAATATTCTCTCATTCCAAATATGGTATTACAGGTGGATCGCACTTCCTCCAGTTAGACTGTGTATGCGTAGATAAGGTTGGAATGTTATTACATCCTTGTACCTTATGTCACAGAGTGTCATCGAGGAAGTGTGTTTGTGATGAGTAATGGATCCTGGTTCCTGTTGGGGAATGCAGGATGTTATTGAGTGTAGATCATGGGCAGAGCTCAGGTTTTATATGGCGAAGAATTTAGTAAATATGAAAAATAATTATAATACCCAGAATGGTCCATTGACAATAGAAACCATTAATCATAAATCTCATGATGGATCATTGCTCCTTAAAGGAATTTCCAGCCCTATTTATTTGTCTGATGGTAACATGTGACTGTTACTAGTGGTAGCAGGGGTAGACACTAACACTGGCCCGGTGGCCAATGGCCAGGAGTTTTGATTGCTCGCCAGTGATTCTTTTCAAAAACAACCTTCCTACTGGCCTGGGTGGTCAGTGGGCTTTTTTCCATTAAACTCTAAACTTTAAAACTGTGGTACTTTTGATGTGGTTTTCTTTGTACTAGCGGCACGGAAAAAAATATTGTAGGTGAATAGTGCTAATTAATTGCCCATATTAGAGTTTCAAATTATTTTTCATTCAATTATAAAACAGGGGTTTCCAGCTATAAATTCCGGGCCAAAAGCTTTGGCAGCGGGCCAATAGATTTCTGAGGCCACTGGCCCGGGTAGCCAGTCACTAAAAAAGTTAGTGTCTACCCCTCAGGTACAGTGGGCCAGGAGTGCCAGAAGAAACAAACACTAGTGTGCAACACGCTTCTTCACTTGAAGAAGAAAAAAAAATCAATCAAAATCAAAAATGCAATGTCCCTTGTCAACTGTCAATTTTTGTCATTGTAGTACATATCTGGATCTGTTTCCTTGCCTATCCCTTCCTGACCACCCTCCTACGTTTCTATGTCCAATTCACACAATCTGTACCATCAGTCTGAGTCTAGCACCATTAGAGTGTATTTATTTGCCCTGTTATAACAAATATCATGATATCAAATATCTGTTGTCATCGTCAATCGGGATCCCCAGTCCGGTTCACGTCCGGTTCCTGTCAAGTATTCTTCCCTGACACTAGGTGGCAGGTCTCAAAAGCATATGTGCTTGGAGACAGTTTACAGACGGAGATTATTGTCAGCTACACAGCTCCTGCTGGTTCCTACTTTAAGTCACAGAGTGTACTTACAACATCACGGCCACCAGCTTCCTGTCCCTCCCACCATGTCATTGTGACTCTGACAGCAGTGACAGTAGAATTAAGAAATGCACTTATTAATTGCATCTGTGATTTAACATCTGTGTGGAATATGGATTTTTTCTACATCAAATTATGTATGTTCTTCTTTATGAAATTGAATATCCTATTGGCACTCCTGGGCCACTGTACTCAGGCCCTGAGGTAGGCTGAGCCCCTGCACACACTATCACAAGCAGAACCCACTGTGCACAGTGGCATGAGTGGCTTTTGAGTAGAGGAGTGGTAATAGTACATCCACCTAGTACTGTCACAAACCTCTATGGGTTTTTTTCCACTCCCACAGCCCTTGGTGGTAGGCTTGGAAAATCAATAGTGAATAATCAACAGGACTTGCTGTGCCTGACTGGGCTACCACCAGTTTAATGGATAGGGTAGAATGACTAGGTCTTATAAAATCAACAAGATTAGCCAACAGTACCATCGCCGGGGGAATGGTGGTAGAAAGTTTTGAATTAACCACCATATCACCAGACTGCAGGCCAAGGGTCTCCCCAAGTACTGGTACAACATTATTAGCAGTGACAGGCTAATACTGAAATAGTAAGATAGTCCATTACACTATTTCACCATTCACTAGCCCAACACTGAGGGCAGGATAACAGCTTCCCTTTATGCCCATAGACTATAAAGACAATAACAATTTGTCTATGTGTGCACCCTCTGCCATCTAGTGAAAGGCATAGAACTGGATGATTGGCAGGTAGGTTCCTGGCCATCACAGGTGTCCTTGAAGACACAGGGACTAGCATAAAAGTCATATTGCTTAACTTACCCTATTTTCACCGGCATCAATTACCCAGACACAATTAGCATTTGGATAGTAGTGAGCATAGTCATAGATTGGTGAGGAGAAAGTTGCAGTACTAGCGGTTATGACATGTTGACAATTTTCCAAAACTGAAATGGACGTGTCATTAAAGGCAATATATGGATGGATTATACATTAGATTTTACAACAACAATAAATGCCAATATCCGGATGGCAGTATCATAAGGCTATCTTAAGACCTAAGGGCCAAAACCTGATGAGTTTTAAGATCCGGAGGGTTTTCAGTGTGCATCATATGACAAACTTAACCAAGAGTTTTTTTATACCCACAAACACCTATTCAATCAGCCTAAGTAACATACATGGGAAAAGCATCATTCCATGTGAGGAAAGCACAGAAAACAAGCAAGGATATTCTTTGACTTACTTTCACAACGGGATCCACCATATTCATTTGGACAGTCACAGTGGTTAATACCACTAGGTGTGATTAAACATGTTCCATTATTTTGGCATGGTATATTGTCATCACAAGACGAGCTTTCTAGGTGAATGGAAACAGAAATAGAGACATGACAGCTAACTTGTGACTATAGTTCCAAGTGAGGTTGTTCTGAGAGCTTAAATATTTCCACCTTTGGGGAGTTTGTATAAATTGTGGAGTTGAGCTCCAACAAAGTATCTTTGATGAAGGCCATGTTTAATGTAGCCCAATACAGATCTACCCACTCCTTGTGGGTGAAAAGTAATTCATTAATGACAAGCAATATGAAGCCTGATCAACTCACTCTTCATTCCAATATTGTTTGACTAGTTCTAGAACCAGTCACATGGGGGCAGCACTGTTCCATGTCCATGCCATGTTCTGGTCGGTCTCGGACGCCCAACTGTATCAATAGTACAGTCTGGGAGTACTCATTCCAGCCACTTTGACCACTTGGGGGCAGTGCTGATAGTGGTATTGGGTAGAAAGTAGGAGGTCCTCTGTTCTGACCTTTTTACAGACTGGGCTGTTCTCTACACTGCTACCTATCTGTAGCCTTTTTTTTTAATATCCAAATTATCTCTGATTAGATGTATTCCTTCTCTAAATTTTGTGTACACAGCTAATGTGAATGGGCTTCTTCTAAGAAAAGAGGCTACATTTAATTTTCAAGTAGACTTTAAAACTTTGAGAATTCAGTACGTTAATCTATGTAGTTCATTTGCATACTGGGACAATGGACATAGACGGATTTTCACATATCACAACACATAAAATCAATATTTGAAGCAGAATTTCAGCTTTATCAACTTGATTTACAGTTTAAATATGAATCATGGGCATCACTCAAAACCAATGTCAATAAAACTTCAAGGCTTTGCAAATTCTTCATATTCCAATTACTTTCAATTTTTGGAGACAAGAATCAAGGGGTAGTACATTCATTTAATTCCAATTACACTTGGTCTTTGGAGACAAGAATCAAGGGATAGTACACTCTTTTAATTCTGATTACACTTGATCCCTGGAGACAAGAATCAAGGGGCAGCACATTTCTCACATTCCAATTACACTTGCTTTTTGGAGACAAGAATCAAGAGGTAGTACATTCTTTTAATTCTGATTACACATGATCGTTGGATTACAAAAACCAAGGGGTCATAACTTAAATTCCAGTTACACTTGATTTTTGGAGACAAGAATCAAGGGATAGTACATTCTTTTAATTCCAATTACACTCAATTCTTGTAGACAAGAATCAAGGGGTAGTACATTCCTCATATTCCAATTACACTCGATTCTTAAAGACAAGAATCATGGGGTAGTACATTCCTTTGATTCCGATTACACTTGATCCTTGGAGACAAGAATCAAGGGGCAGCACATTCCTCATATTCCAATTACACTTGATTCTTGGAGACAAGAATCAAGGAGTAGTACCTTCCTTTGATTCTGATTACACTTGATCCTTGGATTGCAAAAACCAAGGGGACATGCCTCAAATTCCAAATACACTTGACCCTTGGATACAAGAAACAAGGGGGTATACATTCATCCAATTCCTATTAAACCCGACCCTTTGAGATAAGAATCAAAGGGGTATATATATTTATCCAATTCCAATTCCAATTGACCCTTGGAGACAAGAATTGGATGCCTGTATATTCATCCAATCCCAATTACACTTGATCTTTGGAGAGTCAAGAATCAAGGGGCTATACATTTCTCATATTGTAATTACAATCAGATTTTCTAGATCCAGGTTCTTCAGATTTTAGTTTCTTTATTACAGCTGATCATTTAGGTTCATGTGCTCACCCAACGGTCTATGATCTGGTATTTACTGATCATCTGCAATATATAAGAAGTGAAATTACAATTGTGTTTTTCACATGAAAGGTACTGTAGGATACTCAGAACTGCAATTTTGACCTTAAAGGTTTAATCTGCATATAAGCATCATTAAAGGTTAAAGTCTATATAACATTATCTGCATAATGCCAAAAACAAAAGGAATAAAACATGGCCAGGGCTGGAGTCATGCATCATGATGACCCTTGGACATTGGCGGGGTGGGGTACAAACACTATGCAGCCATCACAGGCTTACATTGTCGGTGTATATAGAAATAAACTCATAAGTACACAAGGATACAACACGCTTTTGATGAAGGGGATCCCAATAAAGCATGTTGATTATATAGAAAAGCCTATGTCACATGTCACAAAGGAAAATGCATGTCAATAACACTACTAGTAGACCCTACTGCATGCACTGCAGGGGTATTTATAGCCCATTTACAATTACCTCTGTGTCGACACTCTATGATTTGAGGGGGCGTAATAATTTCAGACCCCTCCTGAGGGGGGGCTAAAAAAATTTGACCCCTCTTGAGGGGGCTAAAAGAATTTACCCTCTTTTTAGCAAAAATCCCGCTATAGATTAAAGAGGGGCGCGAAAATTCTCTGTGCCTCTGGCGCGGGGGCACCAACAATTTTGACTGCCGTTGAGGAGGGGGTCGTGAAAAAAAAATTTCATGCGTCTGCCTGTTGATAAATAATGACCACTCCCTTATGGTCTTGGGAGGTAGAAAATTAAAGAGAGCTGTAACGCTTCCAAAAACATGAACCTGTGCACTCTTGATGCCTAATGCTTAGTCTTTGTGTAAATAAGATGCTAGTACTGAAAATTGTTATATATTTGATACCAAAAATAAATATACATTTTCATTTATAATACCACGCTATTACTAGTACATATTTTTATACATGTAATTTCTTTTGTGGGTTAGAGCTTGTTTTATTTTGCCCAGTATGTTACAGTCTCAGAGCAGCAAGCTCTCATTGGCACCCCCCCCCCAGCCCATGATGTACTTAGATTCACGAATTTCTGATTTTCGCAAAATTTGGGAAAATATGTACAGCGCGATTACAGTAGATCATTTTAGCTGTCTACTCTAGATTCAGGGTCTCCAGGAAGTACTGATGCAGCTTATACACAGAGTTTTACAATAACACACTTTAGTAAATTATCTAATTATCTGTGTAAACACATTCTACCAAGTGACCCAAAGCACTGAACGGACAGCTGACATTCACACAGACTCCTGTGCACCTACTTCCACTACCACTACAGGAACTACATGTACTACTATATATATACTACCTGTAGCCCCCTTGCCACACTCTATTACTCACACACACAGGCCTAGGCCCATAAATATTCACTGCCTAGACATATAGTTGAATTGCTGGGGGGTACTAGGCCATAAACTGAATGTCTACAATGTTCCTTAGTTCCAGCTCTGCTTATTTCAGGGTAAAATTGGTGGAGTTTATGGAACCTACCTGTTTGAATGCACTGCCATGTTGATCCAATGGTACCACCTGTTAGCTGTGGGTTGGTTGTCACAATCTCTTTATGTATAGCTTTTGGGGAGAGTTGGGGCAATCGTGGTTTCTCCGGGATCCTGAAGATTGACTGGGTGGCTCCCCCAAGTGGTCTCAGTCCCTAATATAAGTATGGCCAGGCGCTCTCACACGCCTGCCGCCACGAGAGTCGACTGGCACGCCCAAGGCTGTCTTCTGGTCAGAACTGGTGCTGCACCACAGGCAGCCTATTTCGCTTGTTTTCCCCAACAGATGTCCCCAGATTTAGACCTTGCACAAACTCTTCATTTTGACAACTTAAGTGCCAAGGTTGAAAACTTCACAACCTGTCACTGTGGGATCATC
This sequence comes from Acholoe squamosa, assembly GCA_949317995.1. Taxonomy (NCBI): domain Eukaryota; kingdom Metazoa; phylum Annelida; class Polychaeta; order Phyllodocida; family Polynoidae; genus Acholoe; species Acholoe squamosa. Next base: position 13,719,377 of record OX439041.1, read on the forward strand.
AGCTTAGGCCATGCACATAGGCCATCTAAAGTTGTCAAGATGAAGAGTCTGCACCAAGGCTGATAAGTTAAATTTGATAGGTTTTGATTTTTTTAGCGTCTCCCACGCCGCGTAGCGGCGGTACCACGAAGCGGTACGGGAGTGCGCTATGATGATTGCATTTGCCCCATGTGATGAGGTCTCACAATACATTATACAAAATTACTGAATAGAGAAATTGATAATTGTGAAATCTTCTTTATGTCTGCTTTTATGAGAAATGTCATCAAACACTGGTAAACCGACATTAATGGCGGGAGGCGTTTTTTTACGCGGTCACAACCGCATTTCTTGTTTATTTGATGCTGTTTAATCATAAGAGCTCAGCGACTCTACATTTCTTTATGTGTATTCTTAAGACAATAAAGTTTTACTTACTGTCATGCTTTGTATCCACCAAGGGTATAAATACAACAACCAGCATGCACCATTTCATCATCAATACAATACCCATGGTAGGTAAATTCATTTGTGCACTAGAAAATGATAAAACTTTAGATTACCAGAATTCCAATTTTAATGGCAGCAATAAAGTAAGGGAGAATGAAAATACCAAAAGGTTTCAGATTGATCAGTGTTTGTTAATTCCTGAGTAAAAGTCAACAAGGTTTTATTCAACTAGTTGACAAAAGTAATTCAATTTTGAAGGTTCAGTTTTTGTAAGTGAAAATAAAAAAGTCAAAATTTTAAGTGATGGATTTTCAAAATTAAAAAAAAACAAGGAATGACTAAGGGCACTGTCAACTGAGGATTTTGACTGAGTTTAAAGGTGCACTGAATTAAGGAACTGCATCTGCTGATGTTTGCTCTGTTGCAACATCATCAATTCAAAGCTCCTTTAAAATGGAATGCAGTGGTGTCTTCATAATGTGAAGATTCCTCTGTAGTCACTTTGATTTAGAAATCTGCGGGGTATTTCAAAATGATATCTATAGCTATCGTTTTGTAATGCCCTCCTGATCTACTTGTTACCCTATGAACAAGGCCTCCCCTCAGTCAATTTAACGCCTACAAAGTACAGTGGCAGTCTTATTTCAATGTGAATAGGATAGAATACGGAGGGATCATAGCCCTACAATTATGACAGAAGCTATAAGGTCTCAGGCGTTTTGACGCCTATGGGGATTTAAATGGTAAAGTCAGTAATCGCTACTTGTTGCGTGAAAATTTGTCCTCAGGTGACCCACACACACACACACACCCACCCACACACACATACAGGTGTAACCAGCAAATTGGGGACACTGTTGCACACTCCTCCAAAGCGGGGACATTCCTACATTCACCCAGCTTTCACTTAATTCGGGTTCAATTTAGAGCACAAGCCCATTTTAGCTCCCATTAAACAGTAAACAGTTATAGTGCAAAATACCAAACTGGCCTCTGATGCTCCCAAGTAGACCAATATGATGTGCCTAAACTGAGGACATGGCCAGTGTTTCATAAGCGAAATGAGGACATTTGTACAATTCGAATAGCTATCTTATATCTACTTTTCTGAGCCTAAACACAAGAGTATTCAGTCTATTTATGAAGAATAGACTGTTTTTTAAATAACCAAGACATTATTACCTACCCATGTGCTCAAACAAATTGGTGACTCAAACAATGTGTATGCAAACTGAGGACATAATCACACAGTATGTGTATGCGAATAGAGGACTTGATCTTAGATATACTCCACACAGTGTGTTTGCAAACTGATGACTTAGCCACAACAGAGTGTGTATGAAAACTGAGGACATACAGTATATGTATGCAAACTGAGGAAATGGCCACACAGTGTGTTGTTAAACTCTATGTGTTGGAGTTACTATTAAAGATGAGTTCTGAGAATTGTTTGTAAAAGAAAGGGTAGACAGGATATAGTAAGGTGACTAATGATAGTGAGAAGATAACAGTTATAGATGATAGAAACAGGTATCTAACAGTGTATGCAAAAAGAGGACATTAGTACACCATGTGGGCAAATACAGGACCTGATTAAAGATAAGGTCCATAAAGTGTGTGTATACAAACTAATACAGTGCGCGTCTGCAAAAAGAAAACTAGTGTATACATACTCTGAGCAAACCGATGACATATCCAAAATTAGATTTTCATTGTAAAGGGAGTCCTTGTGATAAGGTTCCCCTTGGGAGTGAGTGGATATGGGAAGAACTGCAGAAGAGAAAACATTTAGATGGGTCTGATGTACTGTACAAAATTTTCTTCTGAACCTAAAACCAACATTAAGGTAATATACAGTCAAAAACACAGAAAAATAATCATGCAACTTTTGAGAAGATATCCATGAACAACTGCTGTATGTTTTCTCTGCTCTACTCTCTGACAGCTCTAATGTAGGAAGGACAAAGACATATTTATGTCAGTCCTCCCCCTGGCTTATGGGGTCTTTAGTCAGTCCTCACCATGTACTGTGGGGTCCCTCCCCACTTCAAAGCTTCAGCACTGCAGGGATTAGTTTACAACTTCACCATTTCTGTGAACCAATTAACCTAAGGTTCTGGTCACATTAATTAAGGTATTGGCTCTATACAACAGGAATAGAAACATACATACATCACTTTTCATGTTACTCATAGACCCAAAGTCTGCTCTCAATCAACATTCTCATTTTTGTTTTTAGTTTTCATTAACTGACATATCATTGGATGGTAATACTCATGTGTACATTAATTCAGATGAGAAAAGGGCCAGCAATTGAATTCACTATTGTTGTATGAATGTGGACCACAAGACTTGATTTGTTATTAGACATTGGTGCATGCAGGTAAATATCTATAATGTTCCCTTGATACAGACACCTTTTTGGTTCATATACCTTCTGCTGCTGGGATGTGGGATCCTTGTTCAGTCACCACCCTGGAGTGTGGGGTCCTGTCATTTAAGTGCACATGTTGGTGATATCACTGATATCATGGAATTGGTACATCAATATAGATCAATATAAATTTGTGTAAAAAGGGGTAGGCAGGTGCATGGATAAGGATATGTATTTTGTAAACATGACTAGTATCTAATTTGTCGGGAGATCATACAGGTACTATGTCAAAAATGATTTTCATCAAGCACTTAAGTCTTTTGACTTGCACAACTTCTATTATAGCAGGGACCCTAATACATGCTGGGATATCATGTGTGCAATTATGCACACAGAACTAGATAAGACCTGTCCCATAAGGATCATGAGAATTAGACAATACAGACACCTTCCTGGTTCATACACCTTCTGATCCTGGGATGTGGGATCCTTGTTCAGTCACCACCCTGGAGTGTGGGGTCCTGCCATTTTGGTTACACTATATATAAAAATGGGTTGCTGGATGGCTGGTTAGAAATGTTCAATTTGTGACTGCTTCAGAGTGGGGTACCCTTCTCCCGGTACCCTATCACCACCTCCCGGCCTCCTACCACCTCCCTGTGCCTAAGTCTATTCAAATACTACATCTACCATTATACAACACTTTATGAATTATATGGTCAGCCTAAATAGGCTAGGATTTTATACTATAGAAAGTGGAATTTTGCACTGATTTTTCACACACAGCACAATTCTCTTAAGGTCAATTGGGGACATTTTGTTGACACACTTAAACAGTCATAACCCTTCTTTGAAAAGCCTCAGCATGTTAATCATTCGGAATTTAGTATGTGTGGCCACTAAAGTGATAGGGCTAATTGTGTCTTTTTCTTCCCTTTTCTGAGTAAAGGCTAGATAATCATTACATAAATGTTGAGATACTGATAGTGAAAAATGAATAGCCAGGTCAATATAGAGGTGCAGTAAACATAGTCACATCATGTACTTAACTACCACCTAGTACAGAATGTAACAGATAATAACTCGCTCTGATTAACACAGAGTATAATATTTCTGTAGATGAAGCTATATAGTTTCCCCTTCTGTTATACACACTGCATGAGATATGGGCTTTACAAAATGTAAAGGTCGCATTTCTGTGTAAAGATTGTGCTCAGGATTTACATACTATTTACCTGGCCTTTACATTGAACGATATTTACATACATTTAATTTGTTTGTAAATCTCAAGTAAAAGTGATGTAAATATGTGCAATTGTCACCAAAGTTTGCATTGCATTTTCCATTGGTTTACACCCTTAGTAATGATGATGTGATGGTAGTGTAAATATGTGTAATTGTCACCAAAATATGTATTACATTACTATGGAATTACACTCTTTGTAAAGCTGATTTAAAGGTGATGTAAATACATGCACTGACATTTGCGTTCCTTTACCTTGCTAATGCTGGTGTAAAGGTAATGAGAATATGTGTAATTCTCGCCAGAGTTTGCAATGAATTTACTGTTTGCTCACACTCTTCAAAATTCTGCTGTAAAAGTGATATAAATATGTGTAATTTTCAATAGAATTTGCATTGCTTTCACCAATGGGGTACACCCTACCAAATGCTAGCGTAAAAATATTGTAAGTATGTGTAATTCTCAACAGAATGCACAATGTATTTACAGTGTATTTAATCTGTTCATGATCTTCATGCAAAAATACAGTTTCATTACCAAATTTTGAGCAATTGATTTATTCCTATTACATCAAGCTCTTGCAGATGGAGGGGGGGGGGTTTGCTGCTGCTTAAGTTTCATTATTTTCCCAAGTGTTTCCCCTATCTTCTCCCAGTCACTCCCTCATTTCTCTTGGCTGCCCATCACTTTCTCCTGGTCTCTGCTCACCTCCCCCAGCCTCCCTCACCTTCTCCTCGGGCTTCCCTAGCCCACTAAAAGGGGTCTACTTCTCATCTTTCCTATCCCCTCAGGATGTGTGTGGTGCACATATGTGCGGGCACTGACACATTCATCTGTGAAATTGTGTAATGTAGTTCTCTCCATGAATATGACCTTAGATGTCGAAATGGCGTTAAACATCTATTACTCACTCACTTACCTTCTCCTGGCACCCTATCACCACCTCCCGGCCTCCTATCACCTCCCTGTGCCTAAGTCTATTCAAATACTACATCTACCATTATACAACACTTAATGAATTATATGGTCAGCCTAAATAGGCTAGGATTTTATACTATAGAAAGTGGAATTTTGCGCTGATTTTTCACACACAGCACAAGTCTCTTAAGGTCAAATTGGGGACATTTTGTTGACACACTAGAAATCATGTTTATAACCATTTTTCAAGGTCATCGCTGATGCCCAAGCCCATAGCCTCCCTTTTTTTACTGCTGAAATATTGTTTAGCAGTGATATGTCAAATGATAAAACAAAGTTGACTGTATAAATTCTGCTGCATGGGAGGAGGAGGTGTGGCCATGTCCTCAGTTTGCCTCCACACACTGTGTGGAGGATATCTAAGACAAAGTCTTCTATTTTAACACACATTGTATGGCTTTGTCCTCAGTTTGCCTACACATACTGCATGGAGTATATTTTAGACTAAGTCCCCAGTTTGCCTGTACACATGCTGTGTCTCAGACCAAGTCCTCTTTTTGCATAGACACACTGTGGGGCCATGTCCCCAATTTGTCTACACACAGTGTGTGGACCTTAGCTAATACCACATCCTCTATTGGCATACACTATGTGGCCATGTCCTCAGTTTGCATACACACACTGTGTGGAGTGCAGTCTATAAGAAATGTTTTTCCCCTTGCAGGCCATAAGGTCCTGCAGATCTCATTATTCCCCACTTCAAAGCTTCAGCACTGCAGGGATTAGTATACAATTTGCCTGTTTCTGTGACCCAATTAACCTAAGGTTCTGGTCACATTAATTAAGGTATTGGCTCTATATGACAGGAATAAAAACATAAATACATCACTTTTCATGTTACTCATAGACCCAAAGTCTGCTCTCAATCAACATTCTCATTTTATTTTAGTTTTCATTAACTGACATATTATTGGATGGTAATACTCAAGTGTACATTAATTCAGATGAGAAAAGGGCCAGAAATTGAATTCATTATTGTTGTATGAATGTGGACCACAAGAATTGAATTGTTATTAGACATTGGTGCATGCAGGTAAATATCTATAATGTTCCCTTGATACAGACACATTTTTGGTTCATATACCTTCTGCTGCTGGGATGTGGGATCCTTGTTCAATCACCACCCTGGAGTGTGGGGTCCTGTCATTTTAGTGCGCATGTTGGTGATATCACTGATATCATGGAATTGGTACATCAATATAGATCAATATAAATTTGTGTAAAAAGGGGTAGGCAGGTGCATGGATAAGGATATGTATTTTTTAAACATGACTAGTATCTAATTTGTCGGGAGATCATACAGGTACTATGTCAAAAATGATTTTCATCAAGCACTTAAGTCTTTTGACTTGCACAACTTCTATTATAGCAGGGACCCTAATACATGCTGGGATATCATGTGTGCAATTACGCACACAGAACTAGATAAGACCTGTCCCATAAGGATCATGAGAATTAGACAATACAGACACCTTCCTGGTTCATACACCTTCTGATCCTGGGATGTGGGATCCTTGTTCAGTCACCACCCTGGAGTGTGGGGTCCTGCCATTTTGGTTACACTATATATAAAATGGGTTGCTGGATGGCTGGTTAGAAATGTTCAATTTGTGACTGCTTCAGAGTGGGGTACCCTTCTCCCGGTACCCTATCACCACCTCCCGGCCTCCTACCACCTCCCTGTGCCTAAGTCTATTCAAATACTACATCTACCATTATACAACACTTTATGAATTATATGGTCAGCCTAAATAGGCTAGGATTTTATACTATAGAAAGTGGAATTTTGCACTGATTTTTCACACACAGCACAATTCTCTTAAGGTCAATTGGGGACATTTTGTTGACACACTTAAACAGTCATAACCCTTCTTTGAAAAGCCTCAGCATGTTAATCATTCGGAATTTAGTATGTGTGGCCACTAAAGTGATAGGGCTAATTGTGTCTTTTTCTTCCCTTTTCTGAGTAAAGGCTAGATAATCATTACATAAATGTTGAGATACTGATAGTGAAAAATGAATAGCCAGGTCAATATAGAGGTGCAGTAAACATAGTCACATCATGTACTTAACTACAACCTAGTACAGAATGTAACAGATAATAACTCGCTCTGATTAACACAGAGTATAATATTTCTGTAGATGAAGCTATATAGTTTCCCCTTCTGTTATACACACTGCACGAGATATGGGCTTTACAAAATGTAAAGGTCGCATTTCTGTGTAAAGATTGTGCTCAGGATTTACATACTATTTACCTGGCCTTTACATTGAACGATATTTACATACATTTAATTTGTTTGTAAATCTCAAGTAAAAGTGATGTAAATATGTGCAATTGTCACCAAAGTTTGCATTGCATTTTCCATTGGTTTACACCCTTAGTAATGATGATGTGATGGTAGTGTAAATATGTGTAATTGTCACCAAAATATGTATTACATTACTATGGAATTACACTCTTTGTAAAGCTGATTTAAAGGTGATGTAAATACATGCACTGACATTTGCGTTCCTTTACCTTGCTAATGCTGGTGTAAAGGTAATGAGAATATGTGTAATTCTCGCCAGAGTTTGCAATGAATTTACTGTTTGCTCACACTCTTCAAAATTCTGCTGTAAAAGTGATATAAATATGTGAAATTCTCAATAGAATTTGCATTGCTTTCACCAATGGGGTACACCCTACCAAATGCTAGTGTAAAAATATTGTAAGTATGTGTAATTCTCAACAGAATGCACAATGTATTTACAGTGTATTTAATCTGTTCATGATCTTCATGCAAAAATACAGTGTAATTACCAAATTTTGAGCAATTGATTTATTCCTATTACATCAAGCTCTTGCAGATGGAGGGGGGGGGTTTGCTGCTGCTTAAGTTTCATTATTTTCCCAAGTGTTTCCCCTATCTTCTCCCAGTCACTCCCTCATTTCTCTTGGCTGCCCATCACTTTCTCCTGGTCTCTGCTCACCTCCCCCAGCCTCCCTCACCTTCTCCTGGCACCCTATCACCACCTCCCGGCTTCCTATCACCTCCCTGTGCCTAAGTCTATTCAAATACTACATCTACCATTATACAACACTTAATGAATTATATGGTCAGCCTAAATAGGCTAGGATTTTATACTATAGAAAGTGGAATTTTGCGCTGATTTTTCACACACAGCACAAGTCTCTTAAGGTCAAATTGGGGACATTTTGTTGACACACTAGAAATCATGTTTATAACCATTTTTCAAGGTCATCGCTGATGCCCAAGCCCATAGCCTCCCTTTTTTTACTGCTGAAATATTGTTTAGCAGTGATATGTCAAATGATAAAACAAAGTTGACTGTATAAATTCTGCTGCATGGGAGGAGGAGGTGTGGCCATGTCCTCAGTTTGCCTCCACACACTGTGTGGAGGATATCTAAGACAAAGTCTTCTATTTTAACACACATTGTATGGCTTTGTCCTCAGTTTGCCTACACATACTGCATGGAGTATATTTTAGACTAAGTCCCCAGTTTGCCTGTACACATGCTGTGTCTCAGACCAAGTCCTCTTTTTGCATAGACACACTGTGGGGCCATGTCCCCAATTTGTCTACACACAGTGTGTGGACCTTAGCTAATACCACATCCTCTATTGGCATACACTATGTGGCCATGTCCTCAGTTTGCATACACACACTGTGTGGAGTGCAGTCTATAAGAAATGTTTTTCCCCTTGCAGGCCATAAGGTCCTGCAGATCTCATTATTCCCCACTTCAAAGCTTCAGCACTGCAGGGATTAGTATACAATTTGCCTGTTTCTGTGACCCAATTAACCTAAGGTTCTGGTCACATTAATTAAGGTATTGGCTCTATATGACAGGAATAAAAACATAAATACATCACTTTTCATGTTACTCATAGACCCAAAGTCTGCTCTCAATCAACATTCTCATTTTTTTTTTAGTTTTCATTAACTGACATATTATTGGATGGTAATACTCAAGTGTACATTAATTCAGATGAGAAAAGGGCCAGAAATTGAATTCACTATTGTTGTATGAATGTGGACCACAAGAATTGAATTGTTATTAGACATTGGTGCATGCAGGTAAATATCTATAATGTTCCCTTGATACAGACACATTTTTGGTTCATATACCTTCTGCTGCTGGGATGTGGGATCCTTGTTCAATCACCACCCTGGAGTGTGGGGTCCTGTCATTTTAATGCGCATGTTGGTGATATCACTGATATCATGGAATTGGTACATCAATATAGATCAATATAAATTTGTGTAAAAAGGGGTAGGCAGGTGCATGGATAAGGATATGTATTTTTTAAATATGACTAGTATCTAATTTGTTGGGAGATCATACAGGTACTATGTCAAAAATGATTTTCATCAAGCACTTAAGTCTTTTGACTTGCACAACTTCTATTATAGCAGGGACCCTAATACATGCTGGGATATCATGTGTGCAATTATGCACACAGAACTAGATAAGACCTGTCCCATAAGGATCATGAGAATTAGACAATACAGACACCTTCCTGGTTCATACACCTTCTGATCCTGGGATGTGGGATCCTTGTTCAGTCACCACCCCGGAGTGTGGGGTCCTGCCATTTTGGTTACACTATATATAAAAATGGGTTGCTGGATGGCTGGTTAGAAATGTTCAATTTGTGACTGCTTCAGAGTGGGGTACCCTTCTCCCGGTACCCTATCACCACCTCCCGGCCTCCTACCACCTCCCTGTGCCTAAGTCTATTCAAATACTACATCTACCATTATACAACACTTTATGAATTATATGGTCAGCCTAAATAGGCTAGGATTTTATACTATAGAAAGTGGAATTTTGCACTGATTTTTCACACACAGCACAATTCTCTTAAGGTCAATTGGGGACATTTTGTTGACACACTTAAACAGTCATAACCCTTCTTTGAAAAGCCTCAGCATGTTAATCATTCGGAATTTAGTATGTGTGGCCACTAAAGTGATAGGGCTAATTGTGTCTTTTTCTTCCCTTTTCTGAGTAAAGGCTAGATAATCATTACATAAATGTTGAGATACTGATAGTGAAAAATGAATAGCCAGGTCAATATAGAGGTGCAGTAAACATAGTCACATCATGTACTTAACTACAACCTAGTACAGAATGTAACAGATAATAACTCGCTCTGATTAACACAGAGTATAATATTTCTGTAGATGAAGCTATATAGTTTCCCCTTCTGTTATACACACTGCACGAGATATGGGCTTTACAAAATGTAAAAGTCGCATTTCTGTGTAAAGATTGTGCTCAGGATTTACATACTATTTACCTGGCCTTTACATTGAACGATATTTACATACATTTAATTTGTTTGTAAATCTCAAGTAAAAGTGATGTAAATATGTGCAATTGTCACCAAAGTTTGCATTGCATTTTCCATTGGTTTACACCCTTAGTAATGATGATGTGATGGTAGTGTAAATATGTGTAATTGTCACCAAAATATGTATTACATTACTATGGAATTACACTCTTTGTAAAGCTGATTTAAAGGTGATGTAAATACATGCACTGACATTTGCGTTCCTTTACCTTGCTAATGCTGGTGTAAAGGTAATGAGAATATGTGTAATTCTCGCCAGAGTTTGCAATGAATTTACTGTTTGCTCACACTCTTCAAAATTCTGCTGTAAAAGTGATATAAATATGTGTAATTTTCAATAGAATTTGCATTGCTTTCACCAATGGGGTACACCCTACCAAATGCTAGTGTAAAAATATTGTAAGTATGTGTAATTCTCAACAGAATGCACAATGTATTTACAGTGTATTTAATCTGTTCATGATCTTCATGCAAAAATACAGTGTAATTACCAAATTTTGAGCAATTGATTTATTCCTATTACATCAAGCTCTTGCAGATGGAGGGGGGGGGGTTTGCTGCTGCTTAAGTTTCATTATTTTCCCAAGTGTTTCCCCTATCTTCTCCCAGTCACTCCCTCATTTCTCTTGGCTGCCCATCACTTTCTCCTGGTCTCTGCTCACCTCCCCCAGCCTCCCTCACCTTCTCCTGGCACCCTATCACCACCTCCCGGCCTCCTATCACCTCCCTGTGCCTAAGTCTATTCAAATACTACATCTACCATTATACAACACTTAATGAATTATATGGTCAGCCTAAATAGGCTAGGATTTTATACTATAGAAAGTGGAATTTTGCGCTGATTTTTCACACACAGCACAAGTCTCTTAAGGTCAAATTGGGGACATTTTGTTGACACACTAGAAATCATGTTTATAACCATTTTTCAAGGTCATCGCTGATGCCCAAGCCCATAGCCTCCCTTTTTTTACTGCTGAAATATTGTTTAGCAGTGATATGTCAAATGATAAAACAAAGTTGACTGTATAAATTCTGCTGCATGGGAGGAGGAGGTGTGGCCATGTCCTCAGTTTGCCTCCACACACTGTGTGGAGGATATCTAAGACAAAGTCTTCTATTTTAACACACATTGTATGGCTTTGTCCTCAGTTTGCCTACACATACTGCATGGAGTATATTTTAGACTAAGTCCCCAGTTTGCCTGTACACATGCTGTGTCTCAGACCAAGTCCTCTTTTTGCATAGACACACTGTGGGGCCATGTCCCCAATTTGTCTACACACAGTGTGTGGACCTTAGCTAATACCACATCCTCTATTGGCATACACTATGTGGCCATGTCCTCAGTTTGCATACACACACTGTGTGGAGTGCAGTCTATAAGAAATGTTTTTTCCCCTTGCAGGCCATAAGGTCCTGCAGATCTCATTATTCCCCACTTCAAAGCTTCAGCACTGCAGGGATTAGTATACAATTTGCCTGTTTCTGTGACCCAATTAACCTAAGGTTCTGGTCACATTAATTAAGGTATTGGCTCTATATGACAGGAATAAAAACATAGATACATCACTTTTCATGTTACTCATAGACCCAAAGTCTGCTCTCAATCAACATTCTCATTTTTTTTTTAGTTTTCATTAACTGACATATTATTGGATGGTAATACTCAAGTGTACATTAATTCAGATGAGAAAAGGGCCAGAAATTGAATTCACTATTGTTGTATGAATGTGGACCACAAGAATTGAATTGTTATTAGACATTGGTGCATGCAGGTAAATATCTATAATGTTCCCTTGATACAGACACATTTTTGGTTCATATACCTTCTGCTGCTGGGATGTGGGATCCTTGTTCAATCACCACCCTGGAGTGTGGGGTCCTGTCATTTTAGTGTGCATGTTGGTGATATCACTGATATCATGGAATTGGTACATCAATATAGATCAATATAAATTTGTGTAAAAAGGGGTAGGCAGGTGCATGGATAAGGATATGTATTTTTTAAATATGACTAGTATCTAATTTGTTGGGAGATCATACAGGTACTATGTCAAAAATGATTTTCATCAAGCACTTAAGTCTTTTGACTTGCACAACTTCTATTATAGCAGGGACCCTAATACATGCTGGGATATCATGTGTGCAATTATGCACACAGAACTAGATAAGACCTGTCCCATAAGGATCATGAGAATTAGACAATACAGACACCTTCCTGGTTCATACACCTTCTGATCCTGGGATGTGGGATCCTTGTTCAGTCACCACCCCGGAGTGTGGGGTCCTGCCATTTTGGTTACACTATATATAAAAATGGGTTGCTGGATGGCTGGTTAGAAATGTTCAATTTGTGACTGCTTCAGAGTGGGGTACCCTTCTCCCGGTACCCTATCACCACCTCCCGGCCTCCTACCACCTCCCTGTGCCTAAGTCTATTCAAATACTACATCTACCATTATACAACACTTTATGAATTATATGGTCAGCCTAAATAGGCTAGGATTTTATACTATAGAAAGTGGAATTTTGCACTGATTTTTCACACACAGCACAATTCTCTTAAGGTCAATTGGGGACATTTTGTTGACACACTTAAACAGTCATAACCCTTCTTTGAAAAGCCTCAGCATGTTAATCATTCGGAATTTAGTATGTGTGGCCACTAAAGTGATAGGGCTAATTGTGTCTTTTTCTTCCCTTTTCTGAGTAAAGGCTAGATAATTATTACATAAATGTTGAGATACTGATAGTGAAAAATGAATAGCCAGGGCAATATAGAGGTGCAGTAAACATAGTCACATCATGTACTTAACTACAACCTAGTACAGAATGTAACAGATAATAACTCGCTCTGATTAACACAGAGTATAATATTTCTGTAGAGGAAGCTATATAGTTTCCCCTTCTGTTATACACACTGCACGAGATATGGGCTTTACAAAATGTAAAGGTCGCATTTCTGTGTAAAGATTGTGCTCAGGATTTACATACTATTTACCTGGCCTTTACATTGAACGATATTTACATACATTTAATTTGTTTGTAAATCTCAAGTAAAAGTGATGTAAATATGTGCAATTGTCACCAAAGTTTGCATTGCATTTTCCATTGGCTTACACCCTTAGTAATGATGATGTGATGGTAGTGTAAATATGTGTAATTGTCACCAAAATATGTATTACATTACTATGGAATTACACACTTTGTAAAGCTGATTTAAAGGTGATGTAAATACATGCACTGACATTTGCGTTCCTTTACCTTGCTAATGCTGGTGTAAAGGTAATGAGAATATGTGTAATTCTCGCCAGAGTTTGCAATGAATCTACTGTTTGCTCACACTCTTCAAAATTCTGCTGTAAAAGTGATATAAATATGTGTAATTTTCAATAGAATTTGCATTGCTTTCACCAATGGGGTACACCCTACCAAATGCTAGTGTAAAAATATTGTAAGTATGTGTAATTCTCAACAGAATGCACAATGTATTTACAGTGTATTTAATCTGTTCATGATCTTCATGCAAAAATACAGTGTCATTACCAAATTTTGAGCAATTGATTTATTCCTATTACATCAAGCTCTTGCAGATGGAGGGGGGAGGGGGGTTTGCTGCTGCTTAAGTTTCATTATTTTCCCAAGTGTTTCCCCTATCTTCTCCCAGTCACTCCCTCATTTCTCTTGGCTGCCCATCACTTTCTCCTGGTCTCTGCTCACCTCCCCCAGCCTCCCTCACCTTCTCCTGGCACCCTATCACCACCTCCCGGCCTCCTATCACCTCCCTGTGCCTAAGTCTATTCAAATACTACATCTACCATTATACAACACTTAATGAATTATATGGTCAGCCTAAATAGGCTAGGATTTTATACTATAGAAAGTGGAATTTTGCGCTGATTTTTCACACACAGCACAAGTCTCTTAAGGTCAAATTGGGGACATTTTGTTGACACACTAGAAATCATGTTTATAACCATTTTTCAAGGTCATCGCTGATGCCCAAGCCCATAGCCTCCCTTTTTTTACTGCTGAAATATTGTTTAGCAGTGATATGTCAAATGATAAAACAAAGTTGACTGTATAAATTCTGCTGCATGGGAGGAGGAGGTGTGGCCATGTCCTCAGTTTGCCTCCACACACTGTGTGGAGGATATCTAAGACAAAGTCTTCTATTTTAACACACATTGTATGGCTTTGTCCTCAGTTTGCCTACACATACTGCATGGAGTATATTTTAGACTAAGTCCCCAGTTTGCCTGTACACATGCTGTGTCTCAGACCAAGTCCTCTTTTTGCATAGACACACTGTGGGGCCATGTCCCCAATTTGTCTACACACAGTGTGTGGACCTTAGCTAATACCACATCCTCTATTGGCATACACTATGTGGCCATGTCCTCAGTTTGCATACACACACTGTGTGGAGTGCAGTCTATAAGAAATGTTTTTCCCCTTGCAGGCCATAAGGTCCTGCAGATCTCATTATTCCCCACTTCAAAGCTTCAGCACTGCAGGGATTAGTATACAATTTGCCTGTTTCTGTGACCCAATTAACCTAAGGTTCTGGTCACATTAATTAAGGTATTGGCTCTATATGACAGGAATAAAAACATAGATACATCACTTTTCATGTTACTCATAGACCCAAAGTCTGCTCTCAATCAACATTCTCATTTTTTTTTTAGTTTTCATTAACTGACATATTATTGGATGGTAATACTCAAGTGTACATTAATTCAGATGAGAAAAGGGCCAGAAATTGAATTCACTATTGTTGTATGAATGTGGACCACAAGAATTGAATTGTTATTAGACATTGGTGCATGCAGGTAAATATCTATAATGTTCCCTTGATACAGACACATTTTTGGTTCATATACCTTCTGCTGCTGGGATGTGTGCTCCTTGTTCAATCACCACCCTGGAGTGTGGGGTCCTGTCATTTTAGTGTGCATGTTGGTGATATCACTGATATCATGGAATTGGTACATCAATATAGATCAATATAAATTTGTGTAAACGGGGTAGGCAGGTGCATGGATAAGGATATGTGTTTTTTAATCCTTTAAGGGCAGAGCAAAAATTGTTGCCCTGGCCATGGGGACGGCCTCTGAAAAAAGTATAGTTCCTAGAGGACGAGCCTTTTTTCAATTCCTATACTAATCCTATATAATGGGCGTCGACTATAGTCGACGCTAGGCCTGCCATGGTGTCGACTATAGTCGATGCTAGCCCTCAATGGGTTAAACATGACTAGTATCTAATTTGTTGGGAGATCATACAGGTACTTTGTCAAAAATTATTTTCATCAAGCACTTAAGTCTTTTGACTTGCACAACTTCTATTATAGCAGGGATCCTAATACATGCTGGGATATCATGTGTGCAATTATGCACACAGAACTAGATAAGACCTGTCCCATAAGTATCATGAGAATTAGACAATACAGACACCTTCCTGGTTCATACACCTTCTGCTCCTGGGATGTGGGATCCTTGTTCAGTCACCACCCTGGAGTGTGGGGTCCTGCCATTTTGGTTACACTATATATAAAAATGGGTTGCTGGATCGCTGGTTAGAAATGTTCAATTTGTGACTGCTTCAGAGTGGGGTACCCTTCTCCCGGTACCCTATCACCACCTCCCGGCCTCCTACCACCTCCCTGTGCCTAAGTCTATTCAAATACTACATCTACCATTATACAACACTTTATGAATTATATGGTCAGCCTAAATAGGCTAGGATTTTATACTATAGAAAGTGGAATTTTGCACTGATTTTTCACACACAGCACAATTCTCTTAAGGTCAATTGGGGACATTTTGTTGACACACTTAAACAGTCATAACCCTTCTTTGAAAAGCCTCAGCATGTTAATCATTCGGAATTTAGTATGTGTGGCCACTAAAGTGATAGGGCTAATTGTGTCTTTTTCTTCCCTTTTCTGAGTAAAGGCTAGATAATCATTACATAAATGTTGAGATACTGATAGTGAAAAATGAATAGCCAGGGCAATATAGAGGTGCAGTAAACATAGTCACATCATGTACTTAACTACAACCTAGTACAGAATGTAACAGATAATAACTCGCTCTGATTAACACAGAGTATAATATTTCTGTAGATGAAGCTATATAGTTTCCCCTTCTGTTATACACACTGCACGAGATATGGGCTTTACAAAATGTAAAGGTCGCATTTCTGTGTAAAGATTGTGCTCAGGATTTACATACTATTTACCTGGCCTTTACATTGAACGATATTTACATACATTTAATTTGTTTGTAAATCTCAAGTAAAAGTGATGTAAATATGTGCAATTGTCACCAAAGTTTGCATTGCATTTTCCATTGGTTTACACCCTTAGTAATGATGATGTGATGGTAGTGTAAATATGTGTAATTGTCACCAAAATATGTATTACATTACTATGGAATTACACTCTTTGTAAAGCTGATTTAAAGGTGATGTAAATACATGCACTGACATTTGCGTTCCTTTACCTTGCTAATGCTGGTGTAAAGGTAATGAGAATATGTGTAATTCTCGCCAGAGTTTGCAATGAATTTACTGTTTGCTCACACTCTTCAAAATTCTGCTGTAAAAGTGATATAAATATGTGTAATTTTCAATAGAATTTGCATTGCTTTCACCAATGGGGTACACCCTACCAAATGCTAGTGTAAAAATATTGTAAGTATGTGTAATTCTCAACAGAATGCACAATGTATTTACAGTGTATTTAATCTGTTCATGATCTTCATGCAAAAATACAGTGTCATTACCAAATTTTGAGCAATTGATTTATTCCTATTACATCAAGCTCTTGCAGATGGAGGGGGGAGGGGGGTTTGCTGCTGCTTAAGTTTCATTATTTTCCCAAGTGTTTCCCCTATCTTCTCCCAGTCACTCCCTCATTTCTCTTGGCTGCCCATCACTTTCTCCTGGTCTCTGCTCACCTCCCCCAGCCTCCCTCACCTTCTCCTGGCACCCTATCACCACCTCCCGGCCTCCTATCACCTCCCTGTGCCTAAGTCTATTCAAATACTACATCTACCATTATACAACACTTAATGAATTATATGGTCAGCCTAAATAGGCTAGGATTTTATACTATAGAAAGTGGAATTTTGCGCTGATTTTTCACACACAGCACAAGTCTCTTAAGGTCAAATTGGGGACAGTTTGTTGACACACTAGAAATCATGTTTATAACCATTTTTCAAGGTCATCGCTGATGCCCAAGCCCATAGCCTCCCTTTTTTTACTGCTGAAATATTGTTTAGCAGTGATATGTCAAATGATAAAACAAAGTTGACTGTATAAATTCTGCTGCATGGGAGGAGGAGGTGTGGCCATGTCCTCAGTTTGCCTCCACACACTGTGTGGAGGATATCTAAGACAAAGTCTTCTATTTTAACACACATTGTATGGCTTTGTCCTCAGTTTGCCTACACATACTGCATGGAGTATATTTTAGACTAAGTCCCCAGTTTGCCTGTACACATGCTGTGTCTCAGACCAAGTCCTCTTTTTGCATAGACACACTGTGGGGCCATGTCCCCAATTTGTCTACACACAGTGTGTGGACCTTAGCTAATACCACATCCTCTATTGGTATACACTATGTGGCCATGTCCTCAGTTTGCATACACACACTGTGTGGAGTGCAGTCTATAAGAAATGTTTTTCCCCTTGCAGGCCATAAGGTCCTGCAGATCTCATTATTCCCCACTTCAAAGCTTCGGCACTGCAGGGATTAGTATACAATTTGCCTGTTTCTGTGACCCAATTAACCTAAGGTTCTGGTCACATTAATTAAGGTATTGGCTCTATATGACAGGAATAAAAACATAAATACATCACTTTTCATGTTACTCATAGACCCAAAGTCTGCTCTCAATCACCATTCTCATTTTTTTTTTTTAGTTTTCATTAACTGACATATTATTGGATGGTAATACTCAAGTGTACATTAATTCAGATGAGAAAAGGGCCAGAAATTGAATTCACTATTGTTGTATGAATGTGGACCACAAGAATTGAATTGTTATTAGACATTGGTGCATGCAGGTAAATATCTATAATGTTCCCTTGATACAGACACATTTTTGGTTCATATACCTTCTGCTGCTGGGATGTGTGCTCCTTGTTCAATCACCACCCTGGAGTGTGGGGTCCTGTCATTTTAGTGTGCATGTTGGTGATATCACTGATATCATGGAATTGGTACATCAATATAGATCAATATAAATTTGTGTAAACGGGGTAGGCAGGTGCATGGATAAGGATATGTGTTTTTTAATCCTTTAAGGGCAGAGCAAAAATTGTTGCCCTGGCCATGGGGACGGCCTCTGAAAAAAGTATAGTTCCTAGAGGACGAGCCTTTTTTCAATTCCTATACTAATCCTATATAATGGGCGTCGACTATAGTCGACGCTAGGCCTGCCATGGTGTCGACTATAGTCGATGCTAGCCCTCAATGGGTTAAACATGACTAGTATCTAATTTGTTGGGAGATCATACAGGTACTTTGTCAAAAATGATTTTCATCAAGCACTTAAGTCTTTTGACTTGCACAACTTCTATTATAGCAGGGATCCTAATACATGCTGGGATATCATGTGTGCAATTATGCACACAGAACTAGATAAGACCTGTCCCATAAGTATCATGAGAATTAGACAATACAGACACCTTCCTGGTTCATACACCTTCTGCTCCTGGGATGTGGGATCCTTGTTCAGTCACCACCCTGGAGTGTGGGGTCCTGCCATTTTGGTTACACTATATATAAAAATGGGTTGCTGGATCGCTGGTTAGAAATGTTCAATTTGTGACTGCTTCAGAGTGGGGTACCTTTCTCCCGGCACCCTATCACCACCTCCCGGCCTCCTACCACCTCCCTGTGCCCAAGTCTATTCAAATACTACATCTACCATTATACAACACCTTATGAATTATATGGTCAGCCTAAATAGGCTAGGATTTTATACTATAGAAAGTGGAATTTTGCACTGATTTTTCACACACAGCACAATTCTCTTAAGGTCAATTGGGGACATTTTGTTGACACACTTAAACAGTCATAACCCTTCTTTGAAAAGCCTCAGCATGTTAATCATTCTGAATTTAGTATGTGTGGCCACTAAAGTGATAGGGCTAATTGTGTCTTTTTCTTCCCTTTTCTGAGTAAAGGCTAGATAATCATTACATAAATGTTGAGATACTGATAGTGAAAAATGAATAGCCAGGTCAATATAGAGGTGCAGTAAACATAGTCATGTCATCTACTTAACTACAACCTAGTACAGAATGTAACAGATAATAACTCGCTCTGATTAACACAGAGTATAATATTTCTGTAGATGAAGCTATATAGTTTCCCCTTCTGTTATACACACCACCCTGGAGTGTGGGGTCCTGCCATTTTGGTTACACTATATATAAAAATGGGTTGCTAGATCGCTGGTTAGAAATGTTCAATTTGTGACTGCTTCAGAGTGGGGTACCCTCGGGGTACCAGATGAAACAAAATTTTCAGGCTATGAAGAAGTGAGGGATGTGCCAGCTAACTTGACATGATATGTTGACATTTAAACAAAAATATTCTAATACTTTAGGGGTGTTTCACTTTGTTTTACTTTCATCTTGATTAGTTCCTGAAACTTTGCTTTTGAGGTGTTCTTTGTTTACTTGTGTAATGGTTCGAATCAATGTCTTGACCAGTTCGAAGTTAAGACCAGACAAGGGATCTCGGGTTAGTGCAACTGGCACGTATTTATTACAGTATATGGTTTACATCTACCTCGAAGTGTACTGCTTAACTGTAATGGAAGCTCAGGTAAAAGTGGTCCGACTCTGTCGACAGCTAGAGCCATACTAATGCCTTCCCCGGCCCCAGGTAGGAGCTGGGACGAGGCGAACAGTGCTGCCACCACCCCGCAGAGACCAGGGGTCGAGGAGACCTCTAGTGACTACCGGTGATGGGCACACCACTCGAGACGCCCTCTCGAGGGAGACGCTCACACTATATCACGATCTACGAGCCCCTACACTACCCCCACCAGAATAAGGAAAGGGGTGTGTAAAAAAATGTATTTAACATTGTGAGAACTTCGTTATTCTAAAAAATAAGGGCTCAAAGTAATAAACGAGAGTTCGAAGTAGAACGTGATATGTTATTTGTGTGACGTCTTAGTATTAGGAGTCGACCACATATAATTATATTAGGTGAAGTAAACATATTTATACACTATGAAACAATGTAGAAGAAAAATATGGGTCGAGACAAGTTCGGAAGAACATGTTTGTACCCGTACATAGAGTATTTAAATGTATGTTATTAATGACATACTATGTTTGTAATTATATATGGTAAAGTGTTACATAACCGGAAAAGAAAAATTTTACAGTTCACGTATGAACCCTATATAATAGTTTTTTTAGCACAGTTTACAGTAACTGTGGGTTTTTTACATTTATAATTATACATATAAATATATACCACTATTAACCTCGAAGTGTGAACACAATTGGTATGTACCTGCGGAATAGTATTAATATTTAAGGTAACAGATCTCGTAGGTTTATAGCACCAATTAGTTTGTTTACCAGTGATAAATAGACATATTTTATGAGATCGAACCTAGTGGATGACGTTAGGGTCGACATTTTAAATAAAACTAATTTTATGCGTAAGGTGAGAGGAATAGTGGTTAATTACATAGTATACAACATGACTTTATAGCAGCCCACCAGTGTAGTGGGTCTGCCGCACAATAATAAATGACTTCAGGGTGTGTTCGGGGTTATCCACTGCTTGTCTGCAGATCCAGTCGGCGAACGCTGTGTGGTGTGCCCTGATCAAGATGGGAAGATGTAGATTCGTCCATTGGGTTTCGTGGGTCTGCATCCGTCCGGACATCCTTCGTGGTTGGGGCACAGTTTGGGTGTTTGAGGATCCCATATAGAGGATAGGGTCGCACCTGTAGTTATCTACATCGAGGCTCACAAGTCTGTCTCCATCACCGTCTCACCGGAGTTGGTTTCCGGATCAGAGTCCAGACTTATCAGGTTATGGACCACTGGGGGTTGGTCAGGGGCTGTGGCCGCAGTGGTCGCCTCGGGGATAGAGGTTAGTGTCTTGGTTGGTCTAGCTGGGGTGGCAGTCGGGGCAGTGGTGGTGGCTTCGGGTTCCCTCCCGGGTCCGGTTGGTGGTGCACCTGCGCTGGCAGAAGGTCTCGGGGTGGACATACTTATGAATCCGAAAGACTCTATGTCTAGCCTCCTGCAGCTTGCCCTGGAGCTTTTCGAACGCACTCTCTGCAGTGCCGTCCCAATCTTTCATGAAGCAGCCGCATACTGCCATGAATCGAACGTCCTGGTGGTCGTATTGGCTTCTCAGTTCCTGAAGCTGCGACTCGTATTTCAGCTTCATGGCCTTAGCCTCGTTTTCACGCTGGAGCGAGGCCCGAAGCTGGTCTCTCGCCTGTCCTTGCATGTCCTGTGAGATCCAGGTTATTTCCCATGGCTGGATCTCATGCAGACATTCGAACACACCTTCGGTCATGCCTGGAAGGTATCCTGCGGCCTGGTTGATGTGCCTCTCTTGCCACGCCTGGAAGACGTCGGCCTGAATATCACAGGATTCCTGTGTCCGTTTTTTTATGTAATCATCGGGGTCCTCCAGTTCGAAGTTAGATTTCACCAAATGTAGCACATTGGTGGTCCTCATGTTTCTTACTGGAGGCGTCGGTACAGGGGTCGTGTGCATGTCTGAACCACTCTTGTAATTGGAGCTCGAGGTGGCAGTAGCACTCGGGGATGGTTCGGGTTGGTTTTCTCCATAGGCCGTTGGTGGGACTACCACAGGGCTTTGGCAGAAAAACATGTAGCATCGTGCGTACACGTCAGACAAGCTGTCTGCCACCCACAGGAACCATGAATAGGTTAGTAATACCCATCGTGGTCGTATTTTGAATCATGGCCGAGGTATCTGAACCTCCAAACATATAACAAGACACGTAAACAGGACTGTACACTCGTTGTGATTTCGGAACATTAAGTAACGGCAGTCCACCCCTCACCTCTCTTTCTTTGTTTTTCAACCAAGAATCTTGAGAAGGTCCGGTGGAAGGTGCTAACGTTTTCCCCCTACCTCGGATTCTCCATTCCGCCGAGACAATTTTAACACGATTAGGTTTTAAATTCGTGTCAGCGTCGACCTTCTTGGGTCGTCCTCTCTTTGGCTTTTTCTCAACTGCTATTTTGCAAGGTCGGCCTCTTTTTCTCTTTGGGGCCATTCCCTTCAATTTCCTTGATAGCTCATTAGTTTTCTCGTCCCTCTGTTCATTCATCTGTTTGGAAATTTCCTCACACTCGGAGTTGGCGGCATCCCGTCCCCTCCATTTCCTTAATCTACACACGTTAGACTTATTCATTTGGCCTGTGGCCAGACTCATAAGCATAACCATGCTCTCAGATATAATTCAGGTGACCATGTGAGGTCCATCCCAGCTCGAGATTAATTTCTTGCACCTTAAAGGTTCATGTATCCTAAACACTCGGTCACCCACGCTAAACTGGCATGGCTTCAGGTGGGTATCATACCCAATTTTCTGCCAATTCGCGTTCTTTAATAGCTCATTTCGAACTACTTCATAAGCTCTCTTAAATTGATCTCGTAGAGATTCTACAAACATCACCGTACATGGGGCTTTGGGGATCACCCCTATAACACCATATACGAGATCTGCAGGCATTATAATATCTTCCCCGAATACTAATAGATTGGGGGAACAGTTCGTTGCAGCGTGTACAGTACTGTTATAAGCATGTACTACACATGGAGGGGACGGGATGCCGCCCAGTCGTCTTGGCAAGAATTTACCAAGGGTTTGAGGACTTGTATCAATGTTCGATTGAATCTTTCTACTTGACCATCAGACTGGGGTCTGTATGGATTAGTTTGAGTTTTACAAATGGCCAAATAGTGGCACATTTCTTGCCATAGGTTGGACTCGAATTCTCGTCCTTGGTCACTGTGCATCATTAATGGTGCACCTAGGTGTAGAACCCATCCTTTCATGAAGGCGCTAGCGCAGGTGGCTGCCTTGTGGTCAGGTAAAGGATATACTCGAGTGTACTTAGTATAGTAGTCAGTCACTACCATCATACAGGTGTTTCCCCGAGGTGTGGGTTCGATTCCACTGATGATGTCAATTGCTACTCGGGCAAAACGAACGCCGAATAGCTCTTGCACCAGAGGCATCTTTCCCATTCCAGAACCGGGCTTATTCTTACCGCATTCGGGGCAAGTCATTACCCATCTTATGATGTCGTTGTGCATCCCTGGCCAGTAGTATCTTCTGGCTAGGCGTTCTAAAGTTCTCTTCTTCCCGAAGTGTCCACTAGTTTTATGTCCGTGGCAATAAAACATAATGTCTCATCTTAGTGACATGGGTATCACTATCTGTAGGACCTTGTCCTTAGTAGGACAGGTTTTCCATCGACACAACCGTCTCTAACCTGTAGCTCGGTCCATTGGGCTAGAAATTTTTCGAGTTTCTCTGTCTTCGAGGGATAATGCCGGCCGTTCGGGCTTGGCATTCCTATTCAGGAAGGAAATCACTCTCTTGATAGCGAGATCGTTTTGTTGGAAATGTTGGATGGTTTCTTCTGGCCATTCTATAACATTTTCCATGCTGGCGCTAGGTAGCGGTTTGGACTCTCTAGTTCGAACCGTTGCAACTACTGCGTTGTGGGCCCCACAATCATCACAATCGATTTTCTGGCACTTTCTAAAAGGCCTCCGGGATAGGGCGTCCGCATTAATATGCTTCGAACCCGGTCGATGTTGGATCTGGCTATGCTCCAACCCAAATTCTGACAGGTGTGCCAGCCAACGGCCAATCATTCCTTCAGCGTCCTTAAAATTATGTAGCCACCTCAGGGACGAGTGGTCAGTTCGAAGAGTAAAATCGGTACCCCATAGGAAGTGTCGAAACCTTTTGGTATACACCACCACAGCCAGCAACTCACGTTTGGTGCAGTAGTTTCGTTGTGCCCTATTCAAAGTGTTACTAGCAAAGGCGATTGGTACTTCAACCCCGTCCTGGACCTGCGACAGGGCTGCACCAATACCAGGTCTAAGCTAAAGTATAGAAATGACCCTGGGTGAATTTTTACCCGGAGTCATTTTTGACCCTGCCCCCCACCATCCCCCCACTTACCCTACTTGAAGAATTTTCACCCCATAGTCATTTTTGACCCTGGGTCATTTTTGACCCAGAGTCATTTATGACCCTCTCCCCCACCCCTCCCCTTCCCCCTCTCTCTGCCTTATCAGTTGACCTAGATAAGTGGCCTCCCCCTATACTGACTTTCAGTTATGAATGGGCAGCAGATTAAGTTTCAAATTGTGTTTTCTCAACTGCTATAGTTCATATCCAAAAGTTGTTTTAGATTTAACTAGGATACATATTGGTCTTTCTAGTGATGTATGATTGATCAATCTCAAATGTGATACAAACTTATCATTTGCATTATTGTCAGCCCAGAGAGCTATTTTCCCTCATACCCACTGCAATAATTAAAACAGAATGCAAAATAAGATGGCTAAAAAGTAGTTTGGTGTTCTAGACTACCATTATCAATCCTCCTCTTTTCATATATAATGGTTTTATGATGGATAGATAAAGAAAAATGACCCCAAAAAGCAAATTAAAATTGCTTTTTCCATAACAAACAAGGCAGGGTCATTTTTCACCCTGGGTCATTTTTCACCCAGGATCATTTTTGGGGTTTTACAGAACCTGAATACTATCGTTGCTAGTGTCAGTGTCCAGTATGAAATGGTCATCCGCAGTTGGATATTTCAATACTGGCGTGTTAGCGAACAAATGTTTTATTTGCTCAAAGGCTGCATCTTGTTCCTCTCCCCAGGGAAAACGTTCCTTTGCTCGACCTGGGGTCCAATGTGCTAGCATTTGCAAGGGGTAGCTCACTTTAGAATAGTTCGGGAGGAAGTCTCGATAATATCAACAGAACCCGAGGAAGGATCTTACTTTCTTCGCACTTATGGGCTTCTGCCATTCGGACACTGTTCGGAGTTTTTCAGGGTCGGCTTTTACGCCGTCAGGAGTTATTATGCGACCAAGATATGTAATAGATGATTTAGATAAATTACATTTCTTAGCTTTTAACTTCAGACCATTTGATAGTATTCTCTTCAAGACTAAATCGAGGTTGTTCATGCAATCCTCGAAAGTCTTTCCAAACACTATAACATCGTCGAGGTACACCAAACAACTCTTCCAAAGAAGGTCGCTTAGCATTTCCTCCATCATAGCTTCGAAAGTGGCTGGTGCATTACACAGCCCAAAAGGTAAAACATTGTATTGGAATAAACCCATATGGCTTGAGAAAGCTGTTTTCTCCATGTCCTTAGGGTCCATCCCGATCTGCCAATACCTGGACTGAAGGTCCAGGGTACAGAAGTATTTGTTTCCTCCTAACGAGTCTAAGGTCTCATCTATCCTTGGTAAGGGATAGGAGTTCTTTTTTGTTAAGCCATTCAGCTTCCTGTAATCGATGCAAAATCGAATAGACCCATCCTTCTTCGTGGTCATGCACACGGGGCTGGACCAGGGACTCGTGCTAGGCACAATAACCCCTTTTTCCAGGTGTTCGAGGATTTGTTTCTCAGCCTCCACTTTCTTTTTAAGTGGTAATCTCCTATAAGGTATTTTAAATGGCTTCGAATCTCCGGTGTCGATCGTGTGCAACACCTTGCTAGTGCGGCCTACCGAGCCCCCAGGTTTCCCGAAGGCATCGTGGAAGGTAGCAAGCAAAGCTCAAAGTCTTTCTTTCTCTGAATTTTTCCTCAGGGAAGAATCATCAACTAATTTTCTTAAATCATCTGGTAATCCTCGAGCTGCGTCCTCAGGTAACTCATTTCGAAATTGAGCTTCCGAGACATGTTTGGTCAGGAACATAGCACCAATCTTCTAATTTTTTCTCAAGTACACAGGTTTTAGTCCTCTGTTCATGATCGGGACTACCGTCCACGATCCGTTTCCCACCAGAGTGTCAACAGAATCTAGCTGTAAACTAGATAATACTTCAGAATTAGGTTCAAAGACAGCGTTCGAACCTCGAAAAGCATTGTTCGAGGAACACAAAACGTCACAATTCATTCCAGATGGAATTTTCACAGTCTGTACCATGGTGGCTACCGAGGATACATGTCTCAATATGCATGGGATCTCGCAATTGCACGGTTGCCGGATCTTCAGCATCCCGAACCGGGGATCCAACACAGCACCGTACAAGCTTGCGAAATCCAAACCGATTATTCCATCGTCACTTATGTCGGCTATGGTAGGGCTCATTACATACTCGTAGCCCCCCATTCCGATCTGTATGAACGTCTTACCAAAAGTCTGCATCTGGCTACCGTCGGCCGTGCAAGCATTAACACCAACAGGTAGTATTTTATGGTTGCCGGACACCAGATTGAAGAATTTTCTCGAGACACACGAATGGCTGGCACCTGTGTCAATCAAAAATTCTCCAGTCCGCCCCTTCACCGATACAGCGGTATACCATCGTTTCCCCCCCCAAAGGTGAGGAGTTCTGTGCAAATCGGAGTTGTTCCTGAGAGTCACCGATCTCCCATCCGAGACCCTTCAGGAAGGTTACACACAGATGGTTCGGGGGGAGGTGTGCCCCACTCACACGCGTCAACTCTTCAACCCAACCTCCCTCTTCTTCGACGTAGGATTGCTCCCTCGGGTTCCAACCTTCCTCTGTCCCTACCCCGTCGAAGTCCCCGGCTCTGACTGGGGTGAGAGAATCCTTCTCACATACCAGTCTCCCAGAGGGTATTGACTCCTGTACTAGCTCGGATTCACCAGTGGTGGCATTTTGGCAGATTTTCGAATCACGGATCACATCCTTTGCCACAGATGCGACCCTCTTTGGTTTACTCCTCCTTCTTCTCTTCCACATAATTAACTCCGGATAGCACAGGCTTCGGGGCTGTACACTG
This sequence comes from Acholoe squamosa, assembly GCA_949317995.1. Lineage (NCBI taxonomy): Eukaryota > Metazoa > Annelida > Polychaeta > Phyllodocida > Polynoidae > Acholoe > Acholoe squamosa. The sequence goes on from OX439041.1 coordinate 13,746,822, forward strand.
TGAGCGTAATGCCCCATTTCTTGACAACGGTAACAGCGTAGTCTGCTCCGGTCCACTCTCCGTTGTTCAGGTCTGGCATACACAGTTTCAGCAAAAGTTTTCATAAAATCCTCCATCATTTTCTTCATATCCAGAGGTTCAGGTGGAGCAGGGGCTCTCGATAGAGGTGGTCTTGGGGGCCGACTAACAGCCATTTCAGTAGTTCGACTGTCTGGGGTGGGTCTTGTTTCCCCTCGAGCTTAATTAGCGCTTCGGTTATATATCTGTCGAGGAATATACTTGCACTTGACGTCTTTCTTTACCTGTACTGCAGAGATAGTACCGTCCTCCTCCTCGATCTCGATGATCTCGAAGTCATTGTCGGTTGTTTCAGTGTATGTCGGTTGGTGTATTCCCGACATGGAAGCCGTACTGGTATTAGTACTCGCACAAACCTTGGTATTCGAGGTTTTCATCTCTACTTTTCCCGCCATGAGGGTCTTCTTTACTGTCCAGCACTCAATCCCTTCAAAAAGGTCCATCAGGGTAGGATTTCTCCCTTTCCAAGCATCTAAAGCTGCTTGCTGCTGATCTTCATCTTGAAGTCCACTTACGAATTGTGGCAACAAGTCGTTCAGGAAATATTTATCAGAAGGATTGGTTCCCAGCCGCGCCCTCTGTAACAGGGATTTCAACTCATACCCGAAGGCTCGAAATGATTCTTGTGGTTTCTGCATTCGCTTCTTGAAGAGCATAAAAGGGTCTTCACTCACTAAATTGTACAGCAAAATGCTGGCAATCTCGACTAGCTGTTGGAAAGTACCCCTCTCGAAGTATACTTCGTTCCACTTTTCAACGGCTATCCGGCCTGGGCCATGTTTCAGACACCTGATCAGGTGAGGTAGTGCCTCCTCGGGAGTCCATGCATTGCACCTTGTATCATCAGTGAAGTTCGAGAACCATTCTTTCCAGGTTTTTACACCCTCGTAACTCTTAGGCAGGATGGCTTGCCGCCTAGCTGCGTTATTTGTGCGTACCAATTTTTTACATTGGTTGACGCTCCACTCTCGGATGGTCTCCTCACTGTGTGCAGTGTTTGAAGTATTGGCTGACTGATTCAGCATGTCTTCTAACACACTGCTTCGGGATCTGCACCTCAAAGTTCCTCCCGTGGCACCTCCAGCCCCTGGAGGGGGTGCAGTTGGTCCTCGGGTAGAACTTGATGCACTACCCCCTACCGCATCTTGGTTCCCTGTGCCCAAAGGTTCGGAATCATCTACAGAATTGTCATCAATTGCCACTCAAAGTGGCCCTCCTGTCCACATGCAGTATTGGGTTTGTTCTCTTTATGTGGTAAGTCAGTGGCGACACTGAATCTTATCTGAATCTTATTTTTCAGGTTCAGTTTGTCTGGGTTCATGTGTGGGGTCATAGACGCCATCGTTCCGAACATGGACATCGGCATTATCATTTATGAATGGATCGTAACGATCTGGCTTCTTTTAAGCTTCGGCTGGTGTTGATGTCGCCAAAGGTTTAGTTCCTTTTATGAAAGTAGCGTCGGAAGGTATGTCATTATTAGTCATTTCCTGGTGGTAAAGTATATCTAGTTGTGTTACTGATACACTTGTGTCCGTTTCGAATGATTTATCTTCTTCCTCGGGGCATGTTCTGGCAGTTTGATCACTGTTCTCTATTCCCGACACATATGTATCAAGAGCTGTCTTTCGTTTTGTCAGGTTGGCTATTTCGAGGCATAGTTCTTGTTGCTTCAAGAATAGATCTTGATTGCTATCTTTCATGGACTCCTTTACATCCTCGTTTTTCAAGATGCATTGATCTCGGATCTCTAGCAGCTTATTTGCCTCGTATTTATACTGTTCCATTTCGGCTCTTATTTGCTCAGCCTCTTTTTTTAGTTCGAAATTCTTGATGGTGGAAGTAGCTTCCTGTTCCTCTAGATCAACTTTTTGTCTAAGTTTTTCATTTTCCCACTCAGCTTTAGCAAGTTCGAGTTTCCTTTGGATGACATATGTCTGTCGTTCGAGGTCACGATTGATTTGCTCTTTTAATCATTTATCGGTTTCATACTGGTGACATTGTTTCTCCAGATTCCTATGTCTCAGAACTTTTTGTTCGGAGTGTTCTAACTTTGGTAAACCTTGGTATAGGCGAACTTTATTCATGGCATCGACGCTCAACTTGGCCTGTTCGCGCAAGTATTCTGCTGCTGACTCAGTGATTTTCTTCAAAACTCCTATGTCGAATATCGAGACGTCTACGTCATCTAAGGATCGACGGGGGTTCGCTGTTCTCGTTTCTGCTCGAGCCGAGGCTGCTCGTTGAGCATCCAGAGTCATCATCATAATTGGTGTCGATCTTTCTGTGGAATCGGTACTTAATCTGTACGTATAATTCATGACTGGAGTGGGCATCTCTTCGGATTTGAGGTCTCGAACTACCTTCTCTACCTTGGGTTCAATTTTAGAGGTATACCCCTTCATTTGGATTCGGGTTAAATTGTCGGCATGAGTAGTGTCATTCGATGTGGATCCCAAGATACTCGATCTTTCATCTCGAGATCCATCGTGCTCGTGTGCGGCATCCAGGGCCGCGCACTAACACCAAGAACTGGTCACGGCACCAGTGTAATGGTTCGAATCAATGTCTTGACCAGTTCAAAGTAAAGACCAGACAAGGGATCTCGGGTTAATGCAACTGGCACATATTTATTACGGTATATGGTTTACATCTACCTGGAAGTGTACTGCTTAACTGTAATGTAAGCTCCGTCGACAGCTAGAGCCAGACTAACGCCTTCCCCGGCCCCAGGTAGGAGCTGAGACGAGGCGAACAGTGCTGCCACCACCCCACAGAGACCAGGGGTCGAGGAGACCTCTAGCGACTACCGGTGATGGGCACACCGCTCGAGACGCCCTCTCGAGGGAGACGCTCACACTATATCACGATCTACGAGCCCCTACACTTGCTTGGTAAATCGTTTTATAACCTCAAAAGTCGCCAGTAAATCTGCAATGGTCGCCATATTGGATCTTGGTTCAGAGATATCGGCACACTTCTAGTGGTTATTGATAAGGGAAATCTCCCTACGACTGCAGATCTAAATGGTACTCCCCATGGCTTCAGGTCATATGTTAAGATCTGACTGGTAGTTTCAGAGAGACTTTAAAAATGTACCTCTGAAAGGATCTGCTTGGAGATTGCTAGATTTTTTTGACGTTGCTATTATCATGCGCCACTAAATTATGCAACTGTAATGTAAAACACCAGGGGGCAGCATCTTCAGTTGAGATGCTCTGAGGGATGCCCCCTCGTAGTCCCTTTCCTCCAAAATTTGCCCTTAACCAAACTATGTTCTAGAAGCTCACTCTATACTGCTCTGGTATTATAAGGGGGTGCCCAAAAGAGCTCCATGCACCATGGCAATTGGCTGGCTGTATGGTCCCAGTCTTTAACATATTGTCCACTTAAGCCCAGAAATGAGGGACAGGCAACTAGAAGGCTATCCCAAGATGTGCGTCAGATGTGTCCAACTATTAGCCTGATGCCATTCACCCATCCTGCCTCCTGAGAATGTGCCCAGGCAACTGACTAGATAGTGTATACCTCCAACTGCCTAAGTTGGTAAGGCATGCCAGTAAACGGAGGGAGAGAATTTGAGGATAGACAAAGGCTCAAAGACATATAAGGTGGGGGCAGAAGAGCCAGCTTAGTTGATCTATCCTAGGAGGGAATAGTCATATAGCAACCAGTAGTGAGGGATAATTCAAAGAGTCACCTGAAAAGCACACTACCCCAGCAGGGAGCCACAGAACAGACAAATGAGGAGCATTCAGAAAAGTTTGCGAAAACTGCAGGAGGAATACTAAGGAGGCTGCTGATAACTTAGAGGTAGAGGTTAGAGGTAAACCACTAGAAGCTGGGTGGTCAGTTGTTGCACAGCAGTCTTTGCTGAAAAAAGTCCTGGTGAAGGTCGAGATTCAATGGGCCTGGACCCCCTGGCTGGACCAGGAGCTGGAGCAGAACATGGCCTTCTCAATCATTCCAAATCAATTTTGTCAACCATCACCATTTCAACATCAGATCAACAGTTGACATATCGATGCTGAAATATTGTTTACATTTCAACATTGATTCAACATTGATCTGTCATGTCAAATCAATGATACCGATTTCAATGTTGATTCAACATTAACATGTCCACAAAGAATTGCCTAACTACTACATGTATCAGTGTTATTTCAACTTTTGAAACAATATTGAATCAACATAGAAACACAAATGTTGAATCAGCACTTATGATTTGATGTTGAATCACAGTTGATTTGATTATGTTGTGTCAACTTTCAAATTCGATAATATCTAAACCAAGAATCAACTGTTCATCTGCAAAAATTGTTTCAATGTTGAATCAACATTAATGTGCCCACTGGGTCCTTCGATGCTGAGCTGCAGTATCATATGAGCAAGTGGCTAATCAGTGTGCTAGGTTGCAGTGCATGTGTTCACCTTTAGGAGAGGTCCTACTCTGACAAGGTGCGGGGAGAGACCACTCCTGACCAGTGGTGTAGAACATTAATCAAAACTGATCGATCAACCCTGATTAACCAGTATCCTACACTGATTTACAAAGGTAAATAGAATTACTCTGCAATAGAATTACTCTAAAACAAAGTTGACTATATAAATTCTGCTGCGTGGGAGGGGGAGGTGTGGCCATGTCCTCAGTTTGCTTCCACACACTGTGTGGAGTATATCTTAGACTACGTCCCAAGTTTGCCTATACATGCTGTGTCTCAGACTAAGTCTTCTATTTTTAACACACATTGTATGGCTTTGTCCTCAGTTTAACTACACATACTGCATGGAGTATATCTAAGACTAAGTCCCCAGTTTGCCTACACATGTTGTGTCTCAGACCAAGTCCTCTTTTTGCATAGACACACTGTGGGGCCATGTCCCCAATTTGTCTACACACACTGTATGGACCTTAACTAAGACCAAGTCCTCTATTGGCATACACTATATGGCCGTGTTCTCAGTTTGCATACACACACTGTGTGGAGTGCAGTCTATAAGAAAAGTTTTTCCACTCGCAGGCCATTTGGTCCTGAAGATCTCATCGTTCCCCAGGACTGAATACCTCAAGATTATTTTTGTTGAGAAATGAATAATAAAAAAACAGCATTAAATAACTATTTTAACCATTTAACTCTTCAAAATTTAAATAAAAGTAACTGCTTTTGTTTTAGGCGGTAAAAACCTTAATAATGGTCCGATTTGCATGCCGTAAAAAACAAAATGTAGCCCAAAGTCCCATAAATACAGCCAGACATTCCAAATGTCTGACAAGTTTTTGTATTGACTGGGAGTGTATCCAAGACCATGTCCTCTATTTGCATACACACACTGTGTGGCCATGTCTTCAGTTTGCCTACACAAACTGTGTGCAGTGTATCTAACGCCATGTCCTCTATTTGCATACACACACTGTGTGGGAATGTCCTCAATTTGCCTACACACACTGTGTGGAATGAATCTAAGACCAAGTCCTCTATTTGCCAACACACACAGTGTGATCATGTCCTCAGTCTGCCTACACACACTGTGTGGAGTGTATCTAAGGCCAAGTCCTCTATTTGCCTACACACACTGTGTGGCCATGTCCTCAGTTTGCCTACACACACTGTGTGGAGTGTATCTAAGGCCAAGTCCTCTATTTGCCTACACACACTGTGTGGCCATGTCATCAGTTTGCCTACACACAGTGTGCAGGTGTGTGAAGTGTATCTAAGACCAAGTCCTCTATTTGCATACACACACTGTGTGGAGTGTATCTTAGACCAAGTCCTCTATTTGCCTACACACACTGTGTGGTCATGTCCTCAGTTTGCCTACACACACTGTGTGGAGTGTATCTAAGACCAAGTCCTCTATTTGCATACACACACTCTGTGGAGTATATCTAAGGCCAAGTCCTCTATTTGCCTACACACACTGTGTGGTCATGTCCTCAGCTTGCCTACACACAGTATGTGGAGTGTATCTAAGGCCAAGTCCTCTATTTGCCAACACACACAGTGTGGTCATGTCCTCAGTTTGCCTACACACAGTGTGTGGAGTGTATCTAAGACCAAGTCCTCTATTTGCATATACACACTGTTTGGCCATGTCCTCAGCTTGCCTACACACACTGTGTGGAGTGTATCTAAGACCAAGTCCTCTATTTGCATACACACACTGTGTCGAGTGTATCTTATACCAAGTCCTCTATTTGCCTACACACACTGTGTGGTCGTGTCCTCAGTTTGCCTACACACACTGTGTGGAGTGAATCTAAAACCAAGTCCTCTATTTGCATACACACACTGTGTGGAGTGTATCTTATACGAAGTCCTCTATTTGCCTACACACACTGTGTGGTCGTGTCCTCAGTTTGCCTACACACACTGTGTGGAGTGTATCTAAGATCAAGTCCTCTATTTGCATACACACACTGTGTGGAGTGTATCTTATACCAAGTCCTCTATTTGCCTACACACACTGTGTGGTCATGTCCTCAGCTTGCCTACACACAGTGTGTGAAGTGTATCTAAAACTATATCCTCTATTTGCATATACACACTGTGTGGAGTGTATCTTAGACCAAGTTCTCTATTTGCCTACACACACTGTGTGGCCATGTCCTCAGTTTGCCTACACACACTGTGTGGAGTGAATCTACGACCAAGTCCTCTATTTGCCAACACACACAGTGTGGTCATGTCCTCAGTTTGCCTACACACACTGTGTGGAGTGTATCTAAGACCAAGTCCTCTATTTGCATACTCATTCTGTGTACTAATGTCCCCAGTTTGCCTACACACACTGTGTGGAGTGTATCTAAGCCAAGTCCTCTATTTGCATACACACAATGTGTGGTCATGTCCTCGGTTTGCCTAAACACTGTGTGGAGTTTGAGTCCTCAATTCGTTTGAGCACACAGCTAGAAGATGATGTCTTGTCCTTGTTTAAATGTGTCTATTCTTCGTAAATAGACTGAATGCTCTTGTATAGGGGTAGAAAAGTATCAAGACCTTAGTTTGTTTACACTCTTTGCATTTGACCATACCCAAGAGAAAGTCCCTTAGGCATCAGTTTGCAAGCACACACTGTGAAGTCATGTCCTCACTTTGTAGACACACAGGGTCTATTAAGGAAATTCCTCAGTTTGCAGGCACACAGATTCAATGTCTGGCTCAAATTTGTGACAATTTTTATGCAAATACACTGGATTAATCCCTAAGAGGTCAAAAATGGCAATAAAGCTAATTAGGCAATACACCCAGATCACTGGGTGAACTGGGGACACACAGATCTCTCAGTGTGCAAAACAAATTGGGGACTTTTACACACAGGCAAAAATTCACAAAAAATAGCTCTTACTTTTTACACACAGCACAAGTTGCTCCGGGCCAAATTGGGGACATTTTGTTGACACACTAGAAATCATGTTCATAACCATTTTTCAAGGTCATTTGTGATACCCAAACCCATTGCCCCCCTTTTCTCAAGGTCATGCGAAGTGAGCCGTCCCCGGTTCGCAAGATGTCCCCAGTTTGTAGGTGTGTGTTCCCATGAATGTCCCCAATTTGCTGGTTACACCAACTCACACACACACACACACACACCCACACACACACACACACACACATCCCCACAATTGGTCCTTGTGAGGTAAATTCCTTGTGAGGTACCCTTATGAGGTACCTCCATTTACGGGGAGAGAAGCACCTTATGAGGTTGGCCTTATGAGGTACTTTTCAGGTACCTCATAAGGTACTTTCAAAGTACCTCGTAAGGACACACTGTGAAACTGTATGTGTGTACATCATAAGGACTCTGTGTGTAACTGTGTGTGTACCTCAAAGGAAGGTACAGTGTAACTGTGTCTGTGTACCTGACAAGGCTAACATCAGAGTACCTCATAAGGACCCATGTGTGTGTACCTCATAAAGAAACAATGTAACTGTGTGTGTACCTCATAAGAACACTCTGTGTAACTGTGTGTACCTCATAAGGCTAAAATCTGGGGGACACTGCACAACATTATAGTGTTGCTCATGACCCTTATGACTAGAATAATCATCAGGAGCGACCCACTACTGGTCAGTATAATCAGCCCCTAATATGTAAAAATAAAAAGTGGCCACTAATATTGGTTTCTATTTAGCTACATGTACCCCACAGTGTTCTCCAGTTAAAAAGGTCACACTATGTTGTAGTCTTGAATAGACAACTCTGAAATGATGTCCTGCTCTAGGGCACAGGCGCAGCACTTAAACAGTCATAAGCCTTCTTTGAAAAGCCTAAGCACATTCTGAATTTAGTATGTGTGGCCACTAAAGTAAAAAAGGGTTAATTGTGTATTTTTCTTCCCTTTTCTGAGTAAAGGCTAGACAATCATTACATAAATGTTGAGATACTGAAAGTGAAAGATAAATAGCCAGGTCAAAATATACAGGTGCAGTAAACATAGTTAGGTCATGTACTTAACTACAACATAGTACAGAATGTAACAGATAATAACTCGCTCTGATTCAAAAATTATTTCTGTAGATGAAGCTATATAGTTACCCCTTCTGTTATACATAGTACATCGAGTCTCATTCTATACAGGTTAATTACCCTAAGTTAATTACCAGACTATACTTTCAATACCTGTTTGGCACATTTGTCTGAAAACAGACCATCATCTCTTAATTGTGTCTTTTTTTCCTTTTCAAAAAGCTAGATAATCATCCAATAAATGTTAAGATACTGCAAGTGAAAGATGAACAGCCAAAGAGATAACTAAGGTGTAACGATTTTGGGGGCTTAATTAATTGTAGATTTTGATCTCTTATGTACAGATTAATAATTGGCCTAGCTTAACCCCATGCGGGGGAATGGATAGATGGATGTAAATATGAAGGTAAAACAAGTACACAGTCAAATATAGTTCATATAATATATTATCAAACCAAATACAGATACAATAGTAATAGAATATAGTAGTCACCAGTCAGCAATATATGGGCAGATCCACTGAGCAATGTCTGGGCCTATTTTGAGAGGATTTTAGCTTTGAGGAGCTACAGTCATAAATGTAGACCACTATTCTTCATTATATTAGTAACATCTGATAGAAAACATCTTGAGCTTTAAGTACAGGGCAAATTCATGTATATCAGCCTATAATTTGACGCGTTACGGAGGCTCGAAGTTGGACAATACACCAAAAATGCCCTTTTTTGTCCAATTTTTCACCATTCCCACCTATATATTTTTAAGCTAGGCAGTATTAGAGTGTGATAAACCTAATTTGCCTTTGGTGAGAGGTCATAGCTATCTATTAAAAACACTTTGGCAATGTCCCTTCCTCAACTGTCTTTCACACATGTGTTATAATATCAAACTGTGAGTTTTGATGGTAAATAAATGAAAGTGCTGGTCTGCTGCAGATATGAGCTAGGTCTCATAAACCAAAATTCAACTCCCCAAAATGTAACGTATGTGAGGTACACTTTTATTTGTATGTAGGCTATCTAAATAAATGGTTCTTTATTTCTAGTCTTTTCTAGTGTAGTATGTATATGAATTGAATGATTGAAACAAAAATCACGTCTCAAGTCTGCATAGTAAGGCCACAGAGGGGGTCTTTTGGTATCGGTGTGGAAATCCTCACATACGTAACGAAAATATGTGGAGGAGAAAAGAAATGTTTCCTGTTGCCCTGGCAGGAATGACCAAACACTGGAAGTCACTCAGAGGATCTCAAATTAGCTAAGCTCACAGTCTACTGTGATTTTGCAGCTCCATTTACACTGAAATTTCTCAAAAAGGTAAGGATTTTTAATCAGATTCTCATAAAGTAGTGTGTGTTATATATGTGAGGGTCTGCAATTGTCTTAGATTGCATGGAAATGATGTATTTTGGGTTATATTTCCCTCTGATTGAAAGTCCCAAGCCCTAGACTGGCCATAGCAGCTTGGTGATGCCATTTAATTTGGCCAGGAAGCCCCATACTCTTTAAGGCTTTATTTTTTCTCACATACGTAACGTTTTCACTGCGGAATGGAAATTGCCCTTCCTGAGCTACTCTTGCTGTATATTTATCCCCAAATCATTATTATTTGTTGAAATTAGGGCCTACCTTTACTGCTAGGGCTCAATAGGTCCAGTTTGGATATTTTGATATGACACCTCAGCCTGTCTGGGGTGAGAAGTGTTGATTATTTTTCGAAGTTTTCACCTCCCATACCCTAAAAGTGCATTATTTTGGGAGATTACCTGCTCTTACCATTGTTTATTTACTCCTAGACCTACAATCAATCATTTCAGTACATATAACCTCTCTTTTGGTATGTACTTTGCCAGCAGTATTCATTTTCCCCCCCTCCTCAGCATTTCGTTATGTATGTGAGGTGTTTACTATATGTGTTGCACCAGACACCTCCAAATAGAATTTTTGAAATAAATTGGTTGATAATCTTATAAAAGTGTCCCCATCTAATATCCTGGATAGAATTAATGCACTTACCATTTAAATTTTTGCAAGTTTCCCACAAATTTGAAAATGTTACCTATGAGAGGTTTTGTTCATTTTGGTTACAATGTGTACTTCAGACCCACCCAGGGGCCTGTCTTTCCTTATGTTTAAAAATATAGTTATATACGGACTCTTAAATAGGGATTTATGGCGGACAATTAATAAATACATTACAAAAAAGTGTTCCGGCACCCGTCCATATATTTTCAGCTTTATTTCCTAACATACGGACACATACGGGGGTACACATACGGACGTCCGTATGTTCCCTCCCTATCTTTATATATGTGTCCGTATGTTGTCTCACATACCTTAAATACCGGGGAAACCCCATGGGTATCCTCGGGGTTCCCGTATGTCACGTGGTCTGACGTCATGTACATGCGGAAAATCCCTTTCGGTCGCCATTTGCAAAAAAACCTTACCCAAGCACGATGTCTTCTTTCGAGGTAAGTTAATCGATGATTTTAATTCAAAACAGGGGTTTTAAGTGAAGCTATGTCTAACAGAAGAAGTACAGCTTAACTCTTTTTCGTCCTGGGTGTTCACATCTCTTTCTTTCTTACTTTAAAGCCTGTTCTAACTACCAACTTGCTATATCCTGTCTGTTTTGTTTTTTTTTGTACCGGTTCTGAAGTAGAGGGAAAGGCTTTTATTTTTTTTATATTCAACGCGAGTTTTCCAGCAGGCATGTCAGTCTTCATGTTCTTGTTGGACATCATATGTTATCTCGTCTCCAAGGTCGTATATTTAATTAAAAAGCACTCTTCTTAGGTGAATTTAAATTACTAAGGAATTTCTGTTTTACTGTTCTTTCACAATCACTCAGAGTTCATTCTTTCTCTTTTTTTCAGGGAGAAGAGGAAGATGGGGATTTCCTCTCCCCCGAGATGTTCGAAGGGGATGGAGGCCAACAGGCCATATCGTACATGACTTCCCTCCTTTGTAGAGCTATGAATCAGAACAAAAAAGACATTTCGTCCAAGAGGCAAAAGGGGAAGGCCCCCAGCTCAGAACACCCGTCCCATGGTGACTTTCTTGCTCCTGCTCCTCGGTTATCTCGTTCCCAGGATAAAGACTCAGACAAGGATCCCACTTATTTCCCTGCCTCTTCTGGTAGAGGCAGCAGGGGAGCCACCCGAGGCAGGAGTAGGGGCAGGGCCAGAGGGAGGGGACGTGGGGGGGGAGCAGCAACCAAAACTGACTTTGATGCTATAGCAGCCTCTTTACTGAGGGCTATTTCTCAAGGGGGAACAGGTCAGTTTCCCTCCTCAGGGAACATATCTTCACAGTCTCGCCCCTCAGAGGAAGAAGAAGTCGATAAGTGCTTATCCGAGGACTCCTCAACCTCCCAACCTAAAAGCAAAGGGAAGTCCAAGTCACCTAGGAAAAAATCACTCCACTGGCAACCTGATGAAACTCGTGCATTAGTCCATGGCGCTAACCACCTAAAACCTGTTCTCAAAGGAAAATTTAAGTCGTATGCTGATGGAGTCACCCTAAAAAAGCTTGCATGGGAAGAACTCGCAGGTAAGTTGAAACGTACAATTTATTTTGTTATTTTTTTTTATATAATCATTTGGACTTATCTTTTTAGCTCTGAATACCATATATGATATCAAATATTATTTCTTTGTTCTTTCTGTTCCTTATGTATTTTCATCCCACATCTTACTTTCAGATAGTTTTTTTTATTTAATTTTCATTTTTTGTGACAGTTTATGTCTCCTTTCTTTTCAGATTACGTTAATGCTAACGGGGGACAAAAAAGGGATGGCGAGGGGTGCAAAAGCAAATTAACCTATTATTCCCAAGATGCCAAGCGGAAGGTATGTTTGAAATAATCATTTCCTTACACTTTTTGTCTTCTGTGTTTGTTTTTAAGTATATTAATTAAATTTAATGACTTTAAAAAATTCCTTTCTTATTGTTTATTTCTATCGAATTTATTGTTATTTTTCTTTGAATATAGTTTTTCCTCCTTTCTTTTTTCAGCGTCAGGACATAGATGCGCGGTACAAAACAGGGAGCGGCCAAAAGGACGATTCTGATTACCTCACAGACCTGGAACAAGCTGCTTGTGACTACTGTGGGACAGAGGTTATTCTTGGTGAGTCTCACCTCTCTGATGAAAATGTTCATCCATATGTTTAAACTTGTTACACTATATCTGATATTATTCTGTATAATTTTAATACATACTAACATAAGGAAAGACAGTCAGCAGACTTAAGGAATTGTCAAGTAAAGTTTATGCTTTTCCCACATATACTATTTTTATAATATGGTCATGAATTATTTTGTTTGGTTTCATTTTTTCTTTTTCTTTCTGTCAGGGATAAAAGGCATGCAGCCACCCGATCTGAAAGGGGGGGACCCTTCTGAGAGAGACATCCAGTGGTCTTGTTATGACCCTGACCGGCCTTCTCGTGTCGATTATGAGAAGATGAAGATGCCTTCAGATTCACTCTCCGCTGCTTTGATGGGTCAAATGCTGGACAGCATCGACGGAGGTGGGTACCATATGGATGAAGCTGCTTTTAAAATAACTGCTTTCAAATACCTCATTTCTCATCTTCATATCAATTTATATCAGACATGTCAGAGTTTCAGATGCCTGCAACATTTCATATGTTTGAGGTTGATATTTCAGTATAGAAAAAAATGTATAACGAATTTCAGATGATTGTTTCATAGTTTTCTTTATTGTTAAACATGTGCCCTATTCCAAGGGGTCCATATTTAGGTGTTGAGATACATAGGGTATGAACCCCATTTATGAGTCACCCAAAATAATCTTCCGATTTTGAACTGAAATGTCTGTTATATTTAGAATAAAGGTTTTTCTGTTTATTGAAATTATATTTCCTTGATGCCCTTCATTTTTTTTTTCTTTTCTTTTTTCATTTTCAGTTCCTATCCTGGAGGACGGGGAGCCAGATACTACTTCTAATGCAGGGACAGAGGAGGCTGTGAGCACTCATGGAGAAGAAACCGAGAGCGAGGTAGACGATCAAGAAGAAGGCGAGTCTTCCAACAACTTGACTCAGCGTAACAAAAGAGACCCTGTCTCTCGCCCGTCTGCAACTGGCCAGTCTTCTATTCTTCAACCAAGGGTATCGACTGGGTATATGTTAAAAATATGTAATTCCTTCAACAAAAAACTGTCTTTAGAGAAGGAGAAGAAGGGCTCAACTGGAGTCCAAGTGTCCACCCTAGTTACAGCCGATCAGTCAAGAGAGAAAGAAAGAGAGGAGCTTCAGAAAAGATTAGAGGATATAAAGAAAAAGAATGCTAACAAAAACAGTCAGGGGAAGAAGACCTCCACCTCTGGTCAACGTCCTGAGACGTCAACTTCAAGCTCTTTTTCAAAACCTTCTGGTTCTACTTCTAAGCCGTCTAAATCAGCAGGCTCTTCCAAGGCATTTTCATCACTAGGGGCTTCCAAGCCTTCTTCATCCGCTCGGCCTTCAAAGTCTTCTTCAGCTCATTCTTCTCTACCCTGTGCCTCTCATCTCTTACCTGACCCACCTTTAAAAGACACCCAAGGAGAAGAAGAAGAGGATGGAGAGGAAGAACCTTCTCCTGTTTTTCAGGGTAGGAGGCGGAGGAGGGCAGATTCCTTTTCTGGTATATTAAATGCCACCCCACCTCTTCTCGAGCATGACGATGATGACTTGGATAAAGAACTAGAGAATGAATACAACAAAAGGCCTAGTCTAACAAAACTAGAAAATCCAGCAAAGAAGGCCAAGCTGTACACCCAAGAAGAAGTCGAGGAACTTATAGCTGCATCAAAGAAAGATTCGGACATCAAGACTAGTACCCCATTTACTAATAAATCGCGAGAAATAAAAAAAACTGCTGCTGATAAGACTAGTGGAGGGAAAAAAAAAGATACACCTAACTCTTTAGCTAAACGTCGTACATCCCCCCGTCTGCAGGCCATGAAGACTGTGGAAGTATTAGATGAAATAGCTTCTACTTCGAATGTGTCTTCTAGAAAAAAACTGTTTGATTCAGGATCCAAAAAAAAACAACCTGATGAGGAAAACATATCCGAATTGAAAATGCCCTATTCACCAGGTCAGTCTGAAATAGAAGATGTCACATCAAGTGCAGGAATAGACACAGGTAAGGGCAGTTCTATTAAGACGTCCTATGAAAGTTCACATCGTGTCACAGAGGAACTGAAGAGGACTCATGAAGCACTGGCGGAATCGGCCGTTAAGATATCAGAAGATATGCGATATTCCACTCAAGATTTGGTTTTATCCAATAAGAAAATGACATCGTCATATGACAACTTCTGCAAGCATGTGGCAGAATCAGCAACTGCCATACATTCAAACACCAAGTTGGTGTTAGATAAGTTGGATGAGGCTGCGAGCAGATCGACTGGCACTGTACGAGAGCTGTCTGCTTCCTTCCTACAGACACAAAAGGAAACTATAGAAGGATTAGAATTAGTTCAAGACAAAGTTATTGAAAGTCTGGTAAAAAGACAAACAAAAATTGCACAGTCTGTCAATAATATGACGGATGCTTTAGACAAGCATTGTAAGTCAGTGGAAGAAGCTCAGGCAAAAATAAGTGTGGGGGTATTGTCCGTGGCAGACAGTATGGCCAGACTTAGTGAGAACATGAACCAGCTGGCCTCCAACCAGAGGGCTTTAAACCTGTGCAACAACTCCTCCTTGAAACTAGTAGACAATACAGAGCGAGCTCTTGATAGAATAGTAGCTAACCTGGAGAAACTGGCAGACATACAGGAGAAGCTAAACAAGGAATCCGTGGCCAGAACTCTTATTGAAAGTGAGTCAACTAAAATGTCTAGCTTCTGAAATCATTCATCTTATTTCCTTATGAAAAGCTAAACGAATAGGGAGCATGTAATAGTTATTTAAAAACGTTTTTCTCATGAAAGTGGAGGTGGACATGTTATGACAATGCAAAGCAATGCAGCTCATAAATATACAGTTTAATACAACATAGGGGGGTCCGTATGTGTATTAATTATAACAATTTTTTTATCTTTTCTTCATTTAGGCAAATAAATGAAACTGTTTGTCATTCTATTCAACAGTGGGACGTCCTTTGGTTAAACCTCTGGCACAGGAGGAACAGGAGGAGCCCCGTGAAGACGCAGAAGTGGTTCCAGGATCTCCAGTTCCAGAATGTATTGTATTGTCTCCTGGTACGAAGGATGCTTGCCCGGACAAAGCTTCAGACAAAGGTATAAATACTTTCTTCTTTGTTTCTTTGTGCTTTACAATGTAATAATATCCTATCACTACCAACAGAGAAGCATGTACGGGGCAGCATGTGGACAATTCCTTTCTTGATAACCTTTTCCAGCATGTACAGCATGTGTGAGTAACATAACTAACCCTTAACTTTATTTGAAATCAAAGTAAATTATATGGAGATATGAGATCAGGGTGAAGAGAAATAACCTAACAAGAAACTTGGTTTGTAACACTAGTCTCTCCCTTTTATTGTGACAAAGCCCTGGAGACAGTAGAAAATGAGAACCCTACCTCAGAAGTAGATACTTTCGTTATATCTGCCTTCCTAACTCATCCCAACCCTCCTCCTGGTAAGTCTAGAAGAGTTTCAATGAAAGGAAATATCTATATGGGTTTTCATATGAAATAATTTTCTCATTTTTACCTTTTTTTTAAATATAGTCTTACAGCCTTAAATTTTACGGTATATCATTATGTAGAAATGAAATAATTTTTTTATATAAGTATTTACTTTATTATTTTGGATCTTCTTACAGTTGGAACAACCCCTCCTTATCAGACACGGGACGAGGGAAGCCCCGGCTTACTTTTCGACCTCGAAGAGGGCCAAAGAAAATTAGCTGTTCCCGGCGAAGGTAAGCATTATTTTATTTTTCATGAAAGAAAGGGAGAGATGAAATGTTAAATTTAGAATGAAACGTGTATAAGAAAGTAAGCCAAACTTAAGTGTAAAATCTGAAAGGGATAAATTTATTCACTTTCTGGAAAATTGTAGTAATTCTCCTCTTTTCCTGTAAAGTATACCCTGCTGTCAGCCGCTAGCCTTCTTTTGGTTTATTTTAGAAGCCTGTTTTGATTTGGATACTGGTAAGAGGTGCGGCTTATGTGAGAAATTGTATGGTAATTTTTTTTTCAGCTATTAACTACATAGATCCTGAAGACAACAGCCTCCCCCATTTTTCAGTTCTGCACAAGGACGAGTTTGTCATCGTGACTAAAGATGGCCTTCAGGAAGTAGAAGGAGAAGTGGAAAACCCTGAGGTTATCGTGAAGGAAGGCCATCACCAGAAGGAAGCAGCTTCAGAGGCAGCTTCAGAGGCAGCTTCAGAGGCAGACACAGAAGCTTCTGAGAAGGATGAAGGGCAAAACAAAAAGAGAGGTGTACCTGTGAAAAGATCCTCAAGAAGCAGGAAGGCTACCAAAAAATATAATGACTAATGTTATGTTGTCAAGAATTGTTAACAGACTAACAGTTAGAATAGGTAATTAAGATTTTAATGGACATAAAAGACAGGCTGTTATGTCGAGTTTTATTATACCTCAGTACTCTCATGTCAATGTTACGACAAACAGAGACTAGTCATGTTGTTTTTGTCTTAAAAGTTAGGTAACGTTCATCGTACACTTTTTAATGTTGGATTGTTAAGGATATCAGTGTCATTTTTAAACTTTGAACTTAAAACTGCAAACATGATACTGCATATTTTAGAATCACGGGAGTACATATTGATTTCATTATAAAAAGAACAGAAAAGATGTTTTGAGATACATTTAGTGATAAAGTTTCCTGACATAGGAATACACAAGGAAAAGATAATGTAAGGTGTGAAGAAGATTATTATTCACCCATAGCCATACATATTGTTCGAAAGAGGTATTGTTGCATTAATTCAGGATAACACTTTAAATTTTTAATTGTATACATACAAATGAAAAAATGAGACTCTTTATGTCAGAATCTGGATACTGGATGTTAATATGAATGAAAAAAGAAATGGAAAGATGTTTTAAGATACATTTAGTCATAAGGTTTCCTGACATACGGCTACACAATGCAAAGGTAATGTTAGGTGTGAACACTATTATTATTCACCCATTGCCATATGTGTTCTTCTACAAAGGGGAAGTTGATTTTGATATGCATGCTGTTTACTCTTAGAAATAAACGTCATTTTTTAATACTGCATTTGCAGAATAGTCCTTTATTTACACAATAAATTAGAGATCCAAAAAAAATATATACATTTATATACAAGAAAGCTGCCTAGGTCCATTTAAACTTTCAATGCAGATAGTTAGCGTCATAGTATTCCTCTATAAGTGCGTTCATCTGGTCCAACAAAAGAGCTACCTGAGGTGCCACTTGTGGGTCTCTGTGGTCAGGAAACTGTAGTCCCTCCTGTGGAAAATCTTCATCCTGGGGAGTGGGTTCACCCTCTTCCGCGTGTGTCTCATCTATATCTTCTTGGACGAAGTACTTGTTGACGAAGGTAGACCGCAGATTGTTGAAGGCCACACGCTCTGTTGGTCTCCTCTGTTCAGGTTGGGGAACAGGGTTTCTGATCCTGCGGAAGCTGTCCCTCGCGAGGTAATCGGGCAGAAGATGGACCTTAGCCGCTTTAGCACAATTATGCAGAGCCACACAAGTCTCTATAATGGCTCCTGCTGTAGGAGGGTCATGGTAGAGGTAACCCCCACTGCTGTCGAGACACCTGCAAGAACCGAAAAGAATGTCAGTCACGATTCCTTTACAATTGTTTAAAGTCTAATAATAAAATCATGTAATGTACTTTATTTAGTATATTTTCTTTCTTTATAATTATATATGGTGTTATAAACAAAAGAAATATAATAATCTGAGCTCTAAGGACTCACCTCCACCTCTGCTTTAATATCCCTATTGTCCTCTCCACAGAAGACCTTGTCTTCCGGTGCCATTTGTTGTAATCGATGTCGGATTGAGTCTTCTCATATTTAATGGGAGTCAAGACATAATCAGTCAGAACATAGCTGCAAAATAAGAATAAAATAATTTTTTTCTCTTTTAAGTCAAGGCTCACATTGGTTTCAATAGGACATATAAAATAGGTACATATGGACAACAGATGAAAGACTTGTTTACAAAAAAAGTGACTGAAAGAGTTTGGTAAGCACAAAACTTACCCAGAGTCTCCTAGGAGGTAATATCCCCTGAAGTCTCCTCTCTCCCCGAGGTACTTGACCTGAGAGCCGTTCATGACATAGATATCGTTACAACTTCCAGGGTTTGCTGCATTAACATGGAAGATGAACCCATCATAGTCTGCGATGATCTGCAAATATGTGTTAACCATAGTGAAGGACAGAAAAATTCCTATGTCTTGCTTTTTTAAGTTCAATTAATCATAGTTCAATTACTTTAGCTAAAGTTTTAATCACGTCTTTCAGAGTTTTTAACAGTATCTACGGATAAGTTCCTCTGAGGAAAAGGAAGTGGAAAACAACTCAGAACAATGCTGAACAAGACTTGAAATGATACTCACCATAGCATTAATACTGTAATAGCCTTTGTAGCAATAGAACTGGTTTTCGTCATTCACCACACCTTTCGGACACAAAATAGGGATATGGGTCCCGTCTACCATACCAAAGCAACGTGGCTTCTTCGTCTTCTTATAGAAAACAGTTGCCTTGGCATTCTTGTCGTCGAAGCTGTCTGGCCAGACCACGTATTCACTGATGTGAGTCCGGAAGTAGTCAGCCACATCCTTGACTGAGCATCCCACCACGCTTTTGCTTATGCCATGGCAGTCCCCTATTGTCTGATATGTTGCCCCAGTGGAGAAGTACCTTAAGGCAACGCAGAACTGCAAATTGAAAGAGAAAGACGGGTGTAGGCCACTGACTTAATAACTAATTAACGTGAAACAAGGCCTCCATTCATTTTTAAGTTATTCATGTTTATTTCCTTTGATTCTATGTGGCCCAAGTTTTCAAGCAAAGTAAACATCCAATATTATTACACAAAGAGAAAGCTGAGGGGAAAAGGAGAGAGGGAAGGGGGGGACGTGCTAAAATGTTAGAAACTTACTCTTATCCTGTAAGGCACAGCATGTTTACCCCTCAACTCTTTCACTTTCTTTGTGGAAACCCATTTCTCTGTAAGCATCCGTACCACTGGCTTGGTCAGTCTGTAACGCTGAACAAACTTTCGCTCTGTGAAGAAAGATAAGGGATCAAGCCTCTTGTAGTATTCCCTTTTGGCTCTCTGTATCCATCCTATTGCCATGTTATAGAGCAGGTCAGAGCTGGTTCGAAATTGGCGGCCAAATAAAAAATTGGTGACTTCCGGGTCAAGGTCGGAGGTCATAACCCCACAAAGGGCTCAGAGGGAAATTAAGGACACATACGGATGTTCTCCCGGTCCGCATGTGACATACGGTGGTCCGTATGACGTAAAAGAACATACGAGGGGGTACCCCACCATGATGTATTTGAGACTGTTCATACGGCGTTTCAAAGGATTTCTCGAAGTCCGTAAGATAGGGAAATACAGGGTTTTTTCCATATATAAATACGGACCTCCGCATGTTGAAGACAAAATTCCGTATATATAAGGAAATACACTTAACTGAATTATATGATATACGGACATCCGTATATGACATACGGAGGTCCGCAAGATAGGGAAAAACAGCCCCCAGACCTCTGATCATGGAGGCATTTGGAACAAATCATTGAATTTACTCCATATTAAGCAAAGCCCCTTTTCCATGATTTCAAAAGCTGCTTTTACTGTTTGAAGAAAGTTTATTGAGCCTCTCACAATTTACAGAATCGTGGTTAATGAAGCACAAACTCAGGTTACAATCAATACTCATATCAGATAAGCAAACATTTTCAAGGGATAATTTCCATCATATGCCATCACATGGATATAAAGACATACAAACATATGGACAAGACAATGAATCATGAACTCAGTTGAAAAAGATGGTAAAATAATGATAGACAGACAGGCCTAGGACACACGGAAGACTGAAGTTTTAACAGGACAAAGATAGAGACAGTGATAATTATGGATTACTGGTTTGACGACTCACAACAGTTTAATGTGTTGGAAAGCTTCAATAGACACTCATTTCTGAGAGAACATGGAAAGTCTTTGAGCACAACAACTTTCACCTCCAATAGTGATAGAGATAAGTCTCCATGAATGTGACATTGATAGTGTTGCAAATATGCTGACGATGATGCAATGACAACTGGTCCCATTTCATACATTCTCTTATCAATGCGATTGCACAACAACTCACCATCTCTTCTAGACTATACAAACAGCAGATAGCGTGGTATAGCTCATATATTAAACAAAATCAATTCAAAATCCATTCAATCTAATCTAATCTTTCTTTTAATAAGGTACAGATGGTTGTTTTCTGTCAAACCAGTCAGAGCACAAAACCATTGACTGCCCCAAATCAAATGCACTGTACCTACAGGGCAGATTACAAACCAAGCTCAGTCTCAGTGTCATTATCTGGATCAATTTCAGAGTCACTGGTTATCAACAGACTTTCAGCTTTCGCCGATATGTCAT